>JAJVSH010000050.1:909200-1029509 GCA_021460005.1 Tetramorium alpestre
TTTCAGATCACAGTACATACAATAATAAAATAGTGTGTCTCTTTACAATTTGTAATTTTATTTACAATTCGTGCTAAATATGCAATGTACATCGGGACGGCCCCTCGAAAAGACGTTAAGAGCGCTATCGTTCGCGATTAAATCTTAAGAAAATAATTGAATTTCGCACGCGTCTCTTCTAATAAAAACTCAATGATTTTATTAATACGGCAGATGACATTTTAGCTATGGCTAAAGAATGTCTTAAGGCTTCGCCCTCCTCCTGCAACTCCGCGTAAAAATTATAATATAACTATAGAGAGCCCCACATCCAACAACATGGATCAGCGTAGGCTTAATTTTCTTCTGTTTTTCATGCAAAATTAGGTACATCTTTAACTTTGATTTTCTCGAAAACTATCACTCGTATAACAAAAATAGATTAAACATAAAATGTTTTCAGCAAGGCCTACAATTTTTGTTTGAAATATTTAAAAAATTTTTCAATATTTGTTGAGATAAATATTAAACACCATAATTTTTATCGGTTTTTTGTCTATAACTTTTTTTTAGGGCTTCCCCCAAATGAACAATTGTTGTTACGATATTAGAATGTTGATAGAAATTGTTAATAAAAATTACAGTCCATTTGGAGATGGAGCCGTGATTCGGAATAATTACCTAATATTAAATTATATATTATTATAATAAATTATTAATAAATTATTAATAAAATTCACATAACATCCACAAATTAGAGTTAGAGTTATGCCATAAAAACGCCAAAAAATGATTTATGGACATGGTCAAAAAGTGGATTTAGCATGGCGACACACGAAAGCGATTTATCGACAGTAAATGTGGCCACGTAGTTCTATACACGTTTGGCACGTCCGGCGACTAGGCCAACGATAGCCAACGATCGGTCCCATGAAAAAGGCCGGGATAGACGCTCTCAGGTTTCTCTCTAGAGTCATAAGAAGAAGAAAGAAATCACGCATCAGTGTTTTCGTACCAACAATGTTTTCTTTTTTATCTTGTGTTGGAAGTTTAGAGCAACTGCGAGAATTTCGCGTGTGTTTCTTCTGCGTTTTTTACACGCGATAAATGCGTGGTATTCGCCCGCCGTGGTTGCGACTGCTGCGAGTTCGCCGTCGCGGACACGGCTGGAGGTTAGGTTAGGTTAAGTTAACTCTTGGTATCTAGTTTGCGGCGAATTGGATACGATGGAGCTCCAGAATGCACCGCCGATCAAAAGCAACAATCCCGCTCCCACGGTGGAGCAGATCAACGCTGACAGGATCACCCAGGTATCTATGCCCCGTCGTCGTCCGAAATTTACATATTATTCATTCTTCGTTGCGTGCGTAGGATGTATACAACACTCCAGAGATCTTATTTTTCTACTGCATCTAAATTTTTCAGTTTTAATGCTGCCTCCAATTATTTTTCACTATTTCAAAACAAATTAATAAATAAAACTGAATTATAAATGTATAAAAATTGATTTTAGAGATTTGCACATTTTATAATCTATGAATAATTAACATGGGATGTTCCCTACACCCCTCTCATGTCTCAAATTTTGATGCACGCAATAAAGAATTAAAGATATGATTTCTTAAATTAAAATCTATCAATAAAATCAAATTTTATTATCAAATTTTCCATTTTAATTCTCACTGTATGCTTATGCTGCTCATTTTATTTATTTATGATATGCCCTGAATTCTCTGATTACAATTTTTCTGTTGATTCTTGTTGATTTTGTTTACTTGCATTTTTAATTTTGCATACTTTGTGCGATTACATTTTGATTACATTGCCATTATGTTGCAGCTCGCGAATAAATACTGGGCGCCGCACACCACAGAAACGCATCTGGCGTTTGACCCTCAGGTAGTGGACGACATTTACGTCCAGGAAATATGCGCGTCTAAGTTCTCCGTCCGGCGAATCATGATGCTGGAGTTCAGTCAATATCTGGAGAACTTCCTTTGGCCAAATTACAATGCGGAGAGCGCCACGCGGGGGCACACCATGTCCATCGTCGTCATGGTGAACGAGAAGTTCAGGGAGCGAGTGCAAGTCTGGGAGGCGTTCGAGAAGAATCCGACACAGTTCGCCGGATTCTTTCAGAAGGTCCTCGAGGCGTGCCTGGAAGAAAGCATACTGGACTTCAATCTGAAGGAGCAGACGGCGTTGATAGTATTCTTGAATCATTGCTTCAACTCCATGGAAGTGACCTTGGTTCGAGAGGAAGCTAAGAGACTGGTGTCGCTGGCTATGTGGATCTCCTTGCAGCAAGGCAGGCGAGAACTCGAATTCAGAAAGTATCCGAAATGGAGGAAGTATTGGAAGATTATAAGGAAGAAGGATAATCCTGAGCTTAGGGAGAAATTAGAGTGGGAACGCAAGTTCTTGCACAGGCTTATGATAAAATTCATGACGATACTGGAAACGATTCCCGCAGAAGGTATTTATGTATTGTATTTTTATATTGTATATTATTTAATTAAATTTTACCTGTGTATTTTTTGAAAGAATATACATTTCCTGACTTTAATAAAGCTAGAAATTTTACATAAAATTAAATGCTTGAAACAATTTATCTTCAATTTTAAAACAACTTTAATTATTTATTTTTAATAGGAGTTGTATTTCCGGACAAAATACGTTATTGTGAAAGATTCCTGGAGCTGGTCATCGATCTCGAGGCTTTACTTCCTACAAGACGTTTCTTTAATACTGTAATGGACGACAATCATCTAGTAGTGCGTTGCCAGTTATCTAATTTGCTGCAGCGTCCAGAGGGAAATTTGTTCGGACAGGTAAGTCGGTACAAGAAATATTTGTTGTATACATAGGGCAGATTAAATAATTTAATTTGCGATATTGATTCGAATATTCATTTATCGAATCTAATATCTCTCTTGTACAAAAAGTCGTTTTGCTATATAGACATAAATACTAAACACAAATATCATTAAAAGTATAAATTCATTTGAGATTCGGTGACACATATTTCAATCATATTGTGCAATGCCTGCCAGCAAATCTGTCCGTCAACGATATTGCATAATATAATCGATCTTTATATCTAGATTAAAAACTTAAGTCAGTACTCTTGTGGCGACATGATATGCTATGAACATGAATAAATGCAACATGCTAGACGTGTCAAAATCGTGAAGTGATAAAAATGTCTCGGTAAGCGTATCTTTATTTTACAAGGCAAGAGTTTGATTTCGTTTTAAGGCACGCATAATCACCGAACGTGAAATACGAAAGACGTAAGCAATTTTATCAGTGCCATCACATAACAGCTTGAGCACTCTAATCGAAATGTATCATATATATATTTCATATGATACCTTTATAAATTTTTTAAACTTACAAGATTTTTCAGTGCCTTGTCGACTTTCTCGACTTTGCTCATATTTAACTTGCACATTGGCTCGATTATTGCATTATTATTTACAAGATATTGCCGCATTTTTCTATTCCGATATTGTCTCCGACGTATATGTCTTTCTTTATATATTCTTCGCTTGCGCGTTTCGCGTTTATTCTCCTAAAATAACGCTATTACGCGCATAATACTGTTTCCTTCTGGAATAGAGACACATCCGCGCATTTGTTACACTCTATAAAGAATATCTTTTGGTTTCAATATATATACGCATATACCTATGATATATATCTGGTAAAATTTGCGCGCGAAAGATGTACGTTTATGACTCTGAGGTTGCAATCGTGAGGTTGCGATACACGAAGAGTATGTTCTCAATTCGAACCGTACTTTGATGACTATACGGAATGCTTCCCACGTGTTGCATGCATTCTTCATCGTTCCGCGAGCGATTGGTGTTACTAATCGTGATCTAAACGCGCACGCCATCATCACTCGATCACGACTCGAATCGTAGATCACGTTCGTACACACAAGTGAGTATTCACAACGGATAAGCACACTTTAATAACCCGCGTTGATAGCCGTCATCTCCTCGCCCCAATCGAAGCCTTCGGTATTGTCGCCGGAATCGCAGCAATTGCATGTCTTCCCCAGAAGAAACGTAACCCTGCGCTGGCCGAATACGCATACATAGAGGACGAGCAGGGCTTGCAGCAGATTCACGACGATATGGCAGTATATCAGAGCGTCGTACTTGAGCTGCGCGAGCAATAGGGAGAACCAGCCGGCGCTCATGATCGCGTAGAGAAAGACGAACATCCGGAAACTGTATTTCATCTTGTGATGAATACGACCGTACGTGCTCATCCGCTTGATCCTGTTGGCGGTCGTCAGTATCAGGCACAGGTCGATCACGATGGTGAACGCGATGCACATGAACATGACGGAGAGCCCGAGCCAGCCCACGGTCTCCTGGGGAGGATACGCCGTGCCGCTCACGGTCGGCTTGTTCGTCTCGAGAGCAAAGTGCGCGAAGATCGCCGTGCCGGCTATGCAGACCGTCAGGCACCAGACCCAGGACGAGTAGTAGCAGTACTTCCTGCCGTCGGTCACCCGCAGGAAAACGTTACGCGACCTGAACGTGTTCCACACGTAGTAGCCCAGAGCGCCGAGCCAGAAGAAAGCGGCCATCAGGAAAATGTACATGATCGTGTCTGAAAAAAAAAAGAAAGAGACGGAAATGATTTCAGTGTTGTATTTCCTGGCACACGTCCGTCCGGGAAATTTGTCCCGGCAATTTGCTCTCGGAGCAGAAGGCCGTTCGAGCGGTCGCACTTATTAATTGGTCCTTCCGTCACGCGCTGACGTATGACTCATCTCTTCGTGCCGCTCGGCTTCGCGTGTCTCGCGGATGGTGCTAATGCACTTAAAATGAAAAGGATATGAGCGCAAATTTCGCTGTCTCAGCATACTCAAGGAGAGATAGCCCACGGTAATTCTATAAAATGATTTATGTCAAGTGTCTCAGCATTGCTGAGTGTGCGATGCAGCAATCGTGTATTAATTGCTGCATCGCTGCACTCTTAGACGCGACTTTTCTCTGTGATAAATTTGGATTGTCAATTTCTTTCTACAGACAGAACGCATTCCAATTTCATCAAGGAATTTAATTGAACGTCGTTAAAATGATTATCGCGCCGGCGATAATCAGATGTGTCTCGACGCACCAGTTTCGTCACAGGAAACCACTACCGAGAATCATTTGCATTTCCCCGCCCTGAAAGGACATCTCGAGGAGCCGCGCTTGTCGTAGAACCAAGTGTATGACTCAACCGCATAAAGAAGATAACTCATCGCTTTTGCGTTGAGCGATAACAATCGTTCACGTACCGGCGATCATGAAGCTGATGTGATTGCCGAACTCTGTAAATATCCTGACAGTGGAGGCGCACTGGTTGACCATGAGGCAGAGGCTCATGCTGGTGATGATGTTGCCGACAAGATCGCGCAGTTGCGGCAGCACGAAGTAAATCACCGCGACGATCAGATAGCAGGCCATCGACACAGCGTGGAAGGCGGGATCGATCGCATGCTTCATCAGATAGTTGGTGTCGGTCCAGCGCACAGGAACATCCGGCACGCAAAGCATGGCGTACGTCGCTACCAGCCGATCCCCGGTTAGCACCACCTTGTCGGCGCAGTAATGCCCGAACGGGTAGTCGTAGTGGATGGTCGCGGGCTCCTCATCGTCGACGTCGTCGAGATTCAACATTGCGACTCCGTACACGCCGCGATTCTCGTCCATGCCCTTGGCCAGGTCGACGATGTAGTGACGCAGCACGCCGGTCGACAGGATCGCCAGGCGATCCGGTCCAGACGGATAGTCGTACACATGCCACTGGTGCTCGTCGGAGTCGCATATGGGCCGGCCGATCTTCAGCTCGTACCTAGGTTCAATGTATCCCGCTCTCCTCTGCGCCGCTGCATCTCGCTCCGTCACGAACTCCGGTCGCCACTTGGTCTCGTTGGTCTCCGCCACTGGCGTGCACCGGTCGTCCACCAGTATCTCGTCCGGCTCGCAACACTTGCTGATGCTCATCGTCATGCCGGGGCCGACGGGTCGCGTCTCTGCATCGGCGAGCACGTACCTCGCTTCCCAGTTCGCGACGAGCAACAGCAACACGATTCTCGGATACATGACGCCTAAACGCGCGGGAATCTTCTCCTCACGCTCGCATTCGCGAGCACACTTTCTCGCCGCTTCGCTCGTCGAGTTGCTACGTCCAATCGATCGTTTCGCGAAGCGTTCATCCGTGATTCACTCAGCTCATCGCGACGCGTGTCGTGCTCGCTTCGCCATACCTGGCTTGACCGCCAGTGCCTCCCGTCCCGCGGCTGACTACCTATCTATCCTACCCTGCCAGCGTTCGCCGCCATGACATTCTTCGCCGCATCGTGCCTCCCTCGACCCCACTGCGTCCCTCGACGACCACAAGCGAGTTTACCTTCGTCCCAGCTGCTCCAAAGACACAACGACGCGTGTCAGCGCCGCGCTTGCACGCACCTTTGTGCGCTCCGTTTTCATTTTCATGTGACATTGATTTTTTTGAGTGTCGTAATTTTTTTTGAAATTCAGCATATTGTGTAAAATTCGTTATATTATATTTTTCTTCTCTTTTACTTGTATGTACGTTCCTTCTTGTCACTTTGCTTCTTTTTTATCAGACATCTTAATGTGTTGTCATAAGAGGTCTTAAACATTCCAAAATTTAAAAGAGATAGTCTGTTCTATTCTACTTTACTCCAACATTTGTTGTGAGATACATTTGTTGAATCTTAATGCAAAAATATCAAATAGGATATCTTTGTAGATATAGAGATTTTTATATTTAATATAATAATTAAATATATACTTATAAAGATCTAAAAGTTAAACGCACATTAACGACAGGACAGTATTGATTGTTTGAATCTCCGGTGAAATGTCAAAGGATTATCGATGATAACGATATCACTGAATGAATGACATGGGAACTGAATTAATCGAACTTATCAACTTCATTTATTTTTAGAATTATTAATGTAACAACTATACATGAAAGAAACGAGTCTTTTTAATCAGGTCGATACTTCTCTTATCAGGCAACTTTGATAACTTGGAAAAATTGCGTAAAATTTATTTATTTTTTTGTAGCGATTCTATTATATGAGATTATCCTTATCAAAATCATCACTATTTTTCAGCCTTTGTGTAAGCATAAAAGGGACAATCCCTTCTTAATTTTATCCATCAAAATTATCGCAGATCAATTAGACAAATAAGAAATTAGCAGGACTTTCCTGAATATTATTGTAAACGTCAGCGTATGTCAATTTACATTATTTGCGTGAATTCGCAAGTACGTAGTCGTTTTCCTGTTTTCGCGCGATTCTCGTTCTAGCTTTGTATTATTCATTCACCACTTCTTCTCTGAATGTGTCAACATTAAACCGCAACGACGTGTGTAAAATATGGCACGTGTTTGTGAAATCACGTGTCATATTTTATGTTCTTCTGAAACGCTATGTAGCAATCAAATGCATTCAGGGACTGAGAGCGATTTCGAGTTCAAATGAAAAAAATACTTTTAGTGCCCTTGACACACGTTTTATGGTGTGAATAAAAATAAATATGTTAGAATATAAATAGAAACATGCAGTAGAGAGAAAGTTCAACGTTCTAAATACTATTGTTATTTGTCATCAACAATGTAATTCCTTTTCTTAAATAACTTTAATCAAAATTGCAAGCTGTGCTTTTCTCACATGTAATTTCATTCTATATTGAAGACACATGGGCAAAGTGTAAAAATTATTGCAATATTTTTCTCTGTCATATTTTTTAGAATGCGCAAAAAATTCTTGAAACTCTTTGTAGGATTTGTTGATTTAACAATGCATGTTAAAAATAGATAGATGACCAATAATGATTCCTCTGAGAAAGACAAATAAGGCCTTCCGGACTACCGGGCCCCGGTAATTTGTACTGGCCTCTCCCCTTCTTGTCGGTACTCTCTTTTTACAACCGCTCTCAAGATGTACGTAATATAACGCTAACATGCTCTATTTACGGCTTCAATGAGTTATATTTGACAGCGACGCGTTGCTTCTCTTTCGTAGAACAATCGAGTCATTGTTAGACTTTACACGTTTAAAATGAGAGAGTTGTGCACAGTTTTAATTTTTCGTACAGCTTAAATTCGACTTTTATATACATGTCATAATATTGTATAATTCCTTTTCTTAAACAACTTTGATTAAACTTGCAAGTATTATCATATATTTGTAATTTTTTCCGTATTGAAAACACACTAGAAGAATGTAAAAATCACTTCTTCTCTGCCATCTTCAGTTATTATTTAACGGTATATTTTATTATAGCGTGATTGTGATAAAGCTTAATAAAAGTTCCGGGATTGTCGTGGGTTAATTTTCATACCTATTCAATTTGTTATTTCTAAGTTAAAACTAGACAGTGATACATGTATATGAGGTAATCTTTACATCTATCTATAGATTTTCTTCATTTATCTTCTATCTTATTTTTTGTTTCACTTTTCCTTTAGCCAAACGATCTTTTGATTATAGGCATATTACTTTATTATTAAGTTATTTTAACATAATTATACAAAAAGGAATTATACAAAGGAAGAAAACAGTACAAGTACAAAATTCATTAGCTATAATAGATGCATCTACCTGCGTAAAAGCATTTCAGATATCAGCGAAATTTTTTTAATTTTGTTTTTAAAGCAGAAGATTTGATAGGAAAAATTCTTTTCCTATTTAATTAAATTTTCATAGATATTTTTATTCGTGAAAAAATTACATTTAATAGTAATATTTATAGTTTATGATTTATATGATTTATTTGATAAAACTAAAAGAAAAACAAAATATCTGCTCATTTGAAAATATCTCGCGGAACATTTTGAGGGGTTGAATGCATTCGGGCGCACTCGTTACATCCAATGGCATTGATTGTCTCGGGACGATCCAATTTGCTTAACAAATTTTGTACATTTCGTGACCTACTATCTGTCTGTGTATCTGTCATTAAGCCAGACTGTACTGCGCGAATGCAATCAGGCTTGGTTATACGCGATATTATTTGATACATTTATAATGCTCCATTGTTAAAATATAACATGACTAAACAGGATACTTTTGCGCTTGTAGACCATCATTCGACCATGGATTCTTTAATCTATGTGAAATGGATGTTTCTTTAATTAAGTTATAAGAGGATATAAATAATTTTTAATGAGTTAGCCTTGACATTTTTAATCAGAGAATTAGTTACGAAACTGGTTGAAAAATCCAAGCAATAATCCTCTGGATCTGGCACACCTTGTACAATTTATATTAATGAACGCATGTCGAAGTGGATGACGCGTAACGAATTATGCGCAAAATCAATGGAAGTGGGACAAGCGATGTGTGTTTACAACGCACATTTAACACGTGCCCGCGGCGACAATTTTTCTAAACCTCTCGTTTAATCTTATGTCACTGCGTGAATCAGATTTTTATTGGTAGACACTCCAACTGACTGAGCACGTGTTACGCTAACTGACTATTGTCTCGCCCACGGTGAAAGTGTTCGGTAGCCTTCGGGTTCAGAATACAAGCGGCTTTAGCATCGCAACTTGTTGCTCAATTGCTTGATGGCTGTACCTTGTTGGTCCAATGTTCGGAGATTGTTCAGATTCACGATTGGATTCGCTTGCGCAATGTTTTCACCGCACGCGTGTCAAAGATCCGCGCGATACGTCATACATAGTGCTCGCGATAGAAGAGATAAAGCGAAAACAAAGAATTGGATTTACGTATTTTCGTAGGAAATCGTAGGAATATTGAAACGGATGACTCGTCGTCGTCACGTTTCCGCGAGTGACTTGAACAAGAAACTGTAACTGAATCACAGGCGTGAAATGATATTACGCATCGATGATTAATTGTAATAATCTTTGTTGTATTCTTTCCACGTGTGTTCCTCCACACAGATACATGATTCGGTCTTCCAACATTTGCATAATGTTTACAGAGATTCTTATGCAGCGCTTAATAATAATTAATGTATTCCGTTACGCTAATTATGAAAACAACACGTTCCACAGTAATCGAATGTTTAAAACGTACATTTATATTGCTAAACTCTTTAGCAAGCGTATCATGTCATATGTCTGTCTTATAGCACTATAAAATACATAAAAGAATAAATGATGATATATACGTTAATAAAGATACACTAAAGTAATATTGATTACGATTAAACTGAATCGCGAGTGATAACGAATTGACGTAATTGAGACTATATATAAGAATGAGAATATTTGTGCAGAATGAGAATAAAATGCGCATATAAATGAGTTATTTCTAGAACCAAATTAAACTTGAAAATTCGACAACAGTCACGTTATCTGTGCCTGATTATCTATGTCAAATAATAAAACAGATAAATCCAGATTATCTGTTGTGTCTTGGGCGATATTTCTTACAACTAAACCGCGTGATGATTCTTAAAAAAAAATTGCGAGAGAAAGAAGTGTAAATGTGCCTTATCCTTGTTGGGACAGCTCGAGTTCTTCGGGAAGTACCGCTTCGCACTCCTCGTCCTCGTATGCGGCCCAGGATTTCGGGAAAACTATACCGCACGGCCGCTTTTTCGCCAACAGTTTTCGCACTCTTTTCCGCGTCGCGACCAAAAGCAGGAATATGATGAATCCTTGGAGACCGTTCAACAGATCTGTCGGTATCCTGGCGAGAAAAAAGAATGTTTATGGATTACCTTATTAGTAATTAATAGATATTGATCCTAAAACAGGATCAACATCTATTAATTGTTTAATTGTTTAATTAACGTTTTAACAATCGCTTACCAGAGTTCATCCATTTTCGTCCCGATGGCGAATGATATTAATTCAAAGATCCAGGTAATACCCATAACGAGCACCAATTTAATATACAGCAGGCACTTAAATCGCAAGACTCGCAACTTGCTTCCCGTATAATCGCGATATTGATGCCACAAACGCCAGCTGGTCATTGCGAGATAGAGCATGTTTAATATTAACAAAGCGGCGATCGGTCCGTAAAAGTATACCCACGTCTCTACAACGCCTGTGAAATAATAGGCATGAAATAATATTTCTACATTAGAAAATCATTCTTCATTGGAACAAGAATATTTCTTTAAAACTTACCGCTGAACCAGCACGCAAGTT
This sequence comes from Tetramorium alpestre, assembly GCA_021460005.1. Classification (NCBI taxonomy): domain Eukaryota; kingdom Metazoa; phylum Arthropoda; class Insecta; order Hymenoptera; family Formicidae; genus Tetramorium; species Tetramorium alpestre. Next base: position 920,361 of record JAJVSH010000050.1, read on the forward strand.
CACCAAAGCCGGGTCGCAAGTAATCTCCCGATAAATGATGCGTCGTCAGTGCGGCGAGCAGGAAACATGTTGGACCACCCCATCCCCAAACGCAATAAGCATAGAAGATCGATTGATCCTTTATCCTGAAGTTCTTAAACCTGTACGGATAATTAAATTTTGAAAAGGTATGAAACGTGAAATGTGAAATATCTATCTCTTTGATAAACGAACGTTATTACAATTTTGCGTACAGAGTTCCTCAGATGATTTATTCTCCTGATACTTACCATACGCATCGCCACACGTTGAAGGCCACGATGTTCAACCAGAAGAACGCGGACATGAAGGCGAAATACAATATAAATCCTAAAATGCAAACATATGAATTGAATATTAAAAAATCGGAAGGATATGAATTTTGAAGAGTAATAAGAGAACAATAAAAAAAATGAAACTATTTTTATATGCTGCTTTTTAAGGTATGCTTCAAATCTGCGATAAATTTTCTTCTATTTATCGCAGAGCAATTTAATGATAATTATACATGTAATTAATATGTATGTATATTAATTAAATATAATTATTATATATACCGAGGGAAACGCAGATGATATAATCATCATCCATGTTCGGCCGTAAGTGCTGAATAGAGAGGACGGTATAGCTGACCGCCAGGGTCGTGACGGCGGCCATCATCGCCTTGTCCTGTAACTCCCGCAATTCCGGCAATATAACATAAATCGCCAGGGTGATAATCAAGAAGATCGCCGAGATGATGCTGACGATGCAAATTAACGTGTTTTTCCATGTCTTCGTAAAACTCGCCTCCAACAGCTCCTCATCGAAACACGCCAGGGCGATATTGCTGCCGCTCCGCGCCGATTTTGCTATGCAGAATCTAATAATGAATAAAAAGATTCATTAACGATAAAAATTGACGCTCGATCGTGGAGCAATCACGTCCAGCATTAATCGTTCATCCATTACGGAAGATTCTAACTACGTGGGACTCTATTGCACAATAACTTGTCATAATAACGCATCAAGATACTACGTTAACTCAGAAAATTTCCGAACTCCAGGATTTTCCTCGTTTCTTAATCTTCCAACTACTTCCAGCTATAGTTTCTCTCTCTTTAGTTTTATATTCTTTCTCCTTCCGCGAGCACGTGTACGATAAATTAGTTTTCCGCAGATAAAGCCGTTATTAGCAGATAAAGCGAGGCGGAAGTTGCGGAGACTCTACCTGTCAGCCGGAATTTTCTCATGATCGACATCCGGCAGCAGCCAGGCCGTGTCGTCCTCGTAAATAACAGTGAAATTATCATATTCGCCCAAGTCAGGATCCATCAAGAAGATGCTGGACGGGCATTCCAAACGAATCTTCGAGCCGTCCGAGCAATTGGACGAGTATTGCCATATCGTGTTCTCGGGGCAGCAGGATACGTCGAAGGACAGGCTCGGAGAGACCGAACTCGCGAACAGACAGAGCCACAGCAACCAGAGGGGACCTGTAAAATTTAGATTCAAGTGTAATGATACGGTTGACTCAGCTCTTCTGTGAAAAGACGAGCGCTTGCCAGAAAGGTGAAGCTTAAAATACACAGTCGTATATTTTACATGGTTTGTCACGTTTATAAATGCGAAACTAAAGAATGATTCTTTTCTCATTAATTAAATATTAGTGTCAATTTCTTGAAAAGATTGTAATATTCGTTTAACAATCATCTGATTGTTATTAATATTCTCATTTGCGAAGATATCTTCTTTTTAGCATAATTACTTCTATGAAATATTTTTTATTTATATAGTTGCATTAAACTGATGTCAAGTTTAATTGAAATAACTTTGTTGAAAAAGTTGAAGAATTTTAAAATGTTCCTAAATTTATCTTAATATAACTTGTTGCCGTTCTAACGTAAAATACATATCATACATTTCCGCGTGTATCGCGCTAGGGTTGGCTTGATATGAAACCGATTTTTTTATCTGATACTAGACTCATCGTTATCACGTGAGTCTCAGTTATCCGGGGGTTATGAGATTTCTAGCGGAAAATAAAGCGGGATTCTTTCTGGATGGAAAAACCAAGCTTGATGCGACCACATCCGTCTGCGTAACGTCGGCATCCCTCTCTTTGATAGAGATGAAATGAGAAACGGGGCGATTCTCGCCCGATCTGGAGAATGCAATAAGAGACGCTATGTAGAAATGGCACCCGTAACCCAGTTCTGCGCTAATGGCAGATGTGCGATATCAAACAATCGTTGCGAAAGAAGGGACGATTCTCTCGTTAACTTAGGACTGTTAACTCTTTATTAACGGCGCTGGACCGTGCGCGTATTGCACACGTGCATGTACATCGTGTGCAGATGTTTTATCAACGATATACCATTTGCGTTTACGTTTTTGACACTTCGTGAGAGCGCGTCATGCTGAAGTAGCACGACATTCAGACAAAGCGCAAACTAATACATTGTAGCGAATAATTTATCGGATAAAAATTGCGATATACCGTATCCTGGTATTGCAAAAACTTAAATGCCCGCAAAAGGCATTAAATTGATTTCTTATTATATTAATGTTCTTTAATATTCATCGATACTGTTAATCGTTTTGTTAAAAAGATCATATTTTATTTATCAACGCGATACTTGTTTTTTTGACTTTGTATTCTATTTTTCTCTCTTTTTACGCTCTTGATTTATTGCCATTATCATTATCAGTTAACTAAACGCTTTATTTATTCTTGCATCTTTTATTTATAATGATATCGTAATCTCGCTGGATAATATTATTTTTGCAAAGCGATCGACGTCGACGTCGTTAACGTATACACATTTTCGCCTGCTCTCGTAATTATTTAAGTTTTCTGGTCGATCTCTTGACCGATGATGTAACTATCTCGTCACGATACGAACGTTGAGATTGTAAACTTTGAACGTGATACCTCGTATCGTAAATCATTACGAGAGTTTAGAAACGTTGTAAAACGCGTCGAGCATTATTGTGTAATAATCGTCGAATATTATTGTGTCGCGTAATTTCTGGGAAAATCTTGACGTAGAAAATAATTTTTATTTTGTAGCAAACCGGAATTTACTATGAATCGAACACGCAGTCGTTGTCTTCGTTGCTTGCCGTAACAGGGACAACTTAATTAAAGCAATATAAACGCCATCCATGTTTAATTACATTCAATTGCCGTATAATGAGCGGAATAAACACTTGTCGCTTTTATGCTCCACGTGTTGTCGTATTTATCATTCATAGATATATAAGAAAGAAGTTATATCAATAAATTTTTTACTGTTCATTCAAGTTGGATTGTCATATTTACGCGCTAAATTATTCGTAAGTGATAAGATTATAAAATTTCTACATCGATTTTATAGGAAAAAAACGAAGGCAGTAAGCATACGGCTCTTTACGATTATCGGTAGAATGTTTAAAATGAGATATATTGAGTAAAGTTAAATTGAGATACCTCAGTTTGACAGACATGCACGAGCGGAAAAGGCTATTGATAATGAACTTGCTTTAAGTGACTTGCTTAATGCATTCTGTATCTGCAGATCAAATTAGCTTTATAAAGATTATAAAATGTCACGATAACGAATCAATCTCGTCATCTGCATTTATTTATAGTTGCCGGTTGCAACTTTTTCACAATAATTCACAGTCCGCTTATCTTGATATTAGTTTTCAATGACCTTAAGCGGAGTCACGTTTTCCGAGTAGACAACGAAATGTTGTCTCTCTTTCAAGACACACGCGCAAATCTAATGTACGCATTAATATTGATTGCAAGTTGATTATCAAGTAATAATTCTCCTCGGTACAGCAGCTTCCTTGTTGAGAAAAGACTTATGATAGATTGGAATTGATTTCTTTACAGACGACCGCGAATCGTATAATTGTGCAATGTTCAGGTTTTGATAATTGATGAGTTAATTGAACATTAAATATTCCATTGTTACGTACGCTACGGCTGCGACTGTATTATAGAGGAGTTTGCATCATGGAATACCAATGAGCTACGTTTTACGTAAATGAAATGAGTTTCTGATGTGCTTACACGATAGACGAACAAAACATATTTATGAAATAATATGAAAAACAAACGACGCTATTTGAAGCGTAAAAGCGGAGTGTAAACTATTTCTAAATATTTTTGAATTTTATGAATCTTCTCATGAAACTGTATTTTAAGATTGATAAAAGAAGCGAGTTTTTTACAATATATGTGATATGTTTCACGCGGGGAGATTTCCATTACGCGAAAGTGGAATGCAATCTGTGCATGAAGCTCAAAGAGACCAATGACGTTGCCGATGACAGTGTAATTAATTACAATCAGCTTTGGTATGATTGGTAGTAGATAAAATCGATCCACAGGAGGGTTCTGTGAAAACATCGCACGGGGACGCAGGGGAAGTTTAAGAAGCTCACCTCTGATCGATGACGCGCTCAGCTGCCTGCCGTAACTCACGTCGGACAATGACATTATATCTCGCTCTCGTTACCGCATCTCCTCGTGCCTCGATGTGCAGGGCGAGTATGCTTCTCGCCGAAGATGGATGGCCGGGTTGGGCCGACACCGAAGAAGCGGCGACACAAACGTTCTCCAAGGGAAGAGTCGTTTGTTTGGCGCGACGTACGTGATCGAGCGAGGGTCAACGGACTGACAACGGGTCGCACTGGCACAGAAGGAACGACCACCGTGTTGCTTTTCTCAGTTTTCGCGAAAGGTTCTTCAGTCGGACGATGACAAGATCTACGGTTTCGCCGCTGTCTGGTCCCTTCTATCGCGATTTTCTGCGAACGGCTTCCTATCGGCGCGCTTCTCCCTTTTTCTTCCCGGTTCTTTAAAGTTCGCTACGAACTCAGGCTGCTGCAAACGTGAGGAACGTGAGAAGATTACGGCGTCCTTATCGATTCCTTATCGATCGACCTTCACTTTCACTTGGAAACTGACAAGGAACTTTGTCGCGGAAAAGAGGCAGTTTTTTTTGTTTGCTTAGAATGAATGAGCCAGACGGGGTGCGCGAGCGTTATCGAAATTGCGAGAAAAGCCCTCAACGCGTGTCACGCAAGCTTTTATAGAGAAGTCAACATGTTTTGATTGTCGATACGATTGAACCTTGATAAGCGATTGGAGTAGCGAATCGCGCTCCTGAGCTCACGCAGTTGCGCTGCGAGCGAAACTGAATGTGACGGCGGACTGTTCTTACCGAAGCGGAGAGACCCGCAGCTCTGCGAGAGATAGCGCCAATTCTCTCCCACTTTTGCGTTTGGGCTCGTGTGAGGCGGCCAAGTCGCGCAGTTTTTCTTTTTCTTTGCTTTTCTCTTTTTTTTTCCTTCACGAGGTATCATCCGACTGCGACGAGTACGATGGCCAGTATGAAACAATGGAATTTGACAGATTTCCCTCTAGGTCGAAATGCGATCGTGAAGGCTACCAAACGGGGTGGCTTTTCCAAGAGGAATACGCTGTAAAAAGGAATACGTCTAATTAGAAATGTTAAGAGAAGTGGAAAAGGAACACAGAGGCACTACGTATTATCGCTCTACGAACGTCACGCCGCGTGAATAAGAACGTGGTAAAGAAACTCGTTGGGGAAATATACCGTTACGCATTCAGCATCTTTTTTTTTACACGTAGAAATTAAAATGCAGGCGATATGTGCAAGCATTATCTGAACTATTTTAAAAGTTTAGAATTATCCCCCGGGGTATCGCACGCACATGCGAGCGAAGGCCGCGGTGGAACGGATAGGAAATTCTGATAATTACTATGATTAATTACTATCGTTAACATTCGTTGCAATTCGCTTCCTTTAAATCGCAGTCGGTTAATCGCATTCGAAGAGTCGTTTGATATCTGGAACATGCGAAGTAACGAACGTGTAACGAACCGTACTAATTGGCACGCTCGTTTGTTAAGCATGCTATTAAGTGAACTGATTAATCTATCAGGCTTCGTCGAAACTTGCCCAAAGAATATGACGGATATTATATTCATGATGTAACGGAACACCTGAAATCTATCTATTACCCATTTTGTATTGTAATAATTATTATTGTTATGTTATAATAATTGATAAAATATGTATTGTATAATAATGTACATGTAACGATAATAGTACGTTTCGTACGTATGCAACATATAATACGGAACGTTTCAAATGAGAATCGAAGATTTTATCTTTTAAATTCATATTCTCAGAAATGAGAAATCAATAATCTTCATTTTTGAGAGAGATACAAGTTTAAGACAATGCGGAAAATAATTTTCTTGATAATGAGTGAAACGTGCGAGATATAAATAAAATATCGGTTCCTCGACGAAGGAAGGTTGAATTTCTCGGGAGGATACCTTACCGAAGGAGAGGAGAAACAGAAGGCCGTTGAGAAACACGATTAACATTCCTGCGGCCGGTCCTCTTATATGACGTCAAAGATTGATTATAAATGCAACGATTCTGTTGAGTCTGTTTTTATCGTACGCGCATAGCTCAATTTCGTGTCTCCACGAAAACAAATTATATAGCCCATAATGCGTAACAATAAATACCATCGTCTGAAAAACTACACATCTGATCATCTTGATTACAGCTCCTGGAAATGCTGAAGTTCTACGCCCGGTTTGAGATCAGCGAGGAGACCGGCAATCCCCTGACGGATCACGACATGACGGAGTTGCATTACACTAAAATTACGTCTCTTCAGGTACGTAGAGTCCCATTGCTACGGATTAAAAAACAATTTTGTATGCGCGCTGAATAACTTTTAAAATACACGAAATGACATCGTCGATTTTTGTATCATATGGACTTTGTTTTTATCGTGAAAATGACGAACCTGGAATATCCAAATTGTGTGATTCCCATTGTTGATCCAATATCATAAATTTAAATTTCAGTAGTTAATTAAGCCTATTAGCTGCGTTATTAACGCTGACATGGGCATAGATATTACTTTATAATACATTCCTGAAATCTCGAGATTAACTGGTAACATTAATTTATGACTCTCCTTAGAATGCAGTTTTTGCGAAATTCCCGGATCTGAGAAGCTTTGCACTGGCCAATGTAGCCAGTGTCGACGTCAGAGACGCTCTGAATAAACACTTCGGTTCGCTCAGGTGAGTTCTGCACGCAATAATATTGCTTACTCTACAAAATACATAGTCATTAATCTTGAAAATAACATAAGATAATCGTTCATTCTGTAAAATAATTACATTGACATATAAAACCACAAAATGTTAGCATTGAAATGTGAATAATATTGGATTTTATTTTCAGTCAAGAAAAATTGAGGTCTATCGCGAGTTATTTAAATTTAGTACCGCCCATAGAGCGAGAAAAAGACGAGAATTGGTACCGCCTGGACATAGAGTTTCTACGCGAGTTACTGGTAAGTGTAAAAAAAAACATTGAGAGATTGTGAGAGATTTTTCGCTATCAAGGCCGATCTGGATTTTGAGAGCATGCATCTTAATTTCAGATATCGCGACACGAGCGTAGGCGGTCACAGCTTGAAGAGCTGAATGAGATGCCCCTGTACCCGACCGAGGACATCATTTGGAACGAGAGCATCGTCCCAACCGAATATTTTTCTGGCGAGGGCTGTCTGGCTCTGCCAAAACTAAACCTGCAGTTCCTTACATTGCACGATTATCTGCTACGGAATTTTAATCTATTCCGTTTGGAATCTACATGTACGTAGAAACGATCAAAAAATTAATGACATTTATTATATTTAAATTTATGACTGAATATATCGTTAAATATATTGTATTATTATTGTTCATAGATGAAATACGACAAGACATCGAGGATGCCGTGAGCAGACTGAGTCCTTGGTATGTTAAATTATTGCCTTGCATTCAGCCTCATCTTCGTAAAAATAAAAGTAATCGCTATATTTCTTCTTACTTGTAGGCAAGCGGAGGACGGCGATGTCTACTTCGGCGGATGGGCCAGAATGGCTCAACCAATCACGCAATTCGCGGTGGTCGAGGTGGCTAAGCCTAACGTCGGCGAGAATAGGCCATCGAGAGTCCGTGCCGATGTAACGATAACCCTCAGTGTTCGTAAAGAAATTAAATCCGAATGGGAGAACCTTCGCAAGCATGACGTGTGTTTCCTCATCACAGTTAAGCCACTGAATCCTATTGGTAAGATAAGACGGAAATTAAAGAGGAAGTTAATTTGAAATCGTCAAAAATAAAAATCGATTGTGCAAAAGATAAAATCTGCTGAATATATGCATACATAAATCTGCTGACGTATATAAAACGTAATAAATGAATAATTTGTAATAATATAATCCATGACTTGCTATAATATACATATAATATAATAACAGACGAATTAATTTTTATTTTCAAAATTGTAGATTTTATCGCAATTGCAGAATATATCTGGCAAAGATAGATATCTTGTTTCCAACAACATTTTTCTATTTTTATTACCAATGAGACACATTTTATTATGATTGAATGACTAGCTATATCAATGAATTGATATGATATTGAATGACTAGCTATATCAATGAATTTTGATCGTTTTCATACGCAATCTCAGCGACAGTTTCGCTACGGCAATAAAATTTTTCCTTAATATAATATAATAGCTAATATATATTAAAAATATATAATAGCCTTAAGTAGTAATAATAATAGATGAGATCAGTGTTTTCTCAAACAATTGTCATATTATTGCAGGCACTAAATACAGTCACAAGCTCTCCTTCGTATCACAAGTGGGTTTAACGACAGTGCGAGGGTGTGAAGTCGAGGGTATGCTCGACTCGAACGGCAGAGTGATAGAGGACGGCCCCGAGCCGAGGCCGATTTTACCGGGCGATTCGCGCACTTATAGAGTGTGGCTGGACTGTAATCAATACCGGATCGATATGGACAATGCCAGCCATGGCGGCGACGATGTATACGAGGGATTTAATATCATAATGAGGCGCAAACCTAAAGAGAATAATTTTAAAGCCGTGTTAGAGACTATAAGAGAGCTCATGAATACTGAATGTGTCGTACCCGACTGGTTGCACGACATAATCCTCGGATACGGCGATCCGGGTGCAGCCTGTTATTCTAGGTATTTTTAATTATATAATTTATCTATATATCTATACCAATAATCAAGTTGAGAATGTTACATCTTGTTTGATTGCTTGGAACGGCATCAATTGTAAACGGATGAGCAAATCTGCGATTTTAACAGCAGATATATTCTTCTATAATTACATTCTCGCACAATTACTCTGCCAATATCTTCCAACCAATAATTATTTATTTCGATTATTTGTTTGAAAAATAGATCAATTTTTTTGTACTATCTTGTGTAATAATTTACATTTGTAATAACCCATAATGAATATATCCATAATTAACAGAGCATTAAAAAATGTTTGACAGAATGCCGGATGAAATCGCGACGATAGATTTCAACGATACATTCCTCGATATTGACCATCTACGAGCCAGTTTTCCTCAGTATGAGATCAAAACGAATCCGGAGGATAAAGAAAACCTAGTGCGGCCGTTTCAGCTGACTTTCGAAGATGTCCTTGGGAAGCGCAATGATAAATCAGTCAAGAAGATTATTACAGTTAAACCACACGTGCCGCCCAGTAGAGGTCCATACAGAGCAAACGAACCGAAAAAGTTAGCATTTATTTTATTTTTTTCCTTCGTAGAGTATTAATAGCATGTTAAAACGTGTTATTTTTGAATGGAAAAAAAATATTTTGCTATGTTGCAGAAATCAAATTCCTTTTACGCCGACGCAAGTCGAAGCTATACGAGCTGGAATGCAGCCAGGTCTGACGTTGGTCGTCGGCCCGCCCGGTACCGGCAAAACGGACGTCGCTGTGCAAATCATCTCGAATTTATATCACAATTTTCCCAATCAGAGAACGCTGATTGTAACGCACTCCAATCAAGCGCTCAATCAGCTATTCGAGAAAATAATGGCCCTCGATATCGATGAACGGCATTTGCTGCGTCTCGGTCACGGAGAAGAGGCTCTGGAAACGGAAAAAGACTTCAGTCGCTATGGTAGAGTCAATTACGTTCTCGCCAAGCGTTTGGATCTGCTCTTGGAAGTTCAGAGATTACAGGTACTTATTTTTCAAATTATTAATATTGTTTAATTGTGTATACAGTGTAATTGTATATCTCTCCTCTTAGGAATCCCTGAACGTGAAGGGCGATGTCGCATACACGTGTGAAACAGCGGGTTACTTCTTCATGTATCAAGTGTCTACGAGATGGGATCGTTTCCAAGCTAGAGTCAAACAGAGACAGCACATGAGCGAAAAGTCCGATTTATGTTGCATAATTGACGAGGAGTTTCCCTTCCACAAGTTCTTCGATAACGCCCCGCAGCCGCTCTTCAAACGGATTTCGTACGAGGAAGATCTCAAGATTGCGTGCAGTTGCTTTAGGTAAGAACACGCGCGTTAAACTCTTACGAGATGAATAATCACGATTTTAATAATTTTCTAATTATCTATTCAGATATATTGAGAGGATATTTGCGCAGCTGGAGGAGTTCCGTGCTTTCGAATTACTGCGATCGGGTCTCGACAGGTCGAAATACTTGCTTGTGAAGGAGGCCAAGGTGATTGCTATGACCTGCACGCACGCGGCGCTTAAACGTCGCGAGCTTGTCGATATGGGTTTCAAGTACGACAATATCCTTATGGAAGAGTCCGCGCAGATCCTGGAAATAGAGACTTTCATACCGTTGCTGCTACAAAATCCCCAGGATGGATATAATCGCTTGAAACGTTGGATAATGATAGGGGACCACCATCAGCTGCCGCCAGTCATCAAGAACATGGCCTTCCAGAAATACTCGAACATGGAGCAATCGCTATTCGCGAGATTCGTGAGACTGGGCGTACCCACGGTCGATCTCGACGGCCAAGGTCGCGCCAGACCCAGCATTTGCAATCTCTACAATTGGCGGTACAAGAAACTGGGCAATCTGGCGCACGTGGAGCACAGTCCCGAATATCTGGTAGCGAACGCCGGTTTCCTGTACGATTTCCAACTAGTGAACGTCGAGGACTTCAACGGCGTCGGCGAGAGCGAGCCCAGCGCCTACTTCTACCAGAATCTCGCCGAGGCCGAGTACTGCGTTGCGGTGTTCATGTATATGCGTCTACTGGGATATCCGGCGGATAAGATCAGTATCCTAACCACATATAACGGTCAGAAGCATCTGATAAGGGACGTGATTAACATCCGATGCGCGAACAATCCTTTGATAGGCCGACCTAACAAAGTGACAACTGTCGATAAGTATCAAGGTCAGCAAAACGACTACATCCTGCTGTCTTTGGTGAAGACGCGCGCAGTTGGTCACCTAAGAGACGCGAGGCGTCTCGTTGTGGCGATGTCCCGTGCCCGCCTCGGTCTCTACGTCTTCGCTCGCGTGTCCCTCTTCAAGAATTGTTTCGAACTGACACCGGCGTTCGATCAACTGATGCAGAGACCGCTGAAATTGCAATTACTGCCACAGGAGCTCTATCCCACCGAACGACTGAACGACGCCATACCCTCGACAGATCCGATGGAGATCGAGGATATGCCGCATATGGCTCAGTTTGTTTACGATTATTATATGGAGAAAGTCAGCGGAATGAAGGTAATTTCTTAATTTATAAATTGATTTACATACATCGCTTTTTTTGATATACCGATTGCACGGTCTCTTCGTCATTTTCAGGGGTCACAAAAGATGTGGCAGAAGCCGGGAACCATGCAGATAATGGGTAGTCCGACGCATAAGGTTTCCGCTCATCCGGGTGCCGATGATGATACCGACGAGGAAGAAGAACTCAGCCAAGATGACGCTGAAACGAAAGAATCCAAGGAAGAAATGGCAGATAACAAATATGAGCCTATCAAGAATCTGGTCGAAGATCCTCCGAGCGAGGCCGAAGACGACCGCTGAGTGGATCACACATTGACGTATGCGCAAAACCGATGCCTTTAGGAAATGTATTAATATGTCGAAAGTAGAATAATCAATTTTATAGCACGAAAATGAAACAGCTATTTGCCCCAATTCCAATATATCAAATGTACATTCGATATATTGTAAACGACATTCGTTGATGATCAATCTTAGCAAGTATTTAGCAAGAATAATTATTTTATTATTGGATATGTCTATACAATATAATGTATAAAGCCTTATATCGTATTAAGATAAATTACACTTTTTACAGATGTCAGTCGTACCAAAATCTATTTTCCCTCTCTGAGAACCTTCTTCAATCATACCACTACACTCAAGCACTCAAGACACTTGTGTATCTCACGAGAAGAGATCATCCAATTTCTTCTCTACCATTCTTTTCCGACGAGCCTCTTCTCTCTGCATCCTCGATTTTTCCGACTTGCTCGGAGTTTTCTTCGACTCGTTCGGCGTGCTCCGTCGCACGCTTGAGGGCACGTAACTGTCGTCAAATTTCATCAGTTTGCTCGGAGATTTGAAGTCGGGTTCATATTCTTCTATGGAAGAATTAATTCCCTTGGAATTAGGCACATATTCCTCTAAAACGCTGTCGGGTATCGTCGTGATGGGGCGCGGCTCATAAATCTCGTAATTCGTCTCCAATTTCTCGACGGAATTCGGCACGTAGCTTACGTCTTCCGCGACGTGGTCTTTGCTGTCGCACAGAGTCGGCGTGTACTCGTTCGATGTTAATCGCATACTCTCCAACGCGCTCTTGCGGCTGGGCACGTACTTGAAGTCCGGACACGATCTCTTCGTCTTCGGCGCGTCCGGGATGTATTCCTCCAATAGCGCGTTCTCCAGATCGTCGGAAAGCGTGTACGATCGACTCTTCTTCCTCTTTAAGTCTCCCTGCTCCGTCGCGGTGACGCTCGGAGTCTCAGTCTTCTTCGGGAATATCTGCGCCGATTTCTCCGGTGTCTTTTTCAATCGATCGCCTTTTGTCGTCGTTCGAACGGGAGATTTTTCTTCTTTCGTTCGTTTCGCCGCATCGTCGTCCGTTTTCACTTTGCTCCTCTTTGAAGTCTTGTCATTTGTTTCTCGTTTCACCGGTTTCTTCCGGGCCGGTGATACGTGTACCTTGATCGTCGGCAGGGATGACACGTCGCTTGCACTATCCGGGTTCTCGAAAGTGTACCTGTTATACAAAATTCATATTAATCATATATAAATTTTTAATTGCGACAAAATAAAGATTCGTTTAAAGATTGTTTCTTTTTCCAACAAGTGTTCAGCTTATCGTCAACGTAAGAAATACATGACTATTTTTAATTAAACTATTATTATATATTATTATACAATATAAAAAAATTTGATTTCTTTTGCAATTTAATTAAAAACCAATATAAATCATGAATAAAATTAAATTTCTGATTAATTAAATTAGCGATTAATTCAACGAAATTGTTTCCAGCAAATTTAATTAATCTTTTTTCCATACGCCAAATAATAAAGAATTAAAAATCCTATCCATGTCAACTGAATACTTGATAAATTAATCGTCGAGTAAGTTAATCGGAGTTTAGGTCGAGGTTATCCAAGCAATTCACTGAAGGATCAATCTAAAGTCATTGGACCGAGACGATTGCATTCTTACGTGACTTCCAGCTGACGAGTCCACTTTCTCCACTCGCATCCCCGGTCTTCGCGATGCGATCCATTCAGCAGGACTGCTCGTTCCAGTATTTTATACACAGCCACCCAGTCCTCAACTTGCAGCCACTTGTTCGTGATGACCTTCTGCTTCTTGATCTCCACCATCTTCTCTTGCACAGTAACTACGGCGGTCGCCAGGCAATCGTCCGAGGCCTGCGGACACACGTTGCGACACAATAAGCAATGTACTCGAATACAAACCGCCGCATACCGTTCCAAAAAAAAACTAATTAAAACGCGCAGATATCGTCCGGCACCACCGTCTCCATCTCCGACCCTCCGAAGCGTGAATTATTCCATCATTCATTAATTTTTCTCTATTTTTAATTGAAAAAAAAAGAAAATAAACAGCTGATACGGCAGAGGAAAAATCACTTGGTATTGCTCGGTCCTCGTAACAGATGTTCGTGCGCGCGGCGGCCGCCTGTTGCGTGCGCGCGCGCGCAAGCTTGACAGCCAACTGTTGACAGCTGTTGCACACGCGGTACCTTGATCACCTCCAGATATTGGCCGTCCCGGAACATGTTCGCTCTCGGCACGCTCAGGAGGGAGGCCTTGCCTCGGGAACGTCCGTCGCGCTCGGGCTCGACCTCGCGACGTGGCCGTGATCGACGTGCCGAGCCGTCTCTCCCTCGGCTGACCGACGAGCTGACGTCGCTCGCACGCTGCCTCCGCGGCGCACGCTTCGTCCTCGCTTCGCCGAACGGCGGCGCGGATTTGGAATGCGCCGCGGCGACCCCGACTCGATATCCGCTCGCGCGCTCGCGACGCGACGAGCGTGAAGTCACGTCTTTTTTTACATTCGTATTTCTGTAGAGCGCCGTTTCCCGAAAGAGATGCTGTTCGATTTACGAGTCGCGCCTAAAGGTGCTAATTAATGCTTGTCGGAGCGCGAAGCGTCTGTCGTATCAAAGGTACCTTCTTCTTCTTCTTCAGTTTCTTTTCCACCTTTCTCTGTGGATTCTCTGTGGAGTGTTGAACGAGATAAAAGACACGTCTTCTTCCGAGCGATTCTTTTTTTCTTTCGAACAAGCTTTATCTTAACTGATAACACGCGAGTTATCCGGGAGCATCTCCTCCTTTGCTCGAACGCAGAAAGTCTAAGATTGGCAGTGAAGGATCACTGAAGGTTCATCGATGTGAGGTTTTGTCGTGATGTGACTGAAAAGACAATTGTGAGTGTTTTTGTAAAAGCGTTTCTTTTTCAAAGTATCGCTGATAATTAAAGCATTATAAGAGAAATATGATTCTAAGATAAAGAAACCTAAGTTAAAGTTCGCGATCAAGTTTCCCGTTCGTGTTTGTTCAGAGATAGAATAATTTTGAGCAATTACATAATCCGTTCCTCCAAGGATTGCTTTTCCTAGCTCTTCTGTTGTCTCTCATCTCTCTTTCTTCCTTTCTTTTTCTTTTTCTCTGATATTTCCCCACTGCAATTGTGTTTGTCTCGTTTCAGGCGCAGACGATAGGCGCAGCTGAAAAGTGTCAAGTGTGCAAAGTTGACCGGGAAATTTAACATATGCTTGTTAATTTAATCGGATATTATAAGGTAATGAAAAAAGCGAAGAAGTTGCTAAGATGCACACAGAGAAATACGTTACTTTACAATTAATATATGTTTTTTATTTATATTTGTTTTATTAAAAAAAATATCTCATTAAATAAAGTCATTAAATCGTATTGTTTGATGGAAACTATTATTTCAAATAATTTAATACTTTAAATATACCTTGATTCAAACAAAAGTTATTAATTCCAATTAATTTATTATTTGGAATGATCATTAAATTCACACAGACTTATGCAACAGACATACTTGAATTTTTTCCCTATAAATACTTTAAAGTAAACATATGCATTTTTTTAAGTCAAACAATTTGTTAGTTCAAATGCATTTGATTAGACTACTCCAATGATTAAGTTTCCAAATTTATTAAATTCAAAGAAATATTTTTCACTATGTGCAATTATTGCAGGCGTGACGTTATGTTTCTATAGTCGAACGAATACCTGCGAATACCGAACTTGAACTGCGAGGGGAAGAACCGCGATACAACGACGGCGTACGTGGTGAAACGCAATACGAACGACAATCTTATCCAGGATCATGGCACGCGAAAAGGACCCGTCAATCCTCGAACGGTTGCAGATCCTTCTGGAGGACGAGATGGGACCGGGAAGGGTACGCGACGCTTTCCTAACCTAGCCGCGTCGGTCACGCGCTTCTACTTGTTGTTTCTCCTCTCTTTCAGCTCATCACCTACGGGATCGCCAGCGCCGGCCTATTTGCAGCCCTGTACAAAATTAGACCCGTGAGTACAAGTCGACTTTACATTCACCTTCACATTGATTCGACTGACTCTCTCGTTGTTTTCCAGTTTGCAAAGTTCACGAAACCGTCCGACGTCCCGTTGCACTTCCTGCAATCGCGAGTTCCACTCCATGGCATCGTGCGACGTGTGGAACCGAGCTCCACCAGGGTCCTGCTGATGGTCGATCACCAACCCTTGCTGCCTTTTCCCAGTTTCAACAAAGCTTACTTGCCTGTCAGAATCAGTGATGTCGACGTTACTGGCAATGGTAGGTAGCAGGTATATCAAACCAATGAAATCCACAGCTGTTGTCTAAAACGCAGGTTGATCTTGTAGGTGTGAGTTGGTTGCAAACTGTACTCAATGGGAAGATCATAACGTTTACGCCTATGATCAGAGAGAAGGAGTATTTGGAGTGTGTGGTTACGATGCCACAGAAGAATCAAGTGAGAGAAACAAATTGTGTTCGCATTATCAAGTATTTGTACTATACTCACAGATTGTTTTTGTAAACAGGACTCTTTAGAGATCGGCGAGGAACTAGTCAAATTAGGCCTAGCTACGGTACATGAACCTTGGACAAAACTGAAGGATAAGCGTATTCTAGCCTATAGAAATTCTTTAACAAACGCGCAAAAGTGGGCAATACGTAGGAGAAACGGGTACTGGCATTTTGTCAAGCAGCCGACAGTTCTGTGGAAGGCGCAAATGTTCATGATTAACAAAATGAAGTCATTGTTGCCTGCCATTGTAGTGAGACGCCTTGATCTGTAAGTGTTTGGCTTGTTTTATAGCGATAAATTCCAGAATATATTTTTTGATAGTTTATACAAGAGATATGTATATATATTATGTACTTAAGAATTTTTAAATAAAAGTATAAGTTATTTTCCTAATTTTGTGTTTCACAAGGACACAGTTGTGTAAATATCTAGTTAAAAGTTTATGGATTCTGAATACATGACTAATTTGAAGCACTGTTTCGGACGCTTCTAATATACTTCAACTTATTTGATATAAAATTAATATTCGAAATACACAAGCAGAGCGTTTTTTTTTTGGAAAGTATTAAATATTTACACAGGTGAACTATATCGAAAAAGTCAATTTTATTTATGTAATTGCCAAACTGTACAATTCTTATAATTATCTTACATCTCGCACCTGACACCATATAACAAAGTTATTATTTATACTTGACCAACTTAACAAAAACATTTGACAGTTCTTTAATGACCTATATACTTATGTTCAATTTGAGAAATTTCTCAATTTCTCATTTTGAGATGTTCACTCTCACTTGTCAAAACTTATATGAATTATATTTTAATATCCACAATACAATTATTACAAATTATTGTAGATATAAATATTCCTTAATATGGATAATAATCTGTACTTAAAAAAAATTGATATATAAAAATAGAACTTACGAAAAATTATTTATTACACGAACAAAAATATAACATAATAAGGATTATTGAATAAGTATAGTTTCTTTTAAAAATATGTTTGTGCTATCAGCTTTCAAATTATTTTAGCATTTGATATATGTCTTACATAATTAAAACCAAAAGCCAGTATAAAGTATCCAAATTAAGATTGCAAAAAAAATAAATTTTCCTTATGTCATTTGGATTTCGATACAAGTAGAATATAAAGTATAAAAATTAGTTATATACTATATGAATGAAAAACGTATAATAAAATTTTCAAAAACGATTTTTTAACTTTATATGTACAATCACCAACAACTTTCTCAAAACTTTTTGTTCTTATTTTTAATCATTGTAATAAAGCTGATAAATTCCTCTAATGTGTATATCGCAATCTTATTTCACTCTCTGGAATGTACAAGGTTGTTCATCATCGATAGTACAACTGGGAATGTCATTTTATATTTTAAAAAGATATATGAAATAGATCTTTATAAATGAGTCTTTCAAAAAAAATCAAGCTTATAAAGATTAGAATAATCTTTTACATCTAAATATTTTCTCTTAATTTTAAACTTCTATAATTTTTCGTGATCACCATTGACACAAAAAAGAATCTTTTTTTTTTATTAGAATTTGAATAAAAATGTAATATTTTTAAGAAAAATGAAAATTTTTATATTTTATATGCAATCTCCATGATAAACTTTTTATTTCTATTTTCTATTATATAGACTATTCAATTTTTTTAATATGTATTGAACCCCTGCTGAAATACGTTGATTTAGATTCTATGTAGTTAAAAATTATGTTATGAAAACTATTCTTGATTTTTGCAAAAGTGAAACCTTGTATGAAAAAGTTCTTTCTATTTAATTATTTTTTTATATAGGACTTTAACTTTTATAATCATAACACCTATAATGAATCACATAACTTGTATGTACACATTGTACACATGACAACGTGAAATATAACAACGTGAATAAAATCGCATATAAAGCAAATCGATAATTTATATATCCTCAACCTGTTTATCTTTTTTAATGGAATGTCTGTAAAATGGAGTGTACCGTTCAACAAGTGTTGGTGGTATCACAAATATATCATGATTCATTTACTTTTTTATTAGAGATCGTCTTTCGGACGGTTTGTTTCGACCCGTTTAGCTTTCTCAGGTTGAGATTTCGGTGTTGTTTGTTTTGTAGAAGCATCCTGTCCCGATTTCTTTCCGGATTGTACTTTCGCAGCATCGTCTTTTTTGATACTTCCTTCAGATTTCGCATTAGATTTTGCATCACCAACTGTTTTTGCATTGTCCTTTTTGGTTTCGGCATTCGTAGACGATTTAGCTTCTGATGGCTTCGCATTACCACTACCTGTAGCGGCAGGTTTGTCTACTTTAGGAGCTGGCTTTGGCGCAGCAGTTGGCTTGGATGTCGTAGGAGCAGCGGTTGGTTTAGGTGTCGTGGGAGCAGCGGTTGGCTTAGGTGTTGTTGTAGGAGCGGCAGTTGGTTTTGTTTGGGAAGCTCTATCTGACTCGGTCAGTTTTGCTGTCGTAGAATCTGCAGTTCGCTTCACTCTTTCCATCTTCACACCTGAAGGGCCAGTACTCGGCGATTGCTTCTCGTTCTTTGTACGAGACGATTGTTTCGCACTATCAGCTAAGTCAGGAAAAGCCTGTTTTAACGGAACTCTCGCGATATAGTGTAGCCACGGAGTGCTAAACCATACATAGTCGTTGTGTATATGAGATCCACATATACGAGAGAACGAGCCATCGTTTGCAGAAAGAGCGTCAATAATGTTACCAGAAACGTCTACCCTCAATAATATACTTTTTTCTCTTGGATCCATTAACGCTGCAGCGCCTTGGAATGATCCTATCGCGTGCATAATTCTTTCCGTGTAGGTATTAGGATAAATATCATGCAACAATTTAAATGGTAGTTCCATTGTCACTAACAACCGTACCAACATTTTCCTCAAGTATGGATGCGGCGCAAGAGACTGGCCAAGATGAGGATGTTCAGAATCAATAGCAATGATCAAAGTAATGAGAAAACCACCTTGACTATCGCTGTGAATGTTATCCAGTACACCCGGTAAACCATCAAGGAAAACTTCTTGCTGCCCTGCCTTTGGTCCTTTCAAGTGGTACTTCATAATACGATTTGATATTGTTTCCGCCACAATTAAGAAACTTTCGTCGTCGCTTAACTTGATTCCGTTTGCAAATCCAAGATTTCGCATTAATACTTCGTTTCTCTTGGTAATTGCATTGTAACGTATGAGTCTGTAATTAATACAATTAACATAAATATATATACATAAATTCCACATATATAAAATACATGCATATATATCATAAAACTATTTTTAAAACTCGCATTCACATCTCTTTACCTTCCTGATGGATTCGCAATGCCTCCTATCATTAAATCGTAAAGCTTGAAGTCTGTGCTGCTATCAGTCCAATAAAGATCCCCATTGTCTGCGACATCTATAGAATTAGGTATTTGTGGAGCTTTCCCTTCAATCGGTTTAGAACTGTTGACTATATTCTTATATTCTCCGGTTGCAACATTTACTTTGAAAATTCCGTAATAGGCATCCGCCACATATAAATTGCCTTTCTTATCAAACTTCATTCCTAACGGTCTGCCACATTTGTGTTCTTGCCAAATGCCATCTATAAATTTGGTAAAAAAAAATCTATTAATTTTATTACTTTGGTATAATTAATCATATTAATTATATCAAAATTATTTATATATTTGTTAATTTTATATATTATAAAATTATGTATACATACAATTTATATGTAGATATATAATACTGATACTATATATTAGTTTTAATATATATCATTCTAATCATCATCAATCTTCATATTATATTCAATCATTATTCTATCAAATTATTATTATTACAACAGTACTTATCAAATGTTTAACTGAATTGCCAGATAGTCCATCTTTTTTTGCTGTACATACATTTTTTGAAAACTTGAAATGAAAGAGAGTGAGAGAGAGAAAGAAAGCATGAAAGGCTACAAAATAAAATAAAAGATAAAAAGATTTTGGAATTTGATTGTTTAATTAAAGAATATTTAACCAGTCTTTCTACACGCGTTAAATTAATTCTTTTTCGTGTACACGCGTTAAATTAATTCTTTTTCCTAAATAGTAGTCAGATATGTACACACAGGCAGTGAACCTGCTAATAATATTTAGAATTTAAGATTTCAAATTACCAAGAAGTAGTACCACATATGTACATATTTCTAATATGCATATTTTTTAAATTGTAATTCGCAACACTTTTTCTTATTGTTATATTAAACTTTTCTTAAATATTAATATAAATATTGTTATATTAAACTTTTATTATTTTATATTATTTCATTGAATAATAATCATATTGAAATTATAAAATAAAATTCGTTTATCATTTTTTTCTATATGAAGTCTTAATTTTAAAAACAGTCCATCAGATTTTATAACAATTTTACAGTAATTTTATATACTTTATTTTTTTTTAATTACACTTACTACTTTTATTGTATATTTATAATTATTTTTTAAGAAGCTAATTCTTTTAAATCTGTATTATTATATTTAATATTCAGCTTCTTTTTGCATATTTGTATGCATGAAAGGCTATATGAAATGTCACGGCTGAGACATAGTCCAAACAAACAAAAATGTAGTTAATAAATTAGTCAAGTAATAATTTATTAACTACATAAATATATGTATTTTGCAGTAGCTCTACATTTATTGAAAATTGTTTTTACGATTTATCGCCGCGTCTGCGCGAATTGAGAAAATTATCGTTTTTTAAATAAAATCATATTGACCTTCACTACTAACATAAAATTTATCATGTATCAGCTCAGATATCTCCTTATCTATATATCTACTCTATCTTTTTTATTCTATCTTAAATCTGACTAAAAAATTCTATTACTGAGGAAATGAATATTCTGAATTAATTCTGTAAACACGCTCTGTAATATTATATCTTTCAATATGTGCTGCTATGTAGCTTATTCCAGACAAAAATAAATCTCTGTAAGATGTTTGATGTTACTTGTCTGATTGTCCGCACTTGCAGTACAATGTGAGTTATACAATTTATACGTTTTTTTTTTTACAAAAGAAACTCATGAAAATCTCTTTAAAATTTAAAATACTTGTCCACATATCATTAGGTTCTGCTTACAATAGAAACATAGAAGAATAGAACTAAATATTGAAACCTTGTGTGAACGTTTTTGTTTAATATTTATTCCTATTCCTAATGTTTCCTCTATCATCAGAGCTTTGTCCACAACAGACTATCTATCAGATGCTATCGGATGAAAATAGAAATTAAATTGTAATTTGATCAATCAAAGCAAAGTTCACAAAATTTCTTCTTATTACTTGTGTTCTAATTAATCGAATTCCAATGCAATCTCATTTCGTTATCCGATACAGGCCTTACACCTATTATATTATATATACCAATACAACCTTGCGTAAATCTGACTGTGAAACCCAACATCTCTACCCAACTCACCGCATTTCTCGCCGAACTTGGCGATCGGCACCACCTGATCCTCCTCGATCCTCACGACGTAGCCGCCGTGGACGCCGCTGTAGAGTTCCCCGTTGTACGAGTCCATGCCCTCCGGGCCGTTGAGTTTATCCTCGAACAGCTTCTCCATGCCATTCAGCCGATTCTCGATTTTGATCTCACGCGGCGGCTTCACGCTACGGAGTCGAAGGTCAAGGTCGATCAGTGTCACGGATCTCTCCGTTCCTGATGGCGACAGCGCACGTACCTGTACTCCCGGAACTCGGTTTGCGGCGGCAAGCCGGGTATGAAGGTGATGACGGCCAGGAACAGGCCGATGTAGATGAAGACGGTGCCGATCGACTTTAGGTAGCCCATCTCGCCGGTGCGCGAGTAGACGATTCCTCGGAGGAGTCGGTTGTCAATTGTCCCTCAGTTGTCACTCTTGACTTTCCTCTCGCTGCCGCTCGTCCACGCTCGTCGCGCGAGAATGTGCGCCACGTCTCCGCAGTCACTACGCCGAAACCGTCCGTCGCTAGGAGATCTGTCTGTCGCGGGTTCCGCTCGGGGGGACGGCCGATTGCGATTTAACTGTTCTTCGCGACGTGCGCGAGTAACGGCACCAGTGTGCCGATCCAATGGCGTCGGCACGCTTCGCCGAACGTGACGGTTCTACATACGACGATAATCACGAGGAGAAGGAGGAGGTCAAACGTCGATCGTCGTGCGAGCGGAAGGTCCGTTGCCGAAATCATTTAACAATAAGTGTCATCTCGTTCGAATCGGACGACACCGAGCCGAGTCATGATGACGACGCGCGTTATTGACACGATACGCCTGCTCGGGCGGATCGGCCAATCGCGGCGCTTCGCGCGCCCCGCGATCAGCCGATCACCCGAAATCTCGTCGCGATGACGCTTCCGGGGATTATGAAAGTCCGTCTTGGCCCGTTCGAACGCGGCTGCGAGGATGAGCGCCATTCATGAGCGTTATTTCTTTATTTAGATCGTCTTTCAAGATTCGATTGTCTCGTTGGAATTTTAAGACTTAGAGTGCGTTCCTTTTGGACGCTTACACGCTTAAAGCGCTTATAAGCGTTGCTTACGCTGTTCCCTTTGGAGCTGTAAGCGCTTGTAAGAACATTTATGACGTCAGCGTGACGTCATAACTCGTGCTCACAAACGCTTATTCTAGAGTTCCTCTAGTAAGAGTTAGGACACCGTCCGCCATTAATAGGTAATCTACAAAAGAATTATGCACTCTTTTATTGCACTCTATTACACTTTTAAGCACTCGTAACTCTCTCTATTTCCTTCTCTTTCCTTCTTTATTTTCTTTCCTTTTCTCTCTTACGATTACCTACAAATGGCGGAACCAATCAAAAGCTGGCCTTCGGTGTCCTAACTCTTACTAGAGGAA
This sequence comes from Tetramorium alpestre, assembly GCA_021460005.1. Lineage (NCBI taxonomy): Eukaryota > Metazoa > Arthropoda > Insecta > Hymenoptera > Formicidae > Tetramorium > Tetramorium alpestre. Next base: position 943,785 of record JAJVSH010000050.1, read on the forward strand.
CTCTAGCTTATTCCATCGAGGTAGGGCAGCGAAAGCGTGAGCGCTTTAAGCGTATAAGCGTCCAAAAGAAACGCTGTGTTGTCGCATTGGTAAGAGCCTAATCAACAAATTATCGTGAATATTTACCTGAAATGTGATTTGAATTGCACATCAGTATACGATGGTAAAACGTTTTCTACATAATTTTGCAGCCGTAATATTGGATGTTTAATACGTTAATAAATTTGTTAAGATATATTATAATAGTGTCTAATTCATTAAGGGATAAAGAATCTTCATCATCAAAAAATATTTCAAATAATATTGAAATTAGCAAGCACAAAATAATCTCTTTTTCTTTTTCCATTTTGACAATTTACGTTGCTCACGCATCCAAATGGAACGATTTTTGTTTGCAATTCTAAGCGCTTAAGCAGCAAATAGAACGGTTGAAAATGGCGCTTATAAGCATGAGCGCTTATAGCGTGTAAGCATTCAAATAGAACGCACCCCAAGGATCTTAAGCCCGTCACGTGACCGCTAGGCCAATCGCGGATTGGCTGGAGGATGCATGGGGGAAAAAAATAACACTTTGACGGCGGATGTCAACCGTGTTTTTTAACAGTCTTTTAAAATGAAGGCACCACTGGAACCTCAACCGCTTGAACGCTTGGATATTGTCAATTGTCAATTCTCTGTAATTCTCTGACTGGGAAGCCGATTCTTGGGATTCGCGCCGTCACGCCGTCCTGAAATTGTGTGCGTATATTAGCTCGTGATAACCGAAATCTCGAATCAAACCTTGAATTTGTGATGAATTTCACCGACGATTTTTCGTAGCGTTGTTGACTTTTTTTTGTGATTTTTCTTCTCTTTGTGGTGTCTCAGTCTTTTGTGCGAAACGTTTGATCGCGTATTTATTTATAAAGTGTTTTAGTATACGTTCTAAGATCTGTTCTCGTTTATTTTCCAAACAGACGTTTCGGGAATACGACGTCAGACGTGAGGACCCGATTGTGTGCATCTGAAAATGGGTAGGTGCTTCAGATCTCGCTTTACTGTTGGAACTTGGAAGCTCTAATCTTGGATCTTTCTAAATGGAAACGAAATTGTTTTAAACTGGAGATTCTTAATCTTTTTATAGCCTGCAGGCTGGATCTGGCTTGGCGTGAAGTTTTATCTGGTCTGCCAAGACAATATATGTTTATATATAGAAAGCCATTAAATCTATAATAATTGGAGGACTGATAAGTTTTATTTTTGAATTAAATTTTTTTTTATATTACAAAAAACAATACAGCAATGATTAAACTATAAAAGCAGAGACACAACAATATATAATAATTTTTAAATAAAGATTTTGTTTTATATCATTTTTAAAAGTATAAAATTTATCCAATCCTTAGTCATAAAGATTTTAATATGTCTTCTTGACAAAAAGGTTGAGGCCCCCTACTCTAAATTGGAAATGCCTTATACCTTTAATGTTGTTTATTTTAATTTAGATGATCTAGAACAACAGTGTGAAGATGCAGTGTTTGAAGTATGCGACGCTCGTGAGAGATTTCCGCTGCAATGTGCAAAGGAACTTGAAAGATGCATCGAACTCAACAACGAGATATATGTAGGTGCTTTTTATAAAACTGTTATCCTTTCGTCTTTTGTTTACTTATTTATCACTGTGATTCGTTGCAGATGGCGAGGGTTCTTGCGAAGCCAGTGAATAATTTGGATGTGCCAAGTTTTACAAATGATCACTCGGCGATGCTTCAGAAGAATATCTCAGAGACTACTGAACTGCTAAAAACGCAAGAACAGAAATTGAAAGTGATGATAGACAAAATTGATAACTTGACAGCCGTTCTGGATCAGATTAAGAGGGACAAGTTATACGCAGAAGAAAAATTATTCTGGCATTGATGTATTTCTTTCTCAATGTAATATCTATCTATCTCTTACCTAGTGAGAAATGATTGCTTAAATTGATGATATTGATTCGATGTTTTTTCGAACATCGTTTCTCACTGGGTACATTTATACTGTATATATTGTATATTAATAAATGTTAATAAATATTAATAAATTATATATAAATAGAAATGATTTTTTTAAATCATAAAATTTGCATTATAAATCTTAAATTCGTAGTTACATATTAAACAGGATTTGCATTTTTTGTAAAAAATGTTTTATATAAAAATATCGACGTTATTGATGACAATGCGAATATAAACGAGTTGTGTTTAAAACTTATGTTATATCTAGGATTTGTAAAAAATATTGACGTTATTGACAATGCGAATATAAATAAGTTGTGTTTAAAACTTTTGTTATATTCTGGTGTTTCCTTGGTAACGGATCTAACCTCGTGTCAAAACAATACGCAGGAATGTATGCTTAGGCTTACAGTCACATGTATAGTATATACTATAAAGCAAGAAATAATACCAACTAGCTGTTAAAACTTCGTTGTGCATTATTGTAATTCTCGCCATGTCTACGTTCATAGAAAATGTTCATATAAAGGATGGAGAATACACTAAAATGATATATACTATGGTACATAAACTGTGTGTATATATTATGTATATTTGAAATTTTCAATAAAGTAAACCTAAAGTAACTCTAAATTAATCGAAAAGTTGATTAAATAGGAGAGAGGATAATTCCGAAATATGTTGTGTTCTTGATTTTCTTGACTTTCTTGGAAGACGAATAAATGTGTAATTAAACATTGTGTTCCAGATAAAAGAACAGCGATATACCGAAACTATTAAAGTCTTGTTAAATCTTTTAGACTCTCATCCTAATGTATGTATGCTGCGATACGAAATTGCGTATTCTGATTTGCGTAAATATTGTCGAATAAAATGTTCTTTCAGTCTAGACCTTGTTTATCCCTTCTGGCCCATTGTTACTTTTACACGCAAGATTTCTTGGCCGCAGCCCAATGTTACGAGAAGCTCGTCCAGCTATGTCCGGAGGAGAATCTGTATAAGCTTTACTACGCCCAATCGTTGCATCAAGCTTGCATGTACCAAGAAGCATGGGCAGTCTGTTTGAGCATTATCAATCAAAGTAACTTGGAATTCAAAGTAAAGAAGCTGCAGGCAGCTATAAGATATGGGCAGGAAGATATGGTGGCTGCGAAAAATCTCGTTGATCAATGTCCCGCCGATGACGTCGATACAGAAATCAACCTGGGATGTCTCCTGTACAAGGTACAGATATCTGCAAGCAGGCTCAGTTGATAGATGATACATGCCCAATTGTATTTCCAGGAGGAACAGTACGAACAGGCCCTCAAAAAATTTGCGAATGCGTTACAAATTGCGGGATTTAAACCTCACTTGTCGTATAACGTTGCCCTTTGCTATTTCAAACTAAAAGAGTACGCGGCATCGTTGAAACATATCGGTATGAACCTTATGTTTTCATTATCTACTCTATCAATGCGAAATATAAATTTGCCTGTTCATCCTCGACTGAGCTTTTTATTAACTTTCAGCTACTATTATTGAACACGGCATAAGGGAGCATCCAGAGCTGAGCGTAGGGATGACCACCGAGGGTATTGAAGTTCGGAGCGTCGGGAATACATTGACGCTGCACGAGACAGCTCTGACAGAGGCGTTCAATCTGAAAGCCGCCATCGAGTATCAATTGCAAAACTGTACTTTTGCATCGCTTCCAATTCTAGACGAGTTCACCAGTACTTATTACAGCGTTTATCTTCTATATTAATATTACAGATGACGCGGCGAAGGAGGCGTTAACGGACATGCCACCGCGTTCCGAAGAGGAGCTCGATGCCGTTACCTTGCACAATCAGGCGTTAATAAACATGGACACAAAGCCGAGTGAGGGGTTCGAGAAGTTGCAGTTTCTGCTGCAGCAGAATCCATTCCCGCCTGAGACCTTCGCCAATTTATTAATCCTGTACTGTAAATATCAGTACTACGATCTCGCTGCCGACGTTCTGGCCGAAAATGTACATCTGACTTACAAATATTTGACGCCAGTAAGTTCACTTCTCATAATCGATCATTTATTTGTTAGACATTAATCTGTGAATGTTTGAAAGGAGTATAGCTATATTTTGCATATTTTATATACAAGCCGAATGCAACATAGAGTATGAAACATTGAATGTAACATTGAAAATGATATTTGTCAAAGAAGTTTGGTTGATATCAATTAAGCAATTAATCAGAATTAATCAGAATGCTTGCTTTTCGAGTGTTTGCATTTTTTGGTACGAGTCTCGTGATCTTCCGAGTGTTTTCGCTTGTGAGCCTTCACGTCGCTGGATGACGAGCTGCTATCCGAGGAGTCGCCCGAGCTGCTGCTGTGTTTCTTCCTGTGCTTCTTGCGCTCCTTGGAAAATTTCTTCTTCTTCTTCTTGCTCCTCTCCTTGTCTTCCGTATCACTGTCGTCACTGGATTGTTTGCTCTTCTTCGACTTTCTCTTCTTCTTTTTTGATTTATGCTTTTTCTCTGTCTTCTTCTCGACGTTCTCGCTGTCTTCTCGCTCTGGTTCCGGAGGAATACTCTCCTCCTCGACTTCCGGGATCAGCTCGTACTTCTTGCCGTCGGGCGACATGAAGCAATCCTTGGCCAAGTGTCCCCTGGTCCCGCATTTGGTGCACGTGGTGTTCAACACCGCCTCCAGCTGTATGATCTTGCGCTGAGTTGTCCCGGGATTCTTTCTCCGTTGCACGTCCTTTTGCAGCTCCACGCCGTTGGGATCCAAATCTGTGCCGTTTCCCTGATTCACGTGCTTCATGGACAGCCCTACCTTGCCGTCCTCCCCCACAGAGATCACCTTACACCAGACTCGCTCACCCTTTTGCAAGACCTCTGCAACATTGTCGACATGAGCCGTGCTTACCTGACGAACAATTGCATAGAAATCAATGAATTACAATATAGCATAAACATGTCGAGTATATTATACAGAAAGTCCGATAATACACACCTGCGTCCGATGTATCAAGCCCTGCTGCGAGGTACCTGGTATCCTAACGAAGGCTCCGTAATTTTGCACGGACGCGACTTCGCCCAGAAATATCTTATTCAGTTCGCATTTCGTCATTCTGCTTCAATTTCTCATCGAAGTAACATTAGTATGTGACCGATGACGTTTCGACAGGTGTAAAATCGATACAGAGAAAAATTGCGCAAAAAATAGGTTAGGTTTCTATCAACAAACGCAGGGCCGTAATCAATATACAATAAATATCCAGCATATATCTGTTATTGGTGTCAACGGATATTATTATTCATTAACGAGATAACGAATTGAAGTTTTATTAAAGTGTTTAGAATTTACGTTAATATTTATAGAAAAATGTAATATAAAAATATGATATAGAAAATATATTAATATTTTACAAAAATAAAAATCACTCTGGGCGATTTCGATTAAGAGATTACAATTTTATATAAAGGATTATAATTTTAACATGTAATATTAATATTTGTAAAAATCTACTTGATATTTGTAAAAACTGCAATACAATAAAAGTATAGAATATAGTGTATATAGTTAGAATAAACATTGATAAATTATACATTGCAAAAAGATGATATTGGAATAATTTTTAAACAAATAGTTTATTAAAATATTACAATTTTAATATTTAATATTCTACTCTATGTATGTAGAAAAAATATAATACAGTAAAAAGGTGGTATAGAATAAACCCATACAACACAAACTTACAGTTACGTTACAATGTTGCAACAAGATTACAATCTTGCAGCAATATTGCTACAAATATAACAAGTTTTGTGCTATGGTAATATCAATGAATAACATGTAGCAAAAATAAAAGGAAAGATTTCTAAACAAATCTCAATTAAAGGATTACATGTTCTTGATATATACTGTTATTAATAGCATTAAAATGATTTAAATTTACATTATTTTTCCAGTACTTATACGACTTCTTGGACGCGTTAATAACGCAACAAACTTCGCCAGAAGAGGCGTATCGCAAATTCGACGATCTCGCTAATAAGCATACGGAGGCGCTTCGCAAGGCGACCAAGCAGGTCCAGGAGGCGAGATTGAATCACGACGATAATGCCGTGAAAAAGGCCGTGACCGATTACGAGGAAGCCCTCGATCGATACGTTCCCGTATTAATGGCCCAGGCGAAGATCTACTGGGACTTGGAAAATTACACCCAAGTGGAGAAGATCTTCAAGAAGAGCGTCGAATTCTGCAACGAGAACGACGTGTGGAAGCTGAATGTGGCGCACACGCTTTTCATGCAGGAGAACAAGTTCAAGGATGCGACGCGTTTTTACGAACCGATCGTCAAGAAGAAATATGAAAATGTTAGTACGAAACAAGACTCATTACCCTTGTTCTTTCACTTTCTTGGTCTTTTTTCCCCTCGTGGTTTCACAATCTAACATCGCTGTTTGTAGATCCTGGACGTGAGTGCCATAGTTCTCGCGAACCTCTGCGTCAGCTACATCATGACCTCGCAGAACGCGGAGGCCGAGGAGCTGATGAAGAAGATTGAGAAGGAAGAGGAAGCAGTATCGTTTGAAGATCAGGACAAGAAGCTCTTCCACTTGTGTATCGTGAATCTGGTGATCGGGACGCTGTATTGTTCCAAGGGTAACTACGAGTTCGGCATATCGCGGGTGATGAAGAGCCTGGAGCCGTACAACAAGAAGCTCGGCACCGATACCTGGTTCTACGCGAAGAGGTGCTTTCTGTCGCTCTTGGAGCAATTAGCGAAGCAGTTAGTAGTCCTGAAGGATTCTACATTGCAGGAATGCATTCAATTTTTAGAACACTGCGAAGGTAATGCAATCTCAATCAAACTTACTCGGCGATTAATTTATGAAGCGAAGTCTGTAACTTTGTTAATATGGATAGAATTATTGACTTCTTGCTGCTCGAGGGATGACAAATTATTTTATAATTTATAAAAATTTAATAGTCTTGCTGATTAAATTAATTGTCGATTAAGTTTTTTCCAGTGTGGCTGCCCTTAGCGGGATTTAATATTTGTGTGACTTACAAATTGTAAACGATAGACTCATACTTGTGTGTTTCTTTCTGGAATTCCAGTTTACGGCAAAGACATAATGACGGTGATAGATCAGCCGTTTGACATACAGGACATGCTGAATGTTTCACCTCAGGGCAAGCGGACGGTCGTTTACGAAGCGCGATATCTCAAAGCATTATTCCTGAAGTTGCAAATGTCTTAGATGCATAAGGAAGGATACTTTTATTATATACATTTTGTTTGATATTATCTTGTGATTGGAATAATCACATAATGTGTTGGATTTATATTCTGAACTGTAATCACCTTTCAATTATTCACCGCTTGATGAAATATGAAAATTAATGTAATTATAAGTGTTGAGAGTTTTTATCTCATCAACAGTGTACACAATTTTGTCATCTTTGTAAAAATATTTATTGTATTATAATTAATTTATAATATAAATATAAAGATATAAAAGTAATATAAAGATACATAAGGTATAAAATACATTGATATATAATATTATTATATACTTATTATATAACAATATGATTTATTATAAATTTATTTTCTTTTCTTCGCGTTCAGACCGAACTTGAATAAAAACGTTACCTCCTTCGAATCCAGCGGGTGATCTTAATTTACCCGCACGTCCGCCCGTAACGCGACCGTCGCGGTATTGCATGTTCCATCTCTTCGTCCCCGACCTCCCCGACCACGATGACGCCTTCGCGCTTTCCTCCGCGAGAGTGTAGGCAGGTGCAGGTTCAAAAATCGTCGATCATCGTTGGTAATCGGTTTCTATGGCCGCGTGAGAATATATAAAGAAGGTACACGTGCCTGGCGGCCAGGCCCTGGCCACCATCGGAGCAAGAGTGTATGCGGCCATCGTGAGTGGGGTTCGAGCACGGTTTATCACTGTCAAACGCTGACCTGCCATCGAGAATTCTAGCACGTTCGTGAAATTACCCGACCGATTAACCACGTACAACATACGTGCTTCAGGTGTCACACGTTACGTCGGCGGTAGAGAGGGAGAAGCGCTGCGATCTCGTGAGGTCCTTGCAGCTTTTCATTTTGGCTGAGTCAAGGTACGCCGTCATTGCAAAATTTATAATGATAGTTTCAATTTCCTCGCGTCCTCTCACTTCCACGTCAACGTTTCGCCTCGTTTATATAATGTACGTACATTTGAGCTTTTGCAAATCGAGCAATAAAATAAATTGCTTTTCGAGAAAATGCTTTTGATACCGGAGAGAGTAAGTACGACGACTAATTGTATCACATAATTATTTTAAAATATATAGAAAAGAGTATCTTAATAAGAGACCTTAAATCATCCTTGCTTGTTCAAGATTGATCTCTTTTGGAGCAAACACTACTTTCAATTCCATTTCCTGCCTTCCAGAATAAAATTGCCAATCTAGTTGATTAGTAAATTAATTAATTTTCTTTTCAAGAAGGATACAATTGTACAATTGTTTATAATTTATTCTTTGTTAAATTATTTTTGCAGACATTTAGCAAAGTACAACATAATCGAAATGGAATTTCCAAATTTGGGAGAACATTGCTCCGAGAGTACGTGCAACCGTTTGGATTTTTTACCTCTGAAATGCGACGCCTGCCAGGCAATCTTTTGCGCGGATCATATAACGTATACAAATCACAGCTGCCCCAGCGAGTACAAGAAGAACGTACAGGTGCCCGTGTGCCCGTTGTGCGACGTTCCCATACCGATAAAACGCGGCGAACTTCCGGACGTGGCCGTAGGATTGCACATAGACAACGACTGCAGAGAAAGCCGTAGGAAGGTATTCTCCAACAAGTGTTCCTCGAAGGGCTGCAAGGTGAAGGAAATGGTGCCGGTGAAGTGCAGCGAATGTGGGTCGAATTTCTGCCTGAAGCATAGACATCCGACCGATCATGCTTGCATTGGTGCGGAGGAGGCGCTGAGACTGCGCAGGTTGGAGGCGCTAAACAAGAAAGGTCAACCGACAATATCGCAGAATAGCAGCAACAGCATGTCGCACTCGTTCCGTAGCCTCCAAGGGACAATGACCGAGGATGAAGCGTTAGCCAGAGCTCTCCAAGCTTCCTTGGACGACGAGGAGAGAAGCAGACGTATGTTACAACCAGTGCCTTCTGGAAACCGAGATAGATGTAGACTTTCGTAACTATCTACACATTATTTTATATCGATATAGAGAAAAATAGCTTCTTCCTTGGTTCTTGAAGATCTATGGATACAAAAAATATGTATTGTGATCCTTAAAGCGAGCGCCAACTATGCGCAATTCAAGTTTCGCAGTTCATGGATAGATTCGTCGAATTCGAATTCAATTTACGGAGTGGTTTTTTAAAAAATGAAATTGAAAGATACAAATTATCACAAACTAGTCGATATGTTGATTCGTATGCAGAGTCAATGCAAATAATGAATTGCAAATCACGAATTGCTAGTTTAAAGAATGCACCTACTTGACATCACGTATGGAAGTAACTTAAATATTATATTTGTTACTCTATTCATTTTTTGATCTGTTATATATTGTTATAGATATAACTGCTGTTATACCTATAACTTTTGCTGTTACATTATGTGCATAGAAATTAAACCGTATTTATAAAATTGCTCACGTAATTAAGCACATTATCATAGTATCTTATGGGATTCCTAAACAAGATTATATATTAAAGCATTTGTCTTACTTATTATTAGATAAGATTTTATGTTAAGTTGCAAGTACAAATTGTTCGTAACTCGAGATTTCCTTTATATCATAAATGTGGAGTGTCTCATATTTCATTCAGATTATAAACTCTGGCTTACAATCAGGAAATAAATTCTGCCAAAAATAAAACAATTCTGATAATATATTACAATATAAAGCTTCAGTATAGAGTGCCTTAGTAGATGAAACGTAATCTACAGTAGAACATGCACTTACGTGAAATCTCTTCTCTTTAATAATAATTAAAAAAATTATTTTAATTCACGCTTATTAATATTTATAATAAATTTGTAGAAATTGCTTTTAAACAAGTGATTAGACATAAATTTTCATACGATATAAAAAAACTATGGATTTAATATTGTTTTCAACAGAATATTAAATTGTCTGTTATTAATTTATAATATCGTGTCTACAAGAAAATATAATTATTACGTGTTTCTTATCAATAAAATTTTCACAGATAATGTATAAAATATAAATCTTGATTTTTGCAATATCAAAAACTGTGATGGCAGAAAAAATCGCGTATATTGTACAATATCTAGGCGTGTTCATATTACAATTTATAAGCAGTCTCAAAATAGAAATCATTTGAACATATCACAATAGCGTCACAGGCTTCTTCTTAAAATTTTAGAATATTCAATGTGAATAAACATATAGACTTTATACCAAGCTGCATTGACAAAACTAATATTCATAAATTCTGTGATAACTATCATATTTTTATAAATATATATAATTTTACAATACAACTCTCAGTTCTCCTTAATTTACTTCATTCCTTTGGAAGTGTAGAATAAGCACCTTTTTTTAAATAATGAATGAGAATTTTCAATATTTATATATATATATATGTATATATATATATATATATATATATATATATATATATATATATATATATGAACATTTTTTAATTCGGTACATATCTTATAAGATTTAAAAAAGATTGTTGGAANGGGCATGGATTTTTAAAAATAATTATAATAAGCAGAGATATATTGACAAATGTATCTATAATATGTACGAATGCATTGACAATTAATGAATATAGTCAATAGCAGATGTATGCTTTGTGCTTGCCACTATATACGTATATTTAATAAATAATATGCTTTTAATATTGAAGACTCGAAGATAATATAATTCTTGATAATAGATATATAAATACGCTTTTTACTACTTTAAGAGATTTGTTAATTTTGTTATACTGTACTCGCCTATAACGTGTCAGAGCTATTGGAAAGCAACGTTTTTTATTGTCTTCCTGTAGTTATTATATTTTAATTAGAGAATTTTCTCAATATAAATTATTTTGTAATTTTTCACTTAAACTTCCCTAAACATTATTTTAGTAGAAATTTGCAAACATATTGCCTTCCAGTGTCTCTGAAACGCTCAAAATATGTAAGAGAAGGTGGTTCATTATACATTCCTATATACACATATATAATATATCCACGTGCGTATCTTCTTCTTAAATATATTATAGTAATTTATATTTAATGGATTCTGATATAAATAAATTTGAAATTATATAATAAATGCAAGGAAGTGACAAGCAGATAATTTCACAGACATATGGACGTGTATACATTTACAAAAGCTCATTTATTGATATTATGTATAATTCATAATTTGTTTTCTATTCAGTATGTTCTATTCTATGTGCGAGATTTGCGAGATATAAAATTATGTTGTAATAATTATACGACCAAATAACGTATAACTTTTCCAACAATCTTTTTTAAATCTTATAAGATATGTACCGAATTAAAAAATGTTCATATATATATATATATATATATATACATACATACATACATATACAGAACCGATTTTTTTCCAATAAAGTGTTCAGTAGTAGGAGGCAGTTTTTTTTCTCTAAATATGTTCTCAGGAATTTAATTGCTATCTAGGCACATTATAGCTGCAGACAATATAGATATAGATTAAATATAAATTAGTTTAAAAGATGATTAAATAATTACAAAAAATAAATTTATCTTGGTGAACACAATCTAAAATAGTTTGTATAGATTTGCGAGATATATATATTTACATACATATAAAATAAATTTAATTTTAGAAAGAAATATATCTTTTTTATATAATTTAATTAATTTTACATTTCATTTGGATATTTGTAATATTTAATATTTGTAATAAGTAAAAAAATTTGAAACAAAATTTTCAGAATATAAATAAATTTGACATGTTCACCAAGGATTGTAAACAAGTTGGAATTCAATTTTTATTTATTGCTTGATATTCATATATTTTAATGTAATTATATTCTAATGCAATGAAAATGTATTAGTCTAATGTCTGCATTTTTATATGTAAATTAACAGCGTGATTTTTATTTGCACATATATACTGAGTATTTTTTGTTACTAGCAAACCTATGTTTATAGTTTATATAATTTATTCTGTACAAGAGAGAAACAAATATTACAACAGCGCTCTGCGTTTCTTTTGCAAAGTTGAGATGTATTCATAGATTTGGCACAAAGTAAAAATAAATTAACATTTACATTACATAGTCCGAAATATCTTGTTTTATAGTACAAACGCTTTTAGTTTGAGATTGCTTTGAGACGTGTACGTGACATTATATATTCTACTAATTTGATATAATCTATGTTCTCCGTTCAAGGTATCAAATACCTTCTAGAGTATAAAATATTAACGAACAGCCATTTATTTGCCAACTTTTCCTAATCTGGTGTCCGTTTTCGGATTAGCAGTTATATTTTGCACAGCGACTATTGTCTCATTGATCTTTGTCTGGAGATTCCTGAGATCTTGAATGTACAACAAGGAGAGTCCTTTGGCGGCATTGTCCAACATCGCATCGCTCATATTAAAGCTGGGTCCTATATTCACCTTCGCCTGAGATTTACCCTTAGTGTTCACAGCATTATTAGATTTATTCGCATCCGCGTTCAACTTGTTACACACGAGTTTGCTGCACGCTTGTAACGTTATGAGATGATCAGAATGTTTCGGTACGTTGAGTAACTTGGCTATCGAATTAACTCCATTCTTGAAAGCATCACTATCAACTGAAAAAAAGATAGAAATGTGAGATTTAGATTTAATTTTCATTTATGATGTATCTTACAGCATCAAATATCGCACGGCGCAAGATTTACTTACAATCTAAATTATCTAGAGGATTCGTGGATTTGATACTAGGCACTTTTAAATCCGTTTTATCTTTTGTCTTATTTCCTACGACTCGCTGATACTTCTGGCCTAGTGAAATAAATTGCACATTTTATTAATATCTTATTAGATAACGATTATTTAAACTTTGCGAAATTTGCAATTTATTGCAGATATGTCTTTTGAAGTTTTAATTCCATGTTGCTTCAAATAAATCCTACTTACAGTCATCTCCAAACTCCAACCAAATAGCATATCCTATGAACCATTCTAATTGGTCAATCTCATTCTTAGTTATCGGACACTTGAGATCATTGCAGTATTTTTCGAAAGTGTTGGGCCATTCCGGGGAGGTAATGTCCCTCAATTTCTTGCGATCATCTATGGTATACTGACGTATCTTTTGATCTTCCAACCATACAATCACCTTCCTCAAGTGCTCAGTGTCTGAAACATTACAATATCATTATTACAGTTCCTAGGAAGCTTCTTAATAAGAAATATAGCGCAATTGTATGAATTTTGTAATCAATGAATTAATGTTGCCTATTACAAATACAAAACAGACCACTGTAATAACTACAAAGTGGCCTTAGTCCTATTTTAAGAATTATACAGCACAAAACAATTCAAATTTTAAATCTCATCTAAACTTGTATCTTTGTATTAATCTTTTCAAAAAGATAGAAATGTGTTATATTTAATTTTACCAAGAAAAAGTAAGAATATACACTTCGAGATTCTTTTGCTCCAGATAATCCAAAGGCAGTATTGAAGGCATCTGCTCCATAGCCAGTTGGAGTAAATGATAAATAAGAGCTCTTATTTATCATTTACTCCAACTGGCTATGGAGCCGACACCTTCAATTCTGCCTTTGGATTATCTGGAGCAAAAGAATCTCGAAGTGTATATTCTTACTTTTTCTTGGTAAAATTAAATATAACACATTTCTATCTTTTTTTATAAATGTATATAACGTGTCGTCAACCGAGTGTTTGTTTCTCATTTTTTCGACACATCTAGTTTCATCAGTTAGGTACTAATAATCTCGTGTGCACTCATACGACTTCTTTTCTCGATTACTACGTATCTTATATTACTTTTTAACAGACTTTATTATATTGTTACGCCAACTTCTGTTAGAAAAGTCATCCTCATCCACATCGTATAGGTTAGGACATGTGTCAAAGCTCACTCACTGTTTCCGTTAACTTTATTCCATTCCAAGTAGCCAAGCGCCCTTAATTTTCTCTCGAACATATTATCCGCGGTGAGAGATCGGCGGACGCGCTGTGCCTTCAAAAGGGACAGATCTTTGCGAGGCGAAAAATCGTAAAGAGATCTTTTCTACCCGCTCCAAGATTCGCGAAACCAAAAACAGATACTCCGAAACTCTTGTTCTCGCATGTGTGGAGTCTGGAACTGTCTGGAACTCTGGAGTGTGATGCGAGCGCCGCTCTAATCGCTGCGACGTGACGCGCGAGACGGCCCGAAGGGGGCGAGGCCGGCGGTACGAGCAGGCAGGTGGCACGCTCGTCTATCCGCCGCTCTCGCTTCTCTCTCATCGATGGCTCGGCTCGACTCGGCGAGGGGCGCGGCGGGGCGAGGCGATCTACGAAAGGCTCACTGAGCGAGAGAGTTGCGCGCGACTACGTGCGCAGTGGGCACTCGCGTCCAGGAATCGCGGATCGCGAGCACGGGTGGCCAGAGCGGGGCGAGTGGGGCAGCGCGGATGACAATGATGGCCGCCACCAGCGATGAACGGAGTGTTATGGAGCCTGGGAAGGCGACATCGGGGCAGAGCCAGTCCGTGGACCGGCTGAAGCTGCTCTACCCGATGGTCGACGAGGAGAAGTCGCCGTTGCCGCGCTCCTGGAGCACCAAGGACAAGTACAGCTACATTGGCCTGTCGCAAAACAATCTTCGCGTTCACTACAAAGGTACGTGGGTAGCCCGTCAGCGCGCGCGACCTCCGAGCGCGCGCCGAGACGGATGCGCCTCCGTCGTCGTCGCGCGGTCCGCGTAGGCCTCCGCGGCCGCGGCCGTGCCGCAGCCGCGGCCATCCGGACGCCGCGCCGTCCCGCTGTCCGCGTGACCCGTGCCCGAGGCACCCTCGGGGCTGCTCCCGGGGCAGGCACGGTCGATCGATTGAAAATGGCAGGGCGCTATTTCAGCGTGTGTGTCAGCGACCTAAACAAAGGAATCAGCTGATCAGTCAGCCAGTCCCCCCCCGCGGCCGCGTCACCATCGTCGTCGTCGTCGTCGTCGTCGTCGTTGTTGTCGTCGTTGTCGATGCGATCCACCTCCTCGAGGGATGCGATTCTCCCGTTCTTGATTCCTCTGTCGATGCGTCTGGTAGGAAAAGGAAATGTCAGGGGGAAGGGAGGGAGGGAGATGGAGTGATGCACGGAGAGAGAGAGAGAGAGAGAAAGAGAGAGAGGAGCTCGGTGAGACGGGGACGCACGGGCACGCACAATGTCAATGACATGCGTCGTCGACGCGAAAAAAGAAAAATGATACGTGGACTCAACCGCGACTCTCGTCGATGTGCTAGCCTCGTCGTTCGGGTTGAATTCTCGCTCCGAGTTCCCCCTTTGTCCACGTCGAATTTCGCGTCGATATACAGGGTGGTCTCTAAAATGTCAAAATTCAATAAAAATTATTACGTGAATCCGAAGTAAATCTCTTATCTCTTTTTTCTCCTCTTTTCAAAATCGAAGAAAAGATAATTAAGAACACAGACTTGAGAGCAGATTGAATTCTTAGGGAGATCATTATATTGTTCATTTTTACCAATATAGATTAATTTTAATTTCGACACAATTTACTTTAATTTTTAGAAATGAAAAGGGAATAAAAGGTAAATTAATCTACATCGATAGAAGTAGACAAAACAAAGAGCGCCATCCGGTTGAATTGCAGAGGCAAAGCTGCTGCGTCAGCAACTTGATACGAGACTTGATCGCTGGGAGATATTTAATGGCGGAAAACGGAGAGCCTCTACGCGATGTTTAGTCACCGGATTATCGCTACGGGATGATCTTCCGCCGGATCTTCCGTCTCGAAGAGAGGCAACCGTGGAAATTTCATACGGGATAAAGCGCACAAGTGCGTCTCTCAGCGCGGAGCAGCTCCGCGCATTCAAATCCCGTGTGTTCTCCCGTGGAACGGGGGCAGGCTCCCTTTCTCGTATCGAGAGTCAACGATGCCAGAAATGGCGAGGGCTCCTTTTTTTCTCGCCTCTTTGCGCTCCCCCCGTTGCCGTGTTATATACAGCTCGTGTATCCTGGATTCCTTGGCGTGTGCCTTGCCGCAAGCTCGGCCGCAGCGCAACGTATATGATGGCAAACGGCCGACGACGGCGGTACTTATCTGTCTCCCTCGTGGTGCATCGTGGTGCACGGAATAAGAAAAGTTAAAAGACATTTAAAACGTAAATTGCGCTGGTATCGGCTCCGGCCGAGCGTTCACGCTCGGCGAACGTGATGTGTTCGTGCAGCGAACGAAAATATTGTTTCTCCTTGATCCGACGCAGAAGATTGTTGGGAGGAAATGAATCGAGAGAGATAAACAATCGTCGCGTTTGTTCGATTACTTCGCGAGCAAATGATGTACAGATGATAATTTTTAACGGTACTTTTCCTTTTTTTTTCCGATTCGAGAACTTTCTGATTTGACGCGAGCCAATTTTTTTATCGTATTCATTTTGCTAATGAGAATATATAATGATGATAATATCTAACGCCGTCATGCACTATTTTTACGTCTAAGAATAACGTCGAGGTATGCGAATGAAACTTAGAATGTGAACTTTTTATAATAGATTAAATATATGTTTTATAATATCTTAAATATTGCAGTGCAATTATACAGAATAAGGCTCGCTTGTTATATGTATACATCTTTTTTAGAAAGTGTATATAATATTACAGCAAAGTTTATAAGACGTATTACGAAAGTTTATGTGAAATTAGAAACTTCGTTGGCATATGGATAGCTTCGTAAAAGGGATATTATATTGATCGTAAGATAAACATTCGCCAAATATGATTAAACAGTCGAGGTCACTGTTAAAATTCTGAATATTATGAGGGAAAAGCGGGGAGCCGTAAGAAGTTACAATACGCGGCAGACATGAGGCATAAATGCACGCGTATACTCGAGCCATACTGCGCGTCGATAATATCCGTCGCTCGCGAATCCTTTAATTTAACTTCGATCGTTGCTTGTAAGGTTCTACGGAGCCGTAGCACACGTCTTGGATCGTTGGAGCACGATTTCAATTTGCAACATAAATATTTCAGCACTTCCAGCTTTCAAATCGAAATTTTATTAAAGGAAATTCCACCTGAAATTAATTAAAAGATATTTTATTTGGCTCATATATTCTTACAGTTAAAGAACATATTCTTACATTTATCTATAAACGATTTATCACATGTATGTACATTTTTCTCCTGTGCTTTTCATTCGCCAAAATTCGCAACTCAGCTGCCGATAGTCAGACTTGAGGAATAATGCAAATTTGGAATTATTAATTAAGCTATTTCACACGACAGACACGGCGATATTTTCGCGGTGTCTGCCAATAAAATAGAATAATTTAATGGCAGACATACAATATATACATAATATAGAATAATACAATAATTCTATATATGTAGCAATAAACGTGAAATCATGAAACGCAATCATGTTTAACTGCTATACATTCGAGAACTCCTATGTTATTTTGCTATGCATTCGAGAACCCGATATATATTATTTCGTTACTAATTAACAGACCAATCGCGATTGTTGTTACGAAAAGGGTACCTGTTTACACGCAAATCTATGATAATTATTTTAGTGAGAAATTCGATACGAGAATCGATCACGGCCGCGGACTCTCCTAGCTTGGCGGTCGTGATTCGCGAATGCAAATCTGTTAACGAATCGCGACTCAGCGCTACGAACGAGTGCACGTGGCCTCCCTTGCATGGGAGTGCCTGAGAAAGCGGAAGGCCGCCGTCGTCACTCGCAATAGTGCATCTACCGTTAGCCATTAGCTCTTCTCTTTTTCCCCGCACGTGTACACGTATCGCTCTTTGATCCTGTAAATACGACCCGACTGAAGTTCGTCTTCATCTTCATTGTACTCTAGGTATTTCCTCGTCTTCCAGTCCTTGAAGTTTATGAACCGGCGATCAAAAACACTTGTTTTGTAAAACTTGATAGACCCAAGAGGTTGTTTCTGTAAATTAATTATGTAGAGTCGTTAATTTATCTAATTTGTTTCTTTCTAATATATATCTCTATGTATAAGAACTAAGATATTGAATCCAATATTAAGAATGCTTCGAAAACTAATGTATGCAGCTTGAAATCAATTATTTTATCGTTCTCCAAGTTTATTATTAATTTTTAATATAATCATGTTATTATTGCGATAATTTATTAAATTAAACAGAAATTAAAGATAAAAGTCTCGTTTCCCTTTTTATATCTTTAAAATTTTATATCAATAAAATATAGAATTTTATATTACTCGCATTAATTAATATTCAATTATTTAAATGTCCAGACGCCTATTTATTTAAGCACTCGAAATGACTCGTGAATATACTTCATTATACTAAAGAATATATTTCGATTTCATACGCGAAATAATGCGATACATTATTATACATTATTTTACATAAAAAAAAATTCTGATATTTGTACAAGTACCTTGTTCTTTGTTTCGAAATGACTCAGATATTGATATCAGAGAAACAATTTGGCTCATACACTGATATTACGTCAAACGATATTACGTGATTATAACAGCATTCTTGAAAACCATTGTTTGCACAAAGAATGTAATTCTTTACTTTATTCTTTGATGCTTTAATAGATTACGAAAGCTATATAAATAATGCTCAGTGGAGCAGATAGATACGGATAAGTATGTATTCCGTTGTGTAAGGGCCAGAGACATGCGCCTAACACTCGGAAACTCATAGATCACAGATCGTGGATAGGCTTGTAATATTGCATCGATGTGCCGCGCGATGACCTAATGCCCTACTTACATCTGCCTAGGTAAATCATGCCTTTCTGCAAATCAATTTGTAGCTTCATAACGTTCACATCTTTACAGAAATTTTTTTCATCCATTTTGTTCGAGGTATAAGATGTTGGAAGATTAACGTCGAAAGTTGCAGGGAGTCACAATAATCCAAGACCTGAAATTCAATCACCGACCAAATTAATAGTTCCATTTTATCGAGAAGAAGTGCACACCTGTATAACATCACGAAAATACCTCCGTGTATCGCGCACGACTGCGATATCTTGTTATGTAAGCGTGCGCCGAAGATTCTCTATTTACGTTAACGCTTTTCAGGCGAAAGTTGCTGCCTAAAGTATGTATTGTTTATCACTATCGCGCGATATTACTGTAACGCACTGAAAATACATCGTTTGCATTCCGAGTTACGATGCGTAAAAAAAGAACCTGACCATTTCACACGCGGTGACTTTGGCGTTTCTCTAGATCACGCCGCTTTTCCTCGTGGCACTAATGTATGCAGCTTGAAATCAATATTTCACGTCGTATCCAAGGCACACAACGTATCTCGAAGGTGACCATAGTTCTCGCTTACCTTTATCTTGACACGTAGACTTACGTGTTCAGCCAATTTGATTAAACTCGCTCCAGCGACCGCGTTACAAATAGAGAAAGACGTAGACATATAAGATATTGGATTTTTCTTTTTCAAATAAGAATAAGAATATATTTCCACTTTTGGGTCCATCTCTTTACCTCCATTTTCATTTCCCTTTTCTATTCCATTTGTAGATTTTTGTTTATACAATTGACGCAATTCTGTTTCTCTTTCAAAATTAAAATTTCTAAAAACAAAAGTTTAGTGATTAACATTTGAAATGATAACATGAACATTTTCATGAAATTTTGAGAGAGTATTAAATAAAATATGAAATATCTTATATTTATAATTTTATAATCTTATTTCATTATTTTCATGTACAATGATACAATAACAATCAGTTTATGTAAGTAAAATTTTAGTATTATGAGGATAAGTAATCTTTGCAATATGTGTGATAAATCTTTTCCGTACAGTTTGACATACTTTGATAACTACATGTTATCCTACAGAGTTGGAGGAGTAGGCAGGAAGATATGTATGAACGCATGGTATTCGTCCTTGCATCTCTCCGAGCTGCACAACGACCTTGGTTTTAATCTCAAGCAGCAGATACATCCCACTCGCCAAATGTGTTGTCTCTCCTTTTCTGTCTCTCTTTTTCTCTCTCTCTCTCTCCCTATCTATCTTTACCTCTCTATTTTTAATATGTTTCTCCTTGCAATCAAAATTTTCATACAACACAGAATACTTATAGTCCTCGGATTCACCGATTCCTCTAAAGAGAGTCGGGGCCGTACTCTTTTTCCAGGTTACGGCAAAACCCACAAAGACGCTGCCAGTGTTCGCACAACGCACTCGATACCGGCCGCCTGTGGCCTGTACTACTTCGAGGTGAAGATCGTGAGCAAGGGGCGCGATGGTTACATGGGCATCGGCCTCTCAGCCTCAGGCGTCAACGTAAATAGACTTCCCGGTTGGGATAAGCATTCGTATGGTTACCACGGCGACGATGGCCACAGTTTCTGCTCAAGTGGCACCGGACAGCCCTACGGACCGACCTTCACCACCGGTGACGTGATCGGTTGCGGCGTAAATCTTGTTGACAACACCGCCTTCTACACGAAGAATGGCCATCACTTGGGCATCGCCTTCACGGACCTTCCTGTAAGCCATTCACCGTATCAATAATATGAACGGAAGGAAAAAAATGGTATCTTGTTCCGAAAGGAACGCGTGTAAAAAAATGGAGAAGAAGGAATCAAAGGTCTCAAGTCCTATGGGAACAAAAGCAATCTCTCTGTCTCTCTGCAACTTTCATTTCTTATAAATTTCAATTTAAGTATATATAGTTTAGGTATACATATATAATACATTAATTTCTTTCCTCTGTTTCCTTCTTTTTTCATCGTATCTTTTCTTCGTATATGAAAAGCAAACTTTTTTATTTATCAAGTTCTTCGAAACTCTATAAATGTAGATCATCAACAATTTCGTATTAAAAAGTATAGATTTTACTTTATTTAATTGATAAAGTGCTGAAATTTATTTATTACCGAATCGTATTATTCGTTATAGAAATGATGAAACGAAATTTTATCTAAAATTTGCTTTCGCAGCCCAATCTCTTTCCGACGGTCGGTCTGCAGACTCCAGGTGAAGTGGTGGATGCAAACTTCGGGCAGTTGCCGTTTGTCTTCGACATCGGGGACATGATCAACGAACTGCGCGTACGAACGAGATTACAGATCATAAACTATCCCACGCCAGACCACGGCCAGGGGCAGTGGCAGGCGATTCTTCACAGGTACATATATGACCAGAAAGCGAGACGGGGACCGGGTGCGTGCGTCCACTCTCTTCCTGGTTGTTTTTGCTTCTCCTTCGTTTGTCATTGTTGTCCGTTAAGATCCTCCTTGATTTGCGAGAGTTCTTCCCAAACGTTTGCGCGGATAAAACGAGGAAGTTAGCGAGAAAAAAATCGCCACGGACCAATCGTTCGTGGTATATCTCGTGAGTTAACGAAGCTCTGTACGAATTCGACAGAATGGTGTGTACGTATCTCGTCCATCATGGGTATCTCGACAGCGCCGAGGCATTCGCCAGCAGCACAGGTCAGGTGTTCGAGGAGGATTACAACTCTATCAAAAATCGACAGAGTAAGTATTGCTTGTCGTCGCTTATTCAAGGTTGTCACTCTTCCAAAAGAAACCTGAAACACCAAAAGAGAATGATAAATAAATATAAAGAAGTTACAAACATATAATTATTTATTACACTTAAAAATTTGAGGAAGAATGAAGACTCTGTTTGTCGATTATTAAACTTGCAAGTATTGGATCTTTACATTGTGATTTAACAATAATCCACAGGGGTTATAAAGCTGATACTCTCCGGTCGCATCGGCGAAGCGATTGATATGACCAATCGGTTATACCCTGGTCTTCTCGACCGAGACCCGGACTTGCTGTTCGCGCTCAAATGTCGTCAGTTCGTGGAAATGGTGAACGGCAGCGATTCGGAGGTTTGTCAGAACGGCAATCCGAATCAGACCAGTGTGATACAATCGACCAAAGCATACGTGAAGTCCGCAAACCCGACCGGTACTGTGGAAGAGATGAATATCAATAATACGATAAACGGCACCAGCCCACAGTTCGTCAATGGTCAGATAGAAGATGACGTAGACATGGAGGAAAGCAGCGTCACTAGTGTGAACGGTATCAAGAACAGTAATGGGTATCAGAATGGTAATCTGGATTCGAATGGGTACAAGTGTCAAAATGGGGAAGATGTAGATATGGGTGAGATCTCAATATAGTTAAATAGAGAATAGATTACCTTCTACCTAGTTAAAACGTTTAAATCAGCGTCTTAAGAATTAGAATGAAAATTACGCGCGGGATAATGAATTCATAGTTATTAACACTGTCGAACAGATGTGTGTAATCAGTTTAATTATTCTTTATAAATTATTTTAAAAAATGGCCTGTCTATGATATACTGTTGATTTACGTTTATCAAATAGAACGTAGTTCTTAGAATAAGCAAATATTATTGTTTGTAGAAATCGACAACAGTGCCAATCAGAGCAGTCAGCAGCAGAGCAGTAACATCGCTGATACTGTGACATGTAACAAAAGTAACAAGAAGCAATTGTGCGGCGGTAACAAGCAGGCGATCGAGAAAATGTTGGAATTCGGCAAACAATTATATTCACAGTCGGTGCACTTGAGACAACAGTACGGAAAGAACGACAGCAATAAGAAGATGCTGCAGGACGCTTTCAGTCTGTTAGCGTATTCCAATCCGTGGAATTCACCAGTTGGCTGGCAATTAAACCCTCAGGAAAGAGAAACAGTTTGCGCACGATTGAATTCTGCTATTCTTGGTAAGAAAGCAAACATGTTTTCGTAATGACATGAAAAAGATGACACGTTTGGTGTCCATGGATCAAATTGCTTTGCGAGAAAAAATAAAATTATGTTGCTCATAAATTTGTTATAAGCTAAAGATTAATTAATTTATTCGTAATCTTTATATCTTTTTAAATTCAATTCCATTATTCAATTATGCAATCAATGCAGCAATCGAATTCGATTACGGCAATTTTAAAAGATTGAATCAGAATTTTGATTGTCAGTGTGATTGACAATGATTGTCAATCTAACGTTGCGATTACAATCAACAGAGTCTAGTAACTTATCTCGTCGGCCGCCGTTGGAAGTCGCAGCATCTCATGCTAGAGAACTAGTTCGCTTGATGTCGACTAATGGCCTAGGGGCCTGCGGATTTGCAGTAGTAGATAATATTATCCAATATTGACGGTGCCTACCTCTGCTGCCACGTCCGCCTCTTTTACCAGTGCGAGTATGGTGAGTAGTAGCATTCGTTTGCAAGATCGCGAAATTACCCGGAATTGATTTACGGAGAAATACACGTTCGCATATTTGTCTCTGCCGAGAATGAGGCATGTACGAATGATGGACGACAAGAGCCAGTTGTCTAAAGAAGAGGAAAAATAACGCAAGTTTTATATAATTCCCGTATTAATGAGATATAGTTTGATTAAGAAAAAAAAAATATGTCGTATACAATCTCTCGAGATGCTTTTATAAAATAAAATATTTTAGAAGTGACAAAATCTTTCTTCTGTAGAATAAAATGTTTAAGAAGTGAACTCTCTTTTAGGTAAATAACGCGGATGTTCCTTTTTATCTAGGTATGGAAACTCCATACAAAGAAAGATTAAGGTAGGAAGTGCTCTGTGCACCAGTTTGAAAATCGTTTCGATACCGAGAGCGCGGCGGTTCCATCGTTATCACATAATATATTTGCTATGTTTTTCGCATCTCTCTGATATGCATGCGAACGTTCCCGTACGCAAAAAACACTGAGAGACGGAATCTTGTAGGATGCAGAGGCGGAACGTGGAGCAGATTGTTCTGTTAACGCAGCAACATCGCGATGTCGCGTGCCTCTTCAGCTAGAGCAGCCGGATTCATCGGTGCCTTGGCTCGATCTCACATCACAGACACGAACATACAAGGTGAACGCTCAGACCTGCCAGCCAAAATGACACCTCATGAATTTTTAGCTTAAATCGGATGGACGGTCACTTTGGATAAACTACTACGCCGACCAAGAACGAGAAGCGGCAGTTGACGATGCTGATCCCCCGTTCCCGGTGGTCGGTCGCACACGCACTGTGATCGACCGTGTCACGTTTTTGACATTATTGTGACTATTTATATAATTTTCTGTATCCCTTTACTTTTTTCTTCCCCTTTTTATTTTCTTTTGTGTTTTTTTTTTTTTAATCCGACGCCAATTTAACTTTGCGAGTCATTCGCAAATTGATGTTCACTGACCGGCAGGAATGCCTGGCAGTGTTCATCGCGGCTAGCACGTTATCAGAATGTACGCGTAGAGATGTCGGGACGAACACGAAACAGTTATCCCAATCACGGTAACTTGTGTATCGTTCGTTAGTAGCCGCAAGCATTGTGCAATATGACGATTTCACGACACAATAAGAGAATAACCGTTCTCGGTGATAGACGGAAGCAGAGGTAATTTCATGCGCAAGTGACGCTTGTGCGATGCTGTTGTTCGTGTCGTCATGCAGTCGAGATTCTCGCGTTCGCTCGCGTATCGTGCGGCATATCGGTAGATAACGTGTAATCAAATTCATTTGCATTTAAACGCGAGTAGTGTCAAGGCGTACTCAACAACAACGGAAAATCAATCAAACATCTAATCTGATTAGGCGTAGCCGAAATTCGCTGATGGTTACAGAGGGGAGGGGTAATAAACGCGCACTATTATACATTGTGCTCTGTTCGCTTCGGGAAAAAGGAAAAACGGAAAAAAATTCATCGTACGAGTCGAACTAATCTTCCGCAAGATGTTAACGATTTTACTTAATTCTTCGCTCTAGCGCACCCTAATGACAGAAAATACTTTCTTCCTTGATATTATTTTAACAAATCGACGCGAAGATTTCTCTTTGTATCTTGATTTTTCGTAATTATTCTGGGAGCGGCGGAAGCATGTTCGTTTTAGAGATGGATGACGTCTTACGTTTATATAAATAGTTGCGAAAAACAAAAAATCTGTAAACTTAATTAAGGAACGATCTTGTACTCTATATTAAGTAATTGTTTTTTATATGCGAAATAGTATATTATTATATTATATATATATTATTAAAGAAAAAAAAAGAAGAAATCACAAATAAGGAAAATCGTATGCAGCTAGGCGTATAAGCGTGCGTTTAAATACAATAATTTACTATATATACTATATTAATTAAAATAGAATTACTCGAATTAAATGATTTTTAGTGTTATTGTTTTATGTACTATAGATAGAGCTATAATATGAATATGTGCGAATACAGTAATGATTTGGCCAAGATGGTTTATAAGTCATTTTGTTTCATGTCGCACATGTTGTTGTTATCGCGATTATCCCGTCAGGATCTTCGTGTAAATTCACTTAAAACGACCTATAAAACTGTACACGCCGATCAAAAATTGATTTTCGGACTGACCGTCATTGTTGTTTCAAGATCAGTTAGAGCACTCGTTTTGTTATATGCGACCGGTGATACATTTGACGACAAATCTGCTCACTCTTGTACTGAACTTGTTCATCGAGAGACCTGCTCAGAGTAGAATCGCCGGCGTTCCTTATCCCTGGACACCTTTTTATTTTGCACCCTTCCAGTCGTTGGCTCCCGAATTGTCGTTTTTGCCCTTGCCTGCCTTCTAAGTCTTTCGACGATATTTTCAAAGTGCATATATTTTAGGTAATAAAGATACATTGTAATATACATATATACATACATACATACATATATGTGCCTATTTAACATAACTTTACTTTTGTTTCTCGCTTCATTAACGCTCACGCGAGCACGTGCGTTTCCCACGCGCAATACGCAATTCAACACGCACGGTGTTACACCGCTCTTTCGTTTTCTCCTCCGAAGATCGTCAGCCTGGCGCGCCAGGAAAGACTGTTTTATGGGTACATCGCGTTGTATTCTTGTATCACGTCCGCGATTGAAGCACGACGGTCCCTCTGTCCATAACAAGAGGACAAAAAATGCATATGCGTGTGTAGGGTATGCACCAATCACGTCGTTCACGTCGAATGGTAGTAAATGTTCACTCGAAGGACTTCCTCTCGAGGTCCTCTCTCACTCAAAGCGACTCCTGCACAAGATGTTAGCTAGCGTTGTACGGCAGCGGTGACACGTTTAGATAGGAAAGCGGCAAACACTTTTCTCGCTTTTATCTTTAACTTTCGAAGGGAACTGTTCGCACTTTAAACGCGATCGCACACGCACGCGCGCATACGTACTCGCCAAAGGATAACGTCAACGGCGATCCAAGCTCCAGACGATAAAACGTCGCGGCGGAAATTAATTCTTCACCGATTAACTCTTATCCGGGAGGTCCACTTTCTAAAGGCAAACGGGTAAACGTATATATTTTTTCTCTCTAAGAGTCTCGTAAAAGCAAAAAAAAAATATTACACGTATATAAATATATTTATCTTTATATAATCAAAGACTACATGTATAAACCTAAGAAGTTAGGAAACGTATTTTTAGGGGGTAACTTTAAATTTCGAGGAATTGAGAGCTCACCCGGATACGAGTTAAATGCTGTTCAATTAATTGACTCAAAGAGTGTTGCAAATGTAAATTCGCGCTATTGCAATACTTTTTTTTTCGCACCGCATAGAAGAATCCCAGTACGGATGCTAGCAGTACTCATGTACGTGCGCACGTGCGTGTACGTATGTACACAGTAAATATATATGCATATATATATATCTATGCTATGCTCTTTTTTTTATATATATGACAATGTAATTGTAGTTTCATGTATGTACGAGAGTCAAAGTATCTTGAATCCAGTTTTCGGGGGAAACAGTGGCGAGGCACGGCCATCGAATTAGTTATTTCTAAACTCTGAGTATGTTGAAACGTATTTTAACAATAGAAAACGTTATTTTTATACGTGTACGACGTAGTTGTATCAAATGAGCTGCGTGTGTCATGTTACGACGATGTGTAGCGGGTGGGGAAAAAAAAAAGAAAAACGAAGAAGAGAAACATTTCAAACATTTTGTCGTCGCTGTAAGTTCTCCGCTGTTAGGAGCCGATGTGCAGGGTGATTCGGGGAGCGGGGTCCGCGCGAAACACTCTGTAACCACGAATAAAACCAAGTCGAAAGTTTAGCCTGTCAGCGTGTTTTTTAGCAATACTATGTGTACGAACGGAGAGGACGGAGAGGAGAACGAGAGGAGGCGCGCGAAGAACTCCCTGCGACGCCGCGTAGATGATAAGAGAGCGACGTGCGATATTCTGGAAATACAGAGCTTAAACTGTCGAATGAGGCTGCTGTGCACGTCTCTCGCCCTTTTCTTTTCTTTCCGTCTTACTGATTAAGCGCATCACCGAGCTGTCTACCGTTTTTTTCTTTTTTTTTTTCGCGAGCGAGAACCCTCGGCCTCGAATCGTACGGCCGGTGGCTTCGAGGCACGGAGGGGATTGTGCGCACCACCTCGGCTACCCTTATGACCTCGGCTACTCTTATGACCCTTCTTCGATTTCGATTACGGCGGCAGGCGCTTCTGACATTTGAAGAGACCCCGAGTGTGTAACACGCCAAGCAACATACGTGTAAATAAGTAAATCACACGCGAGCAGAGAGCTTGACGTGGCTGGCGACGGCACGTGGCGTCTCTTAAAGGGGGATCGAAGTCGGTAATTTCGAGCGTGGGCGAGCCTAATCCGCGATCCTTCCCGGAGGATTTAATTGCCAAATCTCGCCTCTCTCTCTTTCTCTCTCTCTCTCTCTCTCTCTCTCTCTCTCGTTTAATCTTTCAGTTAGAGCGATATTTTTCGTAATACAAGTCGACACTTGGAATCTTGAGAGACCACAATATGAAAAAAAAGTATTTTATGTTCAAGATGATTTTTTCTATAATCTCATATTCTAAGCTCACTGTTTTACAGCAAACATAGTTCTCTTTTAATAAAGTGAAAAATACTCTTTTCTATTTTAAATATTCTTGTTTATATAGTATTTTTTCCTTGATTTCAGAGGAGTCCTCTTGAGGTTAAAATAAGAATAGATAAAATCCTCTAAGATTTAAAGGGTTCCACGTATATCAAAAATTTTTTTTTTCTGTAATCTGTATCATTTATGTCGAAAACTCAAGCACTTTCTTTGTTTAATTAGATTTTCCCTTACTTTGGACATAATAATAAAAATTATTTGGATTTTCAAAATTACAATCAAGTTAAAAGGAACTGAAATAATACAGAATCTCCAGTCAAGTTAAAAGGAACTGAAATAATACAGAATCTTCAGTATGTTACATTTAATGCTAGATAAAATTGAAACAAAAATATTTTTTTTTCGGAAAAAAAGTGTTTTAGCAAACATCGGGCTTTTAAAGAGCGTCGTGCGATTGGAGGATTAAAAGAGACAGAAATCGCGGATTAGGCCGATTGCGCTCGGTAGATCGTGCCGAGCTGAAATTTTAACTGCGTTTGGTCCCTGCTTCGAACGACGTGCAACCAAAGTAGAAAAAAAAAAACAAATCGATTCACTAGGGATCGGGCGAACAAAGGACGGGGAAAATCCGCCAAGCGTTATGTAATTTTTATTGTGTAAGCGGCATTTCGCGATTTCACGCAATTATTAAAATATTACTCGCGCTACCAGCGATTTACGTTACAGAGTCGTTATCCGATAATAAAGCTGTATATCCCTCACTCGTGCGAGCTGCATAAATCATTGCGTGCGTCATTCGGGTTGGGATGATCTTAGGATATGTTATTCTTACTCGGTACACTAATGTCGCGATATGAAATTCGAAGGCGATGATCGATCGTCCTCTCGCGTAAGTTGTAATGTGTTAAGGTAAGTCTGACTATTTCTTTATCTTTGTAGGAACGATTTTGTAAAACATTTTGTCGAGTTATTAGCAATAAAAAAGAATGATTGTGTATCACAACGAGTACAAACGTTTTATCAAAAGACTCAATAACTACATAGAAATTGGCACCCCGAAATGCGAATTTTTATAAAATTGACGTGACATTTGATTGTCCATAATTTTCCCACATTTGTCTGTCAATAATCATTTTTTGTCTGCTTTGCGAAAAAATTTCATCATTGGTACCTTCAAAAGCGTTATAAAAATTATATGTGATTTCAATGGATCTCCTATTTCGTTGTTTGAGACTTTTTAGCTAATTGGCTTTTTAATTAATCATGTCGATTTGTTTCTATAGATAAACCACGACCAATTATAAAATCTAGCTCTCTCTGCAATACCAAAACTACTACATTCTTAAATTTGTAATGTCAAATTACACTCAATTTGAATCATTAATCATTCATTACGTTACCACTGCTCCTACTCGATGTCGTTAATTAAACTAAAACAATGGACGTATTAAATAACGTGTTAACTACATGTTTTGTGTTAAAACAATTTCGATATGTATATCGTAGTTAAAGTATCATTTGCTTTCACTTCAAGGCAATGGTTTAAGTTTTCTTCAAACATTTAACAATAAAGCTTACTGCAGTATTTTATATATATAGCGCAAACATTATTTTTCCAGAATAAAAATTCTTTGGGAACGAAAAAAGAATTTCTCTCGCAAGAAAATAAAAAAACAATACATTGAAACCGAATTGTGGCAATTTTATTTCAACGTTGAATTCATTTTATCCGGCAAGTCTTCTGCCAATCTTTTAATCTATCAAATCGCATAAAAATGAATGTGGAGCATAAAAGCGCAGCGGACAAAAACATCCGCTCGCGGCGGCACGCCGGCCCGTAATGCGGCCGCGAGGTAACCTCCGTACCCCTCGAGCCACGCAACGGCGGGCGCCGTCAGATGTCGCCAGGGCGACGTTTTCCCTAGTCGAGGTCAGGGGTCGAGCGGCGACGAAACGAGAGGAGACGCGACGCGGAGCGTCGGGGCCGGCTGGTGTTCCACAGGATCGATCGACGTCCTCCGCGAGAAGCGGCGCGGCGCGCCGGCGGGTGGCGGTAGCGGCGACGGTGGAGTCGGGCGGGGCGAGAGGTCGCCCCGATCGACGCTCGGCTCTCCGCCGCCAGTACGCGTCCAGCTCGTCGCCGCTGTCGAGGAGAGTGCGACTTTCGGAGCACACGAAGCTGCCGGGTCCGCGGCTTTCGCCCCCAGCGGCAGATTCGGAGTAACGCGCCGTGTAAGAGCCGAGAGCGAGGACCCCCCCGCGGTCCAAGGGCGCGGAGAGCGCGGCTGCCCGTTCTCCCTCCGCGCGCGCGCTGCCCTTTTCTTTCCACGCGGAAGGTGACGAGACGAGACGAGAGAGTTTTACGCGGTCGCGTACTCGGCGGAGAGTAGTAGCCGGCACAGCCCCGCCGTCGTCGTCGTCGTCGTCGCCGTCGGTCGACGACGTCATTCGGTCGCGAGCACCGAGAGCACCCGGCGCCTCGCCGTGGAGCCGACGCGCTCGGTCGGAATCGGTGCCCTTCGTTGACGGACGAACGTACGAACGTACGAACGAACAGACGTAGAACCGTCAGAGGGAGAGCGAGGGACGCGATAACGAACCGTATCTGTCGCTCGCGCATACGCACGCACGCACGCACGCTCGCTCTCGCGCCCGTGAGTGTGCTCGGCCGTCATCATCGTCGTCGCCGCCGTCGTCGCTGCCGGGACGGGAGTCCCTCTCTCTCTCTCTCGCACGCGCGGGTCGAGCCTCGCCTAAACTGATTCTCCTCCCGGATCCCGGCCGACCGTGCTCCTGGAAGTCGTTCTTCCGGAATATCGATCAAATAGCCCGAACCGAGTGAAAAGCTACTCCGGGAAGAACGGTGGAGAGAGAGAGAGAGAGAGAGAGAGAGAGAGAGAGAGAGAGAGAGAGAGAGAGAGAGAAAGAGAGAAAGAGGGTGGTGGAGAGAAGATAAAAAAAAAGAGAGCGAGAGACAGCGAGAGAATCCCGACGTCACTTCAGGATACGCGTAAGGAGGTGCGTACACGTACGCGTTCGATTCGTATCGACGGATCGCCGGGGAGAGCACCCCGTTTGTGCGTGCGCTCGCGGTGACAGAGCTACCCCTGGCGAGAGCTGCTCCGAGAGAGGGAGAGAGAAAACGGGGCGAGATGTGGAGAGAGAGAGAAGGAGAGGGCGGGGGTTCCTTCGGAATACGCGCGACCGCTGCACACTAACGCTCGATTCACCCGTAAACCGCTTACGATTCCGTTCCGGAAGAGGGTAGGGGGTGAAAGCCGAAGAAAGAAAAAAAAGAGAACGCAAGGGTTTCCCCGATAGTGTGAACGGTACTCGTCGCTTCGCGATAAGAGTTCGATAAAGAACGGCGGCAGTTGGCGGATCAATTGAGTATAAATCATTAGCGGGCTCTTTATCGTGCTCCGTTGTTTAATTTTCCTCGTGGTTTTAACGAGATAAATGCTCAGGACGGCAAATGTACGTAGAAGCAATATCCGAATTATCCGAATTATATCGCACTGATACACACGTCGATTGCCTTTCCGGGAAAGAAATTTACTCATTTTAGGATGGTGTTTAATGGTGGCTGAATAAAAGGTTTGAAAATTATTTAATATGCTTTATTTGGCAAAGCCTGTATCCGCACCTTAAAGGGGACAGTAATCTAGAAATCATTGATCTGTCTTTTCTCGAGAAAGAGAGAGAGATTTGGCACTAACCTTCTCGAGAGCAGTGAGCAAAGCAATTATCCTTGGACGTGCTCGAAGAATTCTTTTAAAGATTCAAAGACCGCGAGCGAGGAGCTCTTTCAATTGTTGCCCCGCTCACATTTCGTTCGTGCCTCAGCTCGTGTTTTATCGTGTTTTTCTTCGACGAGGAACATCGACGGCAGCAGCGAATGTAGCGAGTAAAGATAAACGACCGGTTTCATTTTACGATTTCAAGTAGGCTCCTCGCGAGAACGTATTGGCAAGCGGCGCGATATGTCGAACACGATACGCGATAAAATTGCAATATGCGCGATACACGTGGGTCAGCGTGTTTTCGTCCGAGTCACGAAGAACGGAATTTCCAGTCTCCGGCATATAAAAGAAGGGAAATATAATTTCTCAATAAAACGCAACGTTTTGCAATTCTTGTAAAACGTATCTCAATCTCCCCCTCGACTCACGTACGCGAGAGATGTAGCGTCTGTTTGCATGTTTTAAATTTCAGATGCAATCTGGAATACCCATCGCGTGACCGTAATCAATAGCAAGGGTTCGCGCCATGTCGCGGTTCCATTAAATCGCTCGGATGAGGGAAATAATTGTGGCTATATTATCAGAAAAAACTTTACAAAAGTCATTAGGAATATTTTCGAAATTTGTAACAAATATGACGTTGTATCCTGCTTTTATCTTCTGATGATTAATCAATATTGCAGTCAGGGATTTAATTTCAATTATTTGTGACATTAAACGAGAAATAATTATATCCCTGTGACAGTAAACGATAAATAATTATATTTCTGTAACATAAATAATGAATTAAGTCGGAGTCTTCGCTGCAATAAATAGAATTGAATTAAAAGATTTAACCTCATAGCGTTTTGAAAATAGACGCATAGTACGATGACAAGAGAGCTGTTAATTATTCAGAAATTATGTAAAAAGAAACGCGAAAGAAAAAGAAGAATCGCTATTCGCGATTAAGAGCCACTTTGCATTTACTTGAGGACTCGCAGATCCTTTCTCTCCTGCCGCACTAAAACTACTGTACGCTACTGAACATGAAAGAGGCATTCGAACCCGCGTAGGCGATAAAGGGTCTACGTTACAAAATGAAACGGTCCGTGTTTCGAATCGAGTAACTTTAAATAACGATGATGTAATCGTTCGGAATATCTACAAAAGAAAATACACTCGTAATAAGGGAGAATTAGATTTTCGCTAATGTTGCAAGCTCATTTCGCGTATCGCGAGAGATTTCTTTTCGCGTTACATTAATCATACGAGGGCAAGAGGGGTGGACGGGGAGGAAAGTTCAGAGATGAAATCAGGGAGGGACTCGATGAATCAAAAGGATCAGGATTTGCCGACTTCCGCCCGCTTCCTTTTTTTTTTCTGTCGCCGCGTTACGTCTTCGTAACGTATTTCAACCTTACTATGCCGACGATGGTATTTTATGAAGCGCGACGCGTATCGCTTCCATTATATCAGGTCGTTGCATTTTATTGATCGTACGCCGGTGTGTTTCCACGTAATGCCGTGCTTGCGAAGATGTACGTGGAATCCGACAAACGAATAAACCATGGACATCCCCGGCTCGCGTCTTTTTCCCCTCTAGTTAAAAATTCAGCTATCGCTGGATAACCGGAACGATTTCGATGAGCTTCGATTATTGCGGCGGTGCACACCCCGCGCGGCCCAGAGCCGGCGAAAGGCTAACGACGTTGTTATTAAAATTGTTTGCGGAGATATATTTTTGAGGACAAACCTATATACATTCGATCCCAAGCGGAATAAAGGTATCAATATCTTATTGAGCTGAGATTCGCCTAGATTCTGACGGCGACGAAATAATTTCTCGCATCACGGAGTTTTTCAACCGTTATTTTTAACAGCAATTTTGTTGCAATTTTTGTTATATTTTTGCACGACTACCGCCATCGGGGTTTTAATGTTTTCGACGTCACTTTATTGAAATATTCATACCGTGGAAGTTATTTTGTCTTGCAAGGAGAAATTTATAATTTCAATTTATTGTTAGGCTTAGCGTTTTATAAGATTCTCAAATTTCAACTTTTTTTTTTTTTGACATAATGAAAAGTTCGATCATCTTTATTAAATTGCCGAGTGATCGCTGTCTGAATCTAATTGCAATTAAATTGAGAATCTAATTTAGCATTGCTTTTCACTCTTTCCACTCCGGTTAAGTTGGGTTTGTTCTCGGTAACTGGGAAAGGAAACTTGGATTGAGTTTTCTTAAATAGCTCATCAAGACTTACAATTTAATTTCTGTTTTCATTATAATTCGTCGTCTTTCTACGCAACGACATTCCTCGGCGAGTTGCGTTAAACTAGGCTGACTAAACGTGAACCTATTCCACTATCATGTTTAACCAAACGAGGACGATTCTACTAGTTCTTTACAAGCTAAATAAAATAGTATTTTTTTTTTTTCTAAAGAATTTCCTTTTTAGTATCTCAGCTCATTCTTTATAGGAATAGTATGCTTTTCTCGGAATTTAAATATGTAATATTTTTAGGTCCCTCTTGGTCACGTGTCATTTAGGTCAACTAGAAAAATTTGTCTTTATTTAACAATACAAAAACATTTGCGGATTTGATCTATTTTTATTAATTTGTCATTTTCTCTTTCATTATTGTGAAACTCAATTTTTCATTTACTCTGGCTAATGACGTTAGATCGGATTCATGCTCAGTGACAAGGTCTTAAATCGCATCGAACGGTTAACGATACGCCAGCCTAATAAAATTATTACCCGGCTCGCGCCGAGGAATAATAACGAGAGATACGACGAACAAACGACGTTATCAGCGACGATTGGTCGAGAACCTTTCAGCGTATCAAACATGGGCGATCTGCCAAGTCGTGATTGTATACTTGTCGCTGAAAAAGGGAAAACAAGTGTCTGTCTCTTCTTCGTATTCCTTGGCGTTCAGTGAAAAAGCGAAAACAAATGTTGTCTGTCTCTTCTTCGTATTCCTTGGCGTTCAATGAGACGAGGATTGGGTAAACAATGTCGTTAAACAATGCCGGCGATTTAATCCAAAGATTCGGTTATACGTAAACAATTATTCTAATCATTTACATTACTGATGTAACAATACGCAGAACTGTTATTTTTTTCGACTTGGTTCTACAATGTAAAATAAATCCCCAAGACCTAAAACTTGGAATAAATTTGTTTTAATGTCAAAGCGTAAATTAAAAAAAAAACTATTATATCTATCAGTTCATGTTTCGCATTTCGCTACATGCTGGCAAATTTCGGCAGATTGCTACACGTGAATCGTCGACACTGTGCTTCTCGGGCTTATGGGATTCGTCTGATTAACCCTTTCTGCTTGCAGGCGCAGCTGAATCGCGCGGCATAAATCGGCTCAAGTGTGGCGGTGGTTAGGCTCGCGTACGGGTGGCTGCGGTCGCCCAGGTAGTTAGAGGACTACTCGGTGCCGGTTGCCGCCAGTAAGGTTGCCATCGGTGACGACGAAGACGAAGACGACGAAGACGAAGACGAGAAGGACGGCGGTGGTGGTGGCGGAGGAGGAGGAGGAGGCGGCGGCCGAGGAGACGGTGAAGCCGGTGAAGGAAGTAGTGCCAGTGACGGTAGTGGTGTCAGTGGTAGCGAAAGTGTTTACGGTGGTTGTGGTGACGACGGTGGTGGTGGTAGTAGTATCGGCTGTTGTGGTGACGACGGCGACGGCCGCGGCCGCGGGTAGTGCAAAGTGCGACGAGGAAGACGGGATTAAGGAGACGGAGGGCAGGCGGCGGTGGTGGTGGAGGAGAAGAGGTTGCGCCAGGAGGTCGTTTCACCCTCTCCGTGGCGACGGGGCCGCTACCCGGCCGCGCTGTTTAGCAGCCGCTGGTGAGAGAGCAAGTGCGTGAGGGTGGCATTTGTAAAGGCAACGTGTAGCAAGATGGGCTGTGCCATGTCCGCGGAAGAGCGAGCCGCTCTGGCTCGCAGCAAGCAGATCGAGAAGAATCTCAAGGAGGACGGTATCCAGGCGGCCAAGGACATCAAGCTTCTGCTGCTCGGTATGTCGTTACTCTTTCGTCGTTTCTCGAGTCATCGCGAAATCTATGCCGACCAGGAATAAACCGTTTACGAGCGATATGCTCGTTAAAATTTTATACCGAGAAATTGCAGGTGGGCGAAACTAGCAGATCCCCTGTGCTATTTTGAAACTTGAAAAATTAAAAAAAAAAAAAGACATTTTTCGTACTTTTACTTTAAATTCAAAATTCTTACTTACAATTTTATTCAGTATAGAACGCACATGATGGTTTAATATAAAATCGTATTAACGTTATTAAAATTAGATGCTTGATTAATCTGAATTTATACAATTGGGGATCCATTAGATTCCCATCTATATGTTTCTTAGAGTTAAATAAGAAAGCAAGGGATAATTGAATAATTATGAATTTTCCAATATTTTATCCTATGACTCCTAAATATTTCCTTTTCCTTTTTTTGCAGAGTTTTATCAATTGAATCGAATTTAAGTCACTGTAAAAATAACGCTATTCGCACATTACGCGGAAACAGGTCAGGCAGAAGAGATAAACAAGTAGCCAGCTGTTTGATTTGGATCTGGTGACTTGTATATTCAACATGAGTGCCACATAGTGGTTGCCGGTATCAGAACAATAACTACAAGAGGCAGAAGGGGTGTAAAA
Source organism: Tetramorium alpestre (assembly GCA_021460005.1). Lineage (NCBI taxonomy): Eukaryota > Metazoa > Arthropoda > Insecta > Hymenoptera > Formicidae > Tetramorium > Tetramorium alpestre. The sequence continues at coordinate 980,276 of JAJVSH010000050.1, forward strand.
CACCCACGTTGCGAGTTACGTTGAGATATAAAATGTAACGAGCGAAAGAACGTAACGATTGTAATATCGTTACAATGTAACGATTATAATATCGATCGTGTCTGTTGCAAATTTATTGAAGTATTATCTACTTTAATGCTCGCGTAAAATCCGATATCGCTTAAATCGGTGAGAATCGGCAACGTGAACGAGCTACGAAACATTGTCTATGCATCTATGCTGAAAAGAATTGCGGGGAAACTTAGCTCTGAAAGTTCTGAAACATGGAAAGGACAACTTTGTCAGACCGCATAAATATTGTCGGGGAAATTATCCAGTCGGAAATAGTGCATGCAACTTGGCGACCGACCGCGATTACATCGACGACACCGCGAAATATCTACACCGCCGCTTCCCTCCCGCGTTAGATATTTCATGAGCTATGGATCTATGATTGGTGAGGAGTTGCGCATTGTACGCTCTTTCTCTCTGTCTCTCTCTCTTCTTTATTGATCTACCTAACTTTCTAAATGCGTGCCAAATCATAGGCCAATTATGTCAAAGTTCTTCGTCGCGTGCGGGAATCGTTGCGATCGCGATTCCGCGATTACCTTTGACGTAACGCCGGAAATAGATTCGCGATGTTTCCCCCCTTCCTTCCTCTCCCAAAAGAAAAGAGGCGATGTTCCACGGGCGAAAAGAGCAAAATTTCCCGTCCAGCTGAATCGGAGAAGGCGGCGCATTAACTTAGATTCGCGAGATAATAATTGGAGGCTCCTTCCTGAGTTTATCCCGGCTTAAAGAATTAAAAGGCGACTCGTCTCGACGCCCGCACGCGCTCGAGCGCTCTCGCGGATAGAGCTCTCGACGGCTTTTTAAATCGACCGGCATGCAGGAAATTGGACGCGACGTAAAACCGGAAGAATGGCGCAACAAGCGTGTTCCTCCTTATTGCGGAAGGGTAATGGCCGGATCGCTCATCCGACGTCAGTTCTTTCAGTGCACGCCGGAACGCTCCGAGGCGCATTAATTGCCCGGCGTCGACATCAGATATCATCTGACGTCGGCGTTTCATCGGTGACGTCAACGCTTTGGGACGCGCGATCTCATTTGCTTGCAGCCGCGCGAGCGCACGGGTCGGAGGGAAGAAACTTTTCGATTTTGAAACCCGAAGTGACGTGGATACGCGCGAGTCTCGCGCGCCAAAAATATTTCCACCGAAATAGACGGCGACGACGCGATTGCTGGAGACAGAGGCTGGAGGAATAAATCAGATAACAGGCTTCCCCCCCTCTCTTGTTCCGCGGTATGCATTCGGGATATCTGTCGGGAACCTGACATCGGAAGAGATGTGATATTTTCCAGGACACATACTGCTGCCACGTGTCAGCGTCCCTCGGGCTGCGGGACCACGCAGAGCCATGAAATTTTCGGCCGACAGGGAAAGTCTATCGTCGGATTATTTTTTTCCCAGCTAGAAGCACGCAGAATGACACGGATAATTTGGGAGGGACGCGGTTTCCAACGGTATTTCGTGTTCATTCAGTCGAGCCACGACTCTCTTGTATCAGAGACATATTTATTTCTGGTATATCCTATCAGAAGCGGAGGCGCCTAATGACTTTTTTTTTTTTAGACGAAAAAGTTGACATAATTTGAGAGAAAATGTACGCTATAAATGTTTCGTCGAGCACAGACGCGTATACGGGCGTTGTTGTATTTATAACGAGCTTTCGTTCCCAAGAAAGAATATTATAAATAATTACAGGAACTATAGTACAAGCATTTCAAAGATTAGAATGTCAATGGAACGGACAATTTGTTCCATTGACATCCTAAGATCGGAATAAGGATTAGGTCGGGTCCCCGATTATTAATGATGTATTATCATGATGAATCGTGTCCAGCGTGTTCCTGCGTGGAAGCGTTGCGTAACATACAATTATGTAGATATATCACGTAGGTAAATAGGCACAGTTAGACCTGAGATTCATTCATGATCGTGATGTCTGCTTACGAATAAATTATTGCGCGTCGATAAATTCCATTCCTTGCCGCGTTGGTTTTATTACATCGATAGTAATGAGGTAATGCCACGTAGCATTTAATCGCTCCCTGTCAAATTTTAATTGCGCTTTGTAGATATTACCAGTGCTATTCGCCTCGAAATCTTAATGAAAAATCCTTCGGCGGCCTCGCGCTATAATTAGAGGCGAAATCAGTGCGGGGGTGGCATAAAATGCACCGGCGTATTGTCTCCGTTTATCTGTCAGTGTCATTAATTGCACGTTTTCAATTTACTTTCTCGCCTTTTCTCCTTTTCTACTCTACGACGGAATATACGCGATGTCCAAGGGAATCGCTGCTCTTGATTTTACTTTTTTTCAGATTTCCACCTCGTGTTGCATCCTCTTAATATTCAATATTACATATCGCTCAGTAATTACAATTTATATTAATTGCGAAAGTAAAGTTGTTTTGACTTTAATTGATAAATAAAATTTTCTCGTTTAATTACATGAGTTTAATTCGCCGAACGCTCCTCGTTCTATTAACGTTCGTATAACGATGTTTGTCATTTGAGGAAAGTCGCATTCTGCGTTAGCTCAAAACACGACGTATAAGCACCGTGGAAGATACGTTTTCTAGCGAAATATGGGTCCTGTTTATTGGTGTAACCAGTGACGTCATTCGCCGGCGGAACATGCGTGCGTATGTACGTGCGCAAATTGGCTCCGAGTATTTTCATCCGATTAATGGTGCCTCGGCTGCGAAATACAAACGCACGCGTTACGTGTTTCAAGGCAACGCAGGGCGGCTCTATGGCGTAAAATGTCAGCGACTGAGATGCCGTCTTTGTCGCGGTGCGTAGCGTGTCGGTAGACGGGGCGTTAAAAACGCATGAAAAGAGAGAAAATGTTGACGCTGAGAATGTGTATACTACTTTCATGCGAAAAAGAAAAAAAATTTTTCTCAAGATTTTACATTTTTGTTACCATTATTTATTTAATCTATTCGTTGTCGAATTTTTGTACTTGAATTGAACACGAGAAAAAGAGAGAAATTTTATCTGGAATTATCTTTCGATATTGCTACTAATTAATCCTAAGGTTTCTACGCAGCAATTAATTTTAAAAACTTACAGAGAAATAGAAAAACATATTTTACCGTTTTTTTTTTGTTTAATTATTTTGTATAAGTGTATATCGAATATACTGAGAAGCTTATGAGAGAACTTTAATTCATACAGAAAGTTTGCTTCGGCAGTCTTGAAAAATTTTGCAACAAATTGTTAAACATTAAGCATTACTTAAAAAACAGCATCGATTGCGAGTGTACCGATATAAAATGGCAAAGGGCATGATTTGTTTGCACGTAAAACCAGTTGAAATGTTAGAAGGGCAATATAATAAAATACAATTTATTGCAACCTGTAAATTGTAACAATGGTGAAGTATGGTAAACGCGTTGCATTCAATATTTAATTACATTACAATTAATATTTCATTTTTCGGCACAACGCTACCACGTGTACATATAGAATTACATAGGATTTGCTGTGATTTATGATATGATCAAAAAGAGCAAAGTTTCAAAACAAAAACAAGAATGAAAAATCCTCTTATTTTTAAATATTTCTTCTAAATGACTTAAAATAAAAGATATAACCCAAAAAAATATCTTTGCTTTATATTTATTAAAGAATTGGATACTTTTTTAATATAAATTTGTAGCTTAAATGATTAAAATATTACTTGTGTTATTATCAATAATAATTAGCTGATAATGAATAAAAATAATATTCAATTGATCTTTGACATATGGGAATTCATTGAATAAAACTTTTCTCTGGATATATTTCCGACATAAAACTTAAACTAAATACAAATAAAATATATTTTAACATACGAATTTATATGAATTCATAGAAAATTTCCTATTTTTTATATTTAAAATATAAAATTTAATATTAATTTTCTTTTATATTAATTTTTCACGAATTTATGATTGATTCCATACCAAACCTTGATGTAGCGTCAATGAAGTGCAAACAGTTCTTGTTTCCTACGTGAGCACTTAAATTTATCTAAGTTATCTCCGTCCCACATTTATCATGTTTGCGATGGATGAAATCGCCCTCACAACCTGTCCTGAGCCTTCCGTGAACAAAGGAGGTGAATGAAAACGCAAGCGACGACGCAGCTGCAGGAAGTAATGCGTACTGACATGCATTTCTGGATTCGAAGATAAACCGATCATTCGCAGTTCTGTGATTATTCGCAGAACCCTCAACGTGTAGTAAACGCGGCTGGCAGGTGCCGAATTTTACCGCGGCGCCATAGTAAACGTGATCTGGCTCTAAATCATACTAAAATAGTATAACAAACCCGTCGTATGAATAATAAGCGCTCCCGGTGCAGCGTAGCGTAGATGATAGAATCTAACTGGGGAGTTACGGAAGTTAACATAGAATCTAATAGGAGTTATCGGAGTGCTCTCAGGGCTTACGGCTTATCTAAAGTAAATAGAGCGCGCGAGTTTATTCTATTCTATCGGAACGTACGCCTACTATTTTAGCCGAGAGTAGCAAAAGCGACTACTTTACCGGAGCGAAATAGAATTTAGAAGCTAATGGCGAGCACAATTTCGACGAGCCCTGGACAAATTTGCAATCCGTTTAGCCTCAGCTCCCGGTGTTTTACTTCGGCGAGAGCGCGACGAGGATCATCGTCGGCGTCTCGAGATGATCTCCTTTCTTCCTGCTCGCCCGTTTATATAGGGTGCTCTCGCTCGAGATCTCACGTGTATTCAGTTGATACTAAACGGCTCTAGTCGTTGAGTAGCTATTATAGATGGCTACTTACGCTGAGAGTGCTTTTAAAAATGGGAGAGCGGAGGCTTGCGGTAAGCAGGAAAAACGAGTTCCGTCGACATATCCGGTTGTATAGAACGACATATTTCGCGATAACCAGCGACTCTGCTCTAATGCGTTCGTCGATTCGATTTAAGTGATGTCTGCGCGAGAGTTTCTCTCAGAAAATAATTAACAGTAAATTATAATTTAATGCCTGTGACAGAAGCGTCCTTTTTTTCATACGATTTGCAGGATATGCAAGTTAACATACAAGATAATTTATTTCATTGTGATTTTTATCGAATTTTAATATTTGTTAATAGTATTGTTTGACGAATTTTTTTAACTGATCTTTCTTCGAAGTTAAAGTTGATGGACAGAGATTAGTTGTCGCAACTTTTCAATTTTCGACAAAAATGTTGGAGATAATTCTAACCTCGTGAGTCCTAAAGTTAAATTTAGCCTGAAATTAAACGCCCAAGCTAATAAGAAGCTTATCTTTCCTTTGTCCAGTGCACAAAGTTTATTTTGCAACGTAATTCGATATGCAATCGTGAGAGACTGATTGCTCTCAATTATTAATGTCTTTCTTCTGTTTTTCAGGAGCGGGCGAGTCCGGCAAGAGTACGATCGTGAAACAAATGAAGTAAGTATAATCGTCTTAGCGCTACATTCGCTAATTATCATTTAGAAGGAGGGGCGATTCTGTTATTGAAGCGCGAGAGATTGCATCCATACATGTTGTTTATTCCTTAACACATATCCGTACCGTTCCCGATTACCAATTAAATTAAATCCGAGTTGATTATGCAGCTTTCATTCTATGCTTGTCGGTGTCTTGGAATTTTTGGGATTGAATAAGCTCAATCCGACGATTGCGAGGAAGTTCTAGAATTTATACGGAAAAAAATACGATAAAATTGCATTTACGAGTTGTACGGAAACCTACTCATTGTCAGATATGTAGTTCACAGGGGATGATTCATCTGGCTCGTGCGTGTACGTGAGTAATTAGGCGAATTTCGCGTTACCGACTCGTTACCCGAGAATTTAACGGCTCTTCCACTGGAAAATGAAACAATACGAAGAATACGGCAAGAACGGGTCGTGGATACAATGGTTACAATGCGGCGTCTGTAAAGCTCGCATCCTTTGATGTTTCGTAACGTTGCGGAAATGCTAATTTGTGGACACTCATCAGTCAGCTGCAGACTAATCGCGAGAAATACTTTCCCACGTTTCTTCTCTGATTCCCGAATAGACTGCCAGATTTTTGTGCTTTAAAGTTTACCTCTGATTGTCTTGATCCTTAAAAATTCTATCCTGCGTACCTATCCTTTTCTGTTGTTTAATTTATGATTTTTCATGTATATAATTAGAATCTTTACGTTTTTTAATTTACTACAACAATGTATCCTTATTTTTTAAAAATATATAATAAAAATGTGTATACAGAAAAATATGTATCCTTATTTCCTTTTTACTCCTGTTAATAATAATTTAATTCCAGTTCTCTTTATTTTGTTTCTTTCAGCGTTAATAGTGATTGAATCCCCAGAATTGTTTTTTTTTTTTAAGAGTTTATTCCGTCCAAGAACGCAGCTGCTTAAATTTAAATGACACGGCTTAATAACTGGTCGGAAATGAGTCAGATCTCTAACTAGGTACATTGCTTACTAAAAGTTAAATGACTTGAATCATAACGCATGCCTATTCGCTTGGAAATTAAATTGTTTGATGTTTCACTACATATGTTTTCCGCTCGCAATTCCGCTATGTTGTTAAATCGCGATGGTAATACAAATCTTACTAATCAAATCAAACGGAAATTTCTGCAACTAAAGAATTTCATTAAAAGAAAAATATACGAGACCTGTATATAAATATATAAGAGTGCTCTGAAAAAAAAGAGAACGCGTAAAATTACTGATAGAAAAATTCGCATGAAAAATTTTATCACGCATTTCATCGACTGACACGTTCGTTGTACCTATTATATGTTATAATCAAAAGGGCATAATCTTTTAATTAAATCAATCTCATGTCGTGCGTTTTTATATCAGAAGGACTTCTTCACGCCACATGCTTTGCGCAGATGCGCAATTTCCTGAATCACCGTCGTCGCGCCTTGAAAGTAAGCAGAACGTTCGGATAATAATGCGTGCCCATCTCTCGCGTGTGCGAATAATAGATTAATCTTTTCGCGTCCGTGCATCAGTATTATTTCGAGGCAAACTGTTGCCTCGCCTCGGCGAGATCGATACACTCGCGCGTATCCGAGGGTAGCAGCTGTTCCGTGATACGCGCTCGTCCGAGATGTTAGCACCGAGAGTGCTCCCTCTCTGTCTCTCTCTTCCTCTGTCGTGTAGATTAGCATATTCCCTCTGTGGGGCTAGTCTCTCTCTCTCTTCCTGTGACCTGCGCTATGAATGGGCCCTGTTCAAGAGGTCCCACGAACAAAGTTACCGCTATGCGTGCTCTCCCGACGGAAGGGAAGCTGTCAGTCGCGAATAGGGATGCTCCTCGTATCTCGATAGCGATATTTTCCCCCTGACTCCCAGTATTTTTCCGCTCTGAAATTAATTACATTTCCTTCTTTTTCTTTTCTTTTTTTTTTTTTTTTTTTTTGAAAGCCAGTATTGGATAAAATGTATTGGATAAGAGCACCGGAGATCTCCCGTGAACCACGATTTCGAGATATCTTTATGATGAAATCTTATTAATGTTGAGTTGGGAAAAAAAGAGTCGAAGAGGATGGATGTACAGTTTTCTTTGAATTGTATCACGTTATTCGGTTTTGTACGACGTGAGAATACCCGGCGGAAAATTGTAGATTCGCAATGTTCCCGAGGCAAGATTCTTTACGTACAACCGGCTGCATAATTTATGGATGCGCATAATGCAACGAACAGTTGGTACTCGAGGCTGAAGTACGAGCGAAGCGTGATTTCGCGCACACTCTTACGACCGTTTCTGCCTCTCGCGTGCGAGCAGCCATAAATCCAGCGGTGTGTGCGTGCGTACATAGTGCCCTCCGTGTGCCGCCGTTAATATCGTTACTCTCGAAACAGCGGACACCGCCACACTGTTTCTGTATCATTTATTAACGTAATGGACAGTGCCGTATTCTTTGTAGGGATTAATACGCCATTAACTATTGTAACGTACGCGCGACGGTCCCTTCGACCGCGGGAATTACGTTAGAAAATGTTGTTTCACAAATTATAATTAATATTCGTTAATTAAAGCGTCTGAACCACATGATCTTGGTCCTCCCTGCTCGTGTGGAAATGAAAATCAAGGATCGGGCGTTTGAGAGTTACGAAAGTTCATCGTCTACAAAATGTACGATATTTCGGTAAAAGAGAGTTAATTGGCGCAGACAAATGTTCATATTAACTTACGGAGCCTTCGGTTTCTTTCGTAAGTATGTGTACATCTGAATACGAATGTACATTTTTTTTTTTTTTTTTTTTTGAAAATTATACCCAGAATATTTTCGCAAGCGATTATATATAGAAAAGGAGATATACTTAACCGCCGGGACGGACATAGATCTATTCCACGTAACACTACACCGTGTTTTCACTTGTATACATAGCACCGCCGACTCTATAATTCACCTGTGTTGACTCCGAACATTGTTACGATATGTATGGGCACTCATGTAAGTCACGGAGTACATGTAGCGCGCATTGCAATTCATATATGCGTTTACACAGGGCGCACTACGTGGTATATATTAATTCGAGCCGTTGCGCACGTGACACGCGTATATTATAGCGCGGACTGCAAACTCCTTGCGAGAGGGAATCGGAGGCACTTAAATCAAGTGGAGAATATCCGCGCGTCCATTCATTCGAATCGCATCGAATAAATACGAGCGTATCGATATGTACGATATTGCTGCTGCTGCTGCTGCTGCTGCTTCCTCCCCTTCTCTTTCTCTCGGACGTACATTCCGCTTTTTAAGGAAAATTGCTTCCGCCTCAAGAGTGCGACCCTCTTTTCCCTCCCTCCACCGTATTTTTTAAGTAAACTTTGCCTTAAACTAACCACCCTTATCCCAATATTTACGGAAAGAAGACCTCCCGGGCGCTCGCTTCTGATGTCTCCTCTGCGGAGCGTGCTAACGCGAGTCCGATTCTGCTTTCAGAATTATCCACGAGAGCGGCTTCACGCCGGAAGACTTCAAGCAGTACAGACCCGTCGTATACAGTAACACGATACAATCTCTAGTCGCTATTCTCAGAGCAATGCCTAATCTCGGCATCAGCTTTTCAACCAACGAGCGAGAGGTAATGTGTGCACTTGTGACTTATTCGAATGCCTTAGAAAATAGGACTGTCTCGGCGAGAGATCCCATCGGACCGTAAATTTTAAATTACAATACGCGCGCGGCGGTGCCAACGCACATCTTGGAGTTTACGTCAAAATAACTTCCAGGGTAATTTCCGATTTGACACACATCTGCGTCTCATCGAACGGCGCCGTTCCACTTTGGTGGTTTCATACTTTCGCGATTCGATCACGCCAATAATATGTATTATAGCATTTGCTAAAAAAAAAAAGAAAATGAAAACAGATAAAAAAGATCTCTCCAATTTTCTTACTTACTTTGTAAATTTTTTTTCGACCGTTTGATCGAAAAAAAAAGATCGTCGCCCGTGCATCGTGCCCGTAAATCAATAATTTTATTATACTTTTTATTTTCGACGTGATTTATTAACGTGACGCCTTTATGCTGCTCGAGGTATGTACATCACGTACGCATCGCTCATTTAATTTCAATGAAATGTCAACTGCAAAATTATGGAAACGGTTCAGTAACACGCGTATCAGTCGCATACATCTCGTATGTTATTTAAATGTTGTGTATCGACCATTTTAACTCGTGAAGCATGACATGACATCCAGAATGTGGTTTACTACGTGCCGACGGTTATCTCGTGAATGAAGCATTCAACGGCGAATCATAACGTGTTGCCTGGTTGATTAGCCGTCTAAAGCGCGATCGTGTAAGGCGATCCGGCCTGCCGGATGCGTGTCCCAAGATCGTACGAATAATTAATTATTGATCATCTCTCCTCAATACGTAACTATAACTCTTTACAAATGTGCGTGCGATTTAACAAATTATAAAATAATTCTACTTTAGACGAATTGCGAAAAGTATCGTCATGCTATTTGTTATATACGGCTTTTGTTTAAAATACGGCTAAATACGCTAATTATGCAAATCATATTGATTTTGCCAGAAATTAAATTGACGCTGTGCAAATTGTATCACAGCGAAAAATTGGACGAATTATTTTTGTTAAGTAATTAGATATTAGAAATATTTTAATGCACGGAACGATTAATATTCACTTAACGTTACAATATTATTTGTAGTTGTAGGAATGAATGCACTCAGTAAAGACTGGCATGAAGAATTTCACTTTGCGATTCTTGTGGCGCAAGGATTTACATGTTTCCTGTGTTTGCAGACGGACGCAAAAATGGTATTCGATGTTATACAAAGAATGGAAGACACGGAACCCTTTAGCGAAGAACTGCTGGCGGCTATGAAGAGGTTGTGGTCCGATAATGGAGTGCAGGAGTGCTTTGGCAGGAGCAATGAGTATCAGTTGAACGATTCCGCGAAATAGTAAGTGGCGATTATTCCTTAAAGGATTTAAACTCCAAAACTTTCTGCTATTGTAACAAATTAACGATTGTATATTCTCGAGATATAATAATTTATTCAATTTCGCGGCAAAATTGCCGAAAATGAAATTTACAAGTTATACAGCGAACGTTTACGAATTTGTTTAAATAGTATTGTTCGATCGGGAATTATTTCATTAGATCCAATGTTTTTTTTTAAAGCAACGAAAATCTTTGCTGTAATGCGCGAAATTTCGACTCGGTAATTTTTGCGACCAATCGCCTCGGGCTACGGTCAAGAGTCACGGAGAAGGTATTCGAGACTTGAATTTCACTCTTGAGAATTCGCGTGCTCGAAAGGGCGGAGGGTAGTAGGAGCAAACCTCATTCTGAACGTGAGACTTGTCGTCCCTCCTCTCCCTCTCGGTGCGTTTCGCAGGCATATTTCCGCGCTGCCCCCTTCGCTGGATATTGATTTTGTAGTAGCGCTTGTACATCTCGGTGTAGTGCCGTTTTCCAATACTTTCATCAGTTATCTCCACTAAGCATACGGCTTTTTTTTTTATTACGGGATGCTTTGAGCGCGTGTAATAATGATTGCGGATCTATTCCTCTCGATAAAGTCGAATCACGACGTCCGGCGAGCCGATCGCAAATAACGCGATTAAAAAAAGAATGGGTTCGTTCTTCCAGCATTAGCCGCTATAAATAACAATTATTTTCGCGGAAACACAATTCTTCTATTTTACGACAGCAATACTGTATTACAGATATTAAAAATTAATGCATTCACGATTATAAAGATAAAGAGACAAGTTCTGCATTTTAAATCTCATTTGTCCAAGATTTTTTACTCATTTTAATTTGCCTCATTTTTATGACTCGACGCAAACTAAAGTTACAGTAAGGCTTCGCCTTTCTAACCCGAAAGAACTCCCCTTACTGAATTTACGAAGAGAGAAATCAAAGCTCTTGTATAAACAAGTTGATCGCGAAAGATTTAATCGCGCGCAATTTCGCCGGGGGGTAGTATGTATGCCACGTCGCCGTCGTGTGGCCATTGTTGCGAGGTCCTGTCGCTGACTATTAGATCCGATTGGGGCATACACGTTCTGCCGTCTGCACGCAATACACCGAGAGGCGGCGACGGTCTTACTTTCTCAACGCCACGGACACACGTCGTTTTCTGGCGCCGTTCTTAGCTTTAATAAACCGCACTGCGGTTTCGCACCGGGCTGCATGATATCGCTTATAGCACACTTATTGCACACGCAACTACACTCCTTTTTCTTCCTCTCCCTTTCTCTCTCTCTTTCTTTCTCTTTCGCCATCGCTTAATATATAATTCACCGAGGAAATCCTACCGTCCTTAATAATTGTGAATAACGAAAGTCGACGACGTTTTTGATAAAAGCTGCGATATTCGCAATTGAAGTCATGAAAAATGCAAAGCACAAATCTACTTTCCAACAATTATATCAATTATTTGTTTGCGATTTCTTCGCTCGAAAATATATTTATGATAGAGCAAAAGACTGTACTCAAATACCCACGGTATCTATATATAGAACAAATGACTGGTATTAATAGATCAAATTCATATAAATAGATTAGCGCCGTTTGGCATTTTAAGGCAAAATAGTACTACGATGTATCGTTAATCTTGGAAATTATATGTTGGAGAAAAGAGAATGACAGAGAAAAAGAAATTCTCTCCACCAAATTTTGCCTTTGTTTTTTGCAAATGACACATGTTGAAATTTATATGAAATATTGTTATAAAATCGTAGAGAATTCTGTAAAACACTTTTGATTTCTTAATTAAGAGAATCCTTCTTTCTCAATTTGCTTATTTCACGAACTCATTTCCTCGATATTCCGACTTCGGGAGAACTCAATCGCAGTTCAGTTCAAAGACTCATCAAAGGCGGAGACGTAGGTCCTCTGAGATCCGAAAAATGAACGTTCCGAGGGAAAGGGACGAGATTTTCTTGAATAACTCCTGGGAACTGCGCGACTGGAGGAACTACCGCGGGAATTTCGTTTCGCGAGGTAGGCCGGAAGAGGATAACGCGAATTTCCCGAGGAAGAAGTCGCGAAGGGGTGAGCGCCGGGAAGGGAGATGCGACAGGTTTGCCCGAAGACGGGGTCGCGAAAGGGGAGGGATAGGGGAGGGGGATGATGATACGACGGTAGGAGGGCTAGCTGCGATAGTCGAAATGTTGTACGAGAAATGTGCGCGACAACACTCTCTCTTTCTTTCTCCTTTTCCCTTCTTTTCTCTTTGCCGCCTTCTTCGGGGATTCTCTTCCTCTCCCTCGTGCGCACCTCGTCATTATTGATCGCAGATGACGTCACGCCACGCCCGTGTCACGTGGCATACGACCAAGATGGCCGATCGGGATCCGGCGAAACTACCACCTTCTCTCTTATTTTCTGCCCGGTTTATTCACGTCCGTCTCTCTCTCTTTCTCTGTTCCCCCGTTCTCCTCCTCTCGCCGGAAAAATCTAAGCTCCTCTCCCCAGGGAGATTTTACCAGGACTTGCTCGCTCGTCTTGGCTTTGGCGTGTTCTGAATCGCCGAATCCTTCATGGCGGCCTGATTCCTCCGTGTTTCGATCTTCGCTTCCATTTCCTGCGCACACACACACACACACACACATACACTCTCTCTCCCTCTCTCTCTCTCTCTCTCGCTCTCTCTCGTTCCTTCATATCCTGGACCCTTTCATTCCATCTTTTATTCTCTCACATTGTTTTACTATTACTTGTCTCACTCTACGTTTTCTCTTTCTCTCTACCATGTCAGAAATTCATCTATCATCAGTCCTCTTCATCATCAGCTTCCGACTACTCCCCTTTCTCATCTCGTTCTCTTTTTTCTCATTACCGAAGCCAGAAGGAATCTTGTAACCCTCATCTTGCAACCCCTAAGCGCCGTAAGCGGAGGCCTGAAAAGATGGCGCTTGCGTGGTTTTACCTAACCTTTTACTTCCCCTTTTGCTTCTTGAAAAATGTTCGGTGATCCTAATTGCCGGGGATACAAGGAAGCATTTTGATTCTTTTAACGATTAACTCAAATGAAAGTCTTCGTTCGATGACTTTATTTTGAAAAACAATTGTTATTCTTAACATCAATTATAATACTGTCATTGCTAAATATTTATTACCCAATATATCATTCAATATTTAATACTCGTACTCAACATTTCATCGAGAAATATGGTCATTAATAGAACTAATTTATTTAATCACGTGATTTGCGATAAAGATAATGATTTCGATGTTTCATGAATTTTTTTCATTATTCATTTGAACACTGCTATTGACTCTGATATGTCGCAAAATGATATCTCGGAAAAAAATAATTAGATTTGATTGTTATTTTCGACGTTGAATTGCGAGTATCATTAATGGTGCCGGTTTCGCGAACAATCGGCGAGAAACTTCCGAGGCATTTGCACCGGCGCGGCGGAAGCGTTTCCTCGTGGCGGCCAGTTCGCACGGCAGTTTACAAAGACCTGATTACAGTAACGCCATTTATTATATCCGCTCGCTTCCAGCTACTTGTTGCGAGCCGCGCCCTAGCTCCCACCTCAAACATTCTCATTCTCCGCTCGGAATCGAAATCGTGGATTCGCTGTATAAACAGATGCTAATTTATTGTTAATTAATCGGTAGTAGTCGATCGACAACTTATTGCCCTTCAAATTTAGCGGAGACACGAGACCAAAGGTGAAAACGCTTGCATGTGGAAGAGTCGTATTTGGAAATGGATAAAAACGAAGTTAATTTAAGTGGAAAGTTATTTCGTTGCTTTAGGAAGTTTAATGCGAGAACAAACTGATGTATGAAATAATTAATTTACATCAATTAACAATGCTGTTGTCAAATTACTCTGCAAATCCGTCGTTCTTTTTACAAATTCGTCATTTTTTTTTTATAGCTTCCTGGACGATTTGGATCGATTAGGTGCGAGGGAATACCAGCCAACGGAACAGGATATCCTCAGGACCCGAGTGAAAACGACGGGAATCGTGGAAGTCCATTTCTCATTCAAAAACCTCAATTTTAAGTGAGTTTGGGATTTTATTTCAGTTATATTTATTTATTTGAATAGGAATTTATATGAGACAGAAAAATGGAAAGTTAAATTATATTGTGTATATATGTATACATATAAATTGCAATAAATTCGCGACTTTAATTAGAATCGTTCTGCGCGTAAGACGATATCAATCGTTTTTGCTCGCATTTGTGCCGACTCATTTGTGTAATCTCGCGAGCGAGCGTGGCGTTCTGCAGATGCGAGCCGGCTACCTCGTTATGAATGGTCGACGCGTGAGTCATTACTGTGATAATTCGAGCGTTTGCTTGGAACGAAGCCGAACGATGAGTCGTATACGTGGCCGATACTTCTTTCCGTCTTTGTCAGGCGGGATCGAAAATTAGCGTCGTTAGTGGCTGAAACGCGTGTCGAGATAATTATGGCCCCATTAAATCAACCGTACGTGCCTCTCAACGGTATCAAGTGCCGATTGAGAACTAATTAGATGAGACATTACGCATCGAAACGATGCATAAGCTTGTCACGATTGCAGACGTGGACGTTGATGTTTTATTTGTCGAGATTATTTTCTAGCGACTCTTTACAATGATTTATCCGATGCTGTGCAGTGAATTATTAATTAAAATTGAGAGAAAATTGAGAGAATAAAACGATGAAATAATTTTTATCTTTGTCTTTTTTCTAGATTATTTGACGTAGGTGGTCAGAGAAGCGAGCGTAAGAAATGGATACATTGCTTCGAGGATGTAACTGCAATTATTTTCTGTGTGGCGATGTCTGAATACGATCAGGTCTTGCACGAGGACGAAACGACGGTAAATAATTTATCCCGTTGCTAATTTATCTCTTTCGACACATTTACCAATTTTGAATATCCGATCTAAATATCTCGCATTTCTAATCTGAATTATTTGCATGATTTTTAAGTAATATGTTTCATAAACAAAAAAAATAATATTTTATATCTAACGAAAAAAATTATCAATATTTCTCTTTATATATCGCATTAAAATATAATAAAACCGCCCTTTTGTTAAAAAAAATTCAGGAAGGTCGAATATCATAGCTAACATGTTTTTTAATGTACGAGCGATAGACATCAAACGGTTCCCCTTTTCGTTGCATTGAGTTGTAAATGCGCGCGCTTATGCGGTTACATTAAGAATGTGAGATTGGGCAAGGTTGAATGTACGGCATGCGATCCGTCAGAAGAATATCACGTCCAAATTAGGAATGCGACAGGGAGTACGTGTAACTGGAGTACTCAAGCACCGAGGAATCAAGGGATCAATTGCCGGGGTCGCTGCACGTGGGAAGGTTCCATTGAACTCTCCGCTCGCGTGCAGTAGTGACACACGCGTGTTGTCGTCCTACCACTGTTAATTGTCATTACGGTGTATGTACGTCTCGTGACCGGTATCGCCGGTCCATATCGTAGCCTATACGGATTATGCGCGGCAGCAAGTGAACCACATCCGCCATTAACAAGGCGCGCATTAAATACTGTAACATGTTTAGAGAGCGAGTCTTACAAGTCATGGGTTTGAGTCATTCGGGCGCTATTTATACCGATGTAATTATTACATAAGCGCAATCGCGATTAGTCTCTCCGCGTCTAATCACTTTAATTATCGCGTTTCGCGGAAAAGGAGAAAAATGGCGAGAAAATAATAAAATATAAAATCCGCGAATGCGTTCATCCGCGAAAATTGTCGCGAGATTGTAATGCCATGCTTTTGACGTTTTACAGAACCGAATGCAAGAGAGTTTAAAGCTGTTCGACTCGATCTGCAACAACAAGTGGTTTACCGACACCTCGATTATCCTCTTCCTGAACAAGAAGGATCTCTTCGAGGAGAAAATCCGCAAGTCTCCTCTTACAATCTGTTTTCCCGAATACGCTGGTAAATAATTACTTCAGAATACGTGCTATCGCTCTCGTTATTTCGTGCCAGAGTAGCTAACGAAACATTGAATGCTCGTCGTAGGTGCGCAGGAGTACAGCGAAGCGGCTGCATACATTCAGGCACAGTTCGAAGCGAAAAACAAGTCGACCACAAAGGAGATTTACTGCCACATGACCTGTGCCACTGATACGAACAACATTCAATTTGTGTTCGACGCAGTCACAGACGTCATTATCGCCAATAATCTGCGCGGCTGCGGTCTCTACTAGGCTAATTCTGTATTCTACGTTAAGCGCAAACGGAGGAGGAAAACGTTACCCACGACATGGCTGGCCGGACGATATTCTTCAATGAATTCGTGGCTCGTCTCGGTTCCACTCCGACGCGAGAGAAAGAGAGAAGGAGAGTGAGAGAGAGAAGAGAGAGAGAAAGACGACCCCTTTCGTTATCAACGCTATACAGAATCGTAGCGGAACGTTTAGTTTGTCCTGTCTTATACTAACGAATCCGAGAAGCCGACAAGTCGTCAATCGTTGGTGATGTCAGTTGAAGAAACGGCACGCTTGCTGGCGAGGGCAGAAAACCGAGGAAGAACGTGATTGATTGCGGGAGAGAACGTTCTATGAACAAGACGACGGGCCAATCGTTGGCTCCGATCCTCGGGATGGGGAGCACAGATCGTTTTCGCGGGAGACGAGATCGAGGGCGGTTTCACGATCTTACGTACCGGAAAAGCGAGAGGGATCTTAATCTTATTCGCCGCTTGCATCTGTTTCGTCGATGATGACAGAAACGCGAGTTCTGTACAAAATTGAGAGAGGATCGCGGACCGTTCGATCGGGGCTGACAGTCGACATTGAGAATCGTCGAGGCTCGTGCATTCTTTTGTAATCGTGATCTTCGACTTCTCGTTCTCGTTTCGCTCGCAGAAACGCTCGAGCATTCCATGACGCTCCACGTGGAGGAAGAGAGGCAGAGAGTCATGCGTGCGCGCCACGCACACGAGTCGAAAACCTTTCTCCACAATTTTCGCACACAGATTTTGCTAAGCGCACTCGGAGTTCGGTTTATATATACACATATACACGTTCATATATTCTCTTACGTCTCTCCTTTCGTCGAAGAACAAATTCGCACGCGATCGTACGTATATCTCTCGAGAGAGCGCCGACAGCGCGTTTTCCAGATTTGCATTTTGATAAGCGGAGAGCGGCTGAAGGGCAACGTGACAATTTTATAAGAGAGCAACGGTATCGACATCGCGAAGTGTCTCCAAGCTCAGTTGATTACTTCTCCTAACGTAACGGTTACATCCTTCTATTTTTACTTTACGTCATTTCTATAAGTCATGCAATTACCACGCAGATAATATGACGACCACGCACACGGGATATTCCTAGGCACAGAAAATTATAGTCACAAATGTCGATCCATAAGGGCGAATTCAGACCTTGGCAGAAAAGCAGAAAGCAGAAGGCAGAAAACCAATCAGAACTCACGCTGGTAGTGTTTCTCTTTTTGTTTAGAAAGAGAAGCAGAAACTGTCGACTATCAGCGCGATTTCTGATTACTTTTCTGCCTTCTGTTTTTCTGACAAGGTCTGAATTCGCCCTAACGCACATATACACACGCATAAATTATTTTTCACGATGGAAGAAACTTATTCCCTTCGTTAACGATCGTCGCCGACTGTCATGTATAGTAATACTTTCATCGTCGCACACATACATACACGAATTTCCAAAACCTATAATATACAAGAACGTGTCGACCCTTGAAATCCTCGCGACTTTGAATCATCCGTTCGCCCTGCGAAATTTCCCGTTGGGAATATTAGGGAGGTGGAAAGCCACGCAATTTCTACATGCAGAATAATAACCCGCGATAACTCGTTCGCGGAAAAAAAGAGCATTTTGCGCGAAATAGCGAAAAAACTTCGTTGCGATTAAAAATAATTGTCGACGAGTTACTGACAATGACAATTACCGACACGCTCCGTGCGTTCAAGCAGGGACACACGTATGCACGTACCTGTGTGTGTATGTACACAATTTTCTGGGACATCCTGCGTACACGCGTTAAGCGCTGTGTGGCAGCGCGAGCCGCGGGAATCCTAAGAGTGTATTTTTCTAAGTGCTTCGTTTATCTTCCTTTTCGTTTTCTTTTTCCTATGGGGCGTACCGACAATACTGGTGGTTAAGTTCAGTGCACGGAAAGGGAGGGTGGGCGAGGGAAAGGGTGTACGAGAGCATGCACACATGGGACCTCACATTTAGGCGCGGACACATGCGTAACGTGTTCCGGGGCAGGCAAAGTAAGAATCTCGTTGCGCACAATCGTACTGTATTCGACGCTATCTCGCATAAGTTATATTTTATTACACGGGGACCGTTGGGGGAGATACCGGCGAGAGAAACGAAAAAAAAAAGCGAGCCACCGATGACTAGCATCGCGTCACGTTTCGCGTACTCTGATTGCTCTCTCGTCAGAAAGGGAGAGGACGAAAGGGCAACGGGGAATAGGCGTAGCGCAGAGAAATAAACGCGTACATCGGATCGGGCAGCAAGAAGCCGATCGCTCGTGATATCAGAAATCGCGAGTCCGTTTTCGCGTCCAACAGTAATCGGATCAGTACAAAGGTCCCTGAAGGAGAAAGATGATGGATCGCCCGACGAAAAGGTGGCTGGAAAGCGCGAACGTGACTTGCACGGTATATCGAGGGCTAAACGAACGCGTTTGAAGCGAGCTGCTCGAAAATATCGGGCGCTGATATTTGTGCTCGTTTGATTCTTGAAGAAGGATTACACTCTCAAATGTTGAAACGATACGAACGTTTAAAAGACATTTCCGAAATAACTTTGACATCTTTTAGGTGTCGTAGGAGAATTAGATATTCTTTTCAGGAGTATCGAGTGTCTTGTACCATTGGTATTGGTGTGTGGAGCATGACTTGGACCACAATTTATACCAATGTGACGATCATGCATCGATATTTTAGAAACGAGCCTCGAGGCAGCGATGCTACTTATTTGCGATCTTTAATTATTTGATCTTTAATCTCTTCAAGTATCAGACGAACGTCGATTTACGCTTCTAGGCGCGTTCGAGTTACGAATAGTCGGATAGTTGATGGTATCGAGGCGGGTGACGAGTTAATCGTGCTTTGTGACTTTAGCGATAAAATATTTATACCGAAACCAAAAAGAAGAAATACGTATGAGGAGTCTCAAACAAAACGTACCAAATACTGCGTGCCAATGCGCATGATTTAACTTTAGTCTAGCTACGTTAGGATGGTATCGAGGGCCCCGGTAAGCCTACGCTTTCTGTCGAGAGAACGATTGGATACGACGAGATTGACGCTGCGTTCGTTGTCGCGAGATACGAGGATTCGACCGATCATGAACGTCGGTTTCTAGCGTTGGTACAAGGATTAGCAACTTTATTGTAATAATTATGTTTCTCTAACAAATTTAGCTATTTCAACTATTTAAAGAGGATCGACTGTGCGAGCGAGACTTCGACCGATTCGTTAGAAGAAAAACGATCGCTATCGATGTCGGTCGAATCTGGTTACTCACGCGCGACTTGATCACTGTGTAGTTGTTATCTTAAACGGCGAGCGCGAAATCAGGCGTGAAATCAGAGAAGCAAAACAGGAAGCGAAATTGAGTAACGTTGTCTGGGAGATCACTTTGCCTCGTCCAACGAGAGCTAAGATTCGCCCCTCAACGCTGCTCGATTCGCCCCCGTACTGATTCCACGCGAATTTGAAATTTAGGCCGGTATTCTTAGTCCATCATTATTTCGACTGTCTTAAGTAACGCCTTACAGATGTTAATACAGCTTTATAATTGATTTTCAACATCTTAAGATTGTACTTAAGAAGGTCTTAAATAGGAACGAAATCTGTAAAGTTGGCACTCCAAAATGCACATTTTTACAAACAACTGATATAACTTTGTGGTATTTTATTGTCCACAACTTGTTCATAAATAACCGTTTTTTCTCCATCTTGCAAAACGATTAAAAATAAACAAAAAGATTTCATCGTTATCATGAAATTTGTTCTTTTTAATTTTTTTGCAAGGTGGAAAAAATAATTTATGGACAAATGTAGAGATAAATTATGGATAATCAAATGTCATATTAATTTAATAAAAAATCCACATTTCGGGATTCCAACTTTATAAGTTTATAAGAACATGTTATGAATACCGATTCTAGTGAGAGATCGAACGACCCGCGGTGCAACGTAATTAAATCGAAATCATGCGTGGAAATGGTCGTTTCTCGGCTCTAGTCAATCTATCGAGGAGCTCGTCGATGACATGTCGGTGAAACCGTTTTACTGAGAATATATCCGGGGGGGAGGGGGGGCGAGAAGGGAAGTTCGGGAGAGGGGGGGGGGTTTAAACGCGCGAATTTAATTACATAAACTGTTCATAGATATCAAGCGCGCAAAACACTGAGGATAATCGGGGCGGCGATTACAGGATTACGTGAGAATATATTTATAAGTCTACCGATTTACTGCGTTGCTAGCTTATATATGATTCAGCATTAAGAAGCGATGTAAGCGACGATGTTTCTGTGTATGTGGGACGCGTGTTTCCTTGATGAGTGCTTAGACGAGAAACTTTGGCGAAACGGGCGGCTGTACGCAAACGGTTCGCGAGAAAACCGAATCACAGAACATCCGCGAGACAGAACCGGTGGCGGTGAATGCAGAAGGCTAGTTTCTTTCGGCAAGGTCGAAAGAAGGACCTACGAAGCGAGTAATTCGTTTGACGTACTTGCCCACTGGCTTCGCATAATTGCGACGTGAGAAATCGATCTGTAAAGATCGGCGGATAATCGCTTAGAAAATTGATCGGTCGAAGACGACGATCGTAAAAGCCGGTAGACGAGATCGAGGCAAGCGAGTCAATCGCGTTGCGACGACAAGACAGATGGACAGACGTCTCGAGTCTGTATATATATATAATACTATAATATATAATAATATATTAATATTATGTATTATAGTATATATAATACTATAATATATAATGATAATAATATAGTATTATATGTGATACTATATTAAATGTGTGTAATATACACTCGAGACAGAACGGAACCATCGCGTATCGCTGCTTACGCGCATAAAAGCTCGATCGGGATCGGCGAGGTCTCATCATCGCGTATCTTTTCGCGTCTTTCACACCACGCTGTTTCACGGCACGCGTGTATAAGCGAGCTCTCTCCCTTCGAGGCACACTTTGCGACGTACATTTCATTTCATTTCACCTCACACTCGTCTCACATTGTAACGGGCTTCACCGTCGGACCAAGCGCGACGATCCGATATCTCGGATACCGTCCGAGATCAATCTCGCCAGGGTGGCCTAGTTCGTGCGTCAACATCGGGAAATGCAAGTTTTCTTCCTAAGCGATTCATTTGACGACGAAATATCTCAAACGATCTAAAAGCCGTTTATGAGAGACATCTGAGAATTGCGGTACCTTTTCGACATCTTCACGTCTAAACGTTTGTGATAAAATCGAAGAGTTTTATAAAAATTGTTTTATTTTATTCTATTTCTGTTTGTTCTTTTTTTTTCTGTAGAAGGAAAAACAGTGGCTATTTTTGGTTCACCGAAAACGTTTTTCCGGACAGTCTTTATTCAGATGTATCCTAGAAAATACTAATACGTAGCTAATACGTAACGATATGCCGATTGCGCACATCGATCCATGTCATTTTCATATCAATCTACGAATCGCGGTAAACGGAGAAGGCAACGCGAAAGAACAGTCGCTTAGCACGGTCGCGATTTCGTTGACGAGGCAACTTGACCGGGAGTGCGGAATTGAAAGTCTGAGAGAGTCAGGCCGCGAAGAATTTGTACGAAATAAATCGAGTTTCCTTGATGAGAGAGGGAACTTGACAGCTAACGCTTTGCGAAGTGAGATCGATGAGGAATTACTCTTTTCTCTTTGTTTGTTACGACAGCGCGGGACATCCGCGTGAAAACGTTGCAACTTTGTGGCATAAAAGAGTAGCAGTTTTTATACGACATAAAATGTTTCTCTTTGCAAGAAAAATGTGCTATAAAAATAATGGCTGGCGAGGTTGAATGGTTGAGTGTGTGTTTGTTATTTATTTAAAATATTTATTTTAAAAATTCAGTCGGTAGTTTTGTGCATTAAAAATATTCAGTTTTGCTTTCGTTTATAGTGAATAAAGGCTGCAAAGTTTTCACGTTGGAGAACGTCTCATCGACGTCTGGCCCGTATGACAGCGCAAGTTGCTTCGTGGCACAACGTGCGACTTAATTTCGCTTGGTGAAACTGTATCCGAGATACGAGAGTCCTTTTATTTTGTATTACTGTCCCTAAGATTAGTGTTATTGACTGTGTAGTCTCGCGATAACGTAGCTGTATTATTCATTATTCACCATGATTGCCATATTGTTGTAAAATTAGCTTAATACACAGACAGCCGTTAGAAGCTATTGTGACGAGGTAATATATATATAATTATACATACAAATATATAATTATACATATATAAATATAGAGATACGTATTAGTTATACTACTGCTAAGTCATACTTTTATGTGTGTATGCGTGTGGCCGCGTGGACGGATGGATGGCACGTATGTGTGTAGCATTTCTAGTCACGTAATCGAACCAAAAAAAAAAGAAACGTAACAACTAAATGTCTACGCGTACATGTACGTACACGTGTATACCTGACATTGTTCGCTCATTTAAGTTTGTGCACAGCGTGTCCCAGACCCGCCGAGAAATACTTTACGGACGAGTTTTACGACGAATTTGGAGTCGACTCAGCGGAGACCTAATCGCGAATAAAGAGCTTGTTTTTAACTATCGCATCATACAAAAAATATTAATATTAATGTAACTCTTTTCAAAGTAATCGACGATAAATACGCCTTGTGTCTCAGTCGATTTCATATCGCGCCTTAGAATCGAGACTTAGAGAAAGCTGAAAAAAAAATCATCAAATTGGTCGAAATGTCTGTCCGCAAAATAATTCTTGGTAGACTCGGTGCATCCTGTATACAGTATAATTGCAAGTATAATTACGCGCTTCTCACGTATGAGGAAAAGGAAAGGACCGCGACTGATCGAGACACGGCGTGAAGGATCGCGTCAACCTCTTAGAGACTGTGAGCCATATAAACGTTGCATTTCCAAGCAGATTTCCAGCAAATACTTTTTATTCGATCTACTTATTTTTTTTAAATTGTATTTTTGTTTAATCTGTCGGTTTTCTTTTTTTAAATCTGTCGCGCGAGAGAAAGGAAGTCGGAGGAAACGCGGGGCTAGGCCCTGATGGGCTCGCGTTCGCGGAAGAAGTCGAAAGGGACGACGAGGATTCTTTCGAAGATACACGGCCTCCCGGTGAAAATCCACTATAATGACGACTATAATGCGAGGCGAGGTGAAATTTACTGTGCCGAGAACAGCCGCGACACGTTCGCTATGCATCCTATCATATAACAAATAAAAAAAAACGTGCTCTCTGCCGTTATCACGGTTGACAGCGAGCAAAATGCAGTAAATTGTGTGGGAGGATTAATTATAGCGTTATATCGTAATTATAATGATTAATGGTAATTATTATAACACACTGGTAACGATAAAGATAACTACAAAAAAAAAAGAAGTGAATAATGACATTTAATTGACGATCAATAATCAAGAGCGCACGTATTTCATGATGCATTCATAGTTTAATAATTATTATTTGATTTCCGTTGTGAAAGAATGTGTAAGAGTCTTATTATGAGGAGGATGATCAACAGGGGAGAAAGGGCGAGCGTTACACAAAAGATGAAATAAAAAAAAAGAGTGAAACGTCTCATTATATAAAGTTACCACCATGGAGAACCTTTCATTATATAAAATTATTATGTAATAATTGTCCATACATCTTAAAATGTCAGAATAAACTAATAATGAAAAAAATTTATCTTTGTTTCTTATTTATTCCCAATTCCTTAACTATCGCGAAAAATTATTGCGTTATTACGATAATTATTTGTTGTATTCTTGCGACCTATTAATTTTGCGATTTAAATAGTGTGATTTAAAAATGCAACAATCCTTATGTGCCGTTTATTTGATAATAGTTTAACAATTTGAAAATGAATAAATAAACGATTAAATGTATATTTTAAAAATATTTTAACCGCTTCTGGATGAATTAAAATACGCTTAAATGTGCGCGCTCTACGAGGGGTGAAATCAACTGCTGCCAGCAGTTTTTACTCACATGCGGGCGTTAAATTAAATAATAGGTTTGATAAAAGAATATGATTTTTTAACAAGTTGCGGAAAGATAAATTAATTGCAGCTTGTAGATGATATAACAGATTTAGTTTTTTCATATCTAGTTATACTATACACAGAGATATACATATATTATAGATTATTAAACAATATTTTAAGAATTTAATGCTTTTCTCAATTTGTAAATTTCTTTATTAAATTTATAAATATTGCTATGATGATGTGCTACTGATTAAATATAAATATTTATAAATATTGAAATTCTTTTAATTTGTTTGAAATAAATATAATTTTACTTTTCTCGTTACGTAAAAAATTGAAAAAATTAATTTATCCTCATAAATAATTTTTCCAATCAAAACAAATAAACTTTATATTTCATAAATAAATATCAGATTTAATCATTTTTTTCAAATCATATAATATCAATCAACTGCTTATACTTTTATATTATTTTATATGTACTTTATATGTATATTATTTTATATTTATTCCATTATAAACTGAATTAATTTCCAATTGACAAACAAGAATCTAATTTATCAAGTTGTTAAATGAATAGCTTCATTGATATCGAGTTTTACTCCGATTTAAATGAAATTATAACCTTATATACTCGAATTCTGTTTGATTTCCTAAACATTAAAATACGCAAAAGGAATCTATTATTTTCAAGGTGTACATTACGAGATTATTCCATTCAGTCGGAAATTTGGTCAGTCTATTTGTTTCGCTGAATAATTACGACATGCGCGTTGTGTCAAGATTTGAGATAGAGCGTGCAGTGGTGTATCCGATGCCGTTTTGCATCTGAAATGAGCCCGGCAAGTGATAACAATGTCGCACCGGATAATCTAACATGTCACCAGTTCATTTGCGCCCTTTCAAGATCCTTTGGATAACGTTGCAGGTATCTCCTGATATCGATTTTCGTTTCGCAATTTCATTTTCGTGTTCTTTCTTCATATGATAAACTTTTATAGAATTCATTAATTATTTTAGTATAAACAGAGCAGATTTACAGAAATACATTATTACTTATTTATTAATTTTGATATCGTGTTTTGCATGTGATTGAAATATACACTCAGATGGTACTCGCGTTAATTGGCCCTCATCCCGAAAGTGCTTCCCCGCATTTACATCCCTACATATCGGAGTTTCGATACGTTCCCCAGTATCATCCATCGAGAAATCCCGACTGCACGTCGCAATGGATCCGACGTGAGTTTTACAATGAGCGATCTGGGGATGAAGATCGTCAATATTCTTCGTTTGAAGAACCACTTGTCGATCATCCGTGGATCGAAATCAAAGCTGTTCTGGTTCGTTGCTCGAAAACACGAAAAGAAGTGTAGGCAAACACAATTTATACTGAAATTCTCAGAGTCGGCATAATCTATAAAGTGATTGATTATAGTAAATATTTTTATTATTATTATTATACTGTTTATTATATTGATGACAGAGAAACGTGGCGTACACAATCAATACGAAATTGCAGGAGAAAAGTGATTATTAGCATAAAGATTAACAATGTTGGAAAGGTATCATTAAATATACATTATTAATCCGTCGAAATTATCCAAGTTAATATTTCGAATTTAAAGTTCACGATTGTAGTATCACTATCACTATCTTATTTTTCTTTAACTATTTAACGTTTTGACATATTATTACAAGAAATTATTATAGAATAATATATTTCATTTAGACGAATACGCGTGAAGAATATGTGTTGGTGGATCACGTATTGGATCCGATAAGAATGCATAAAATCCGATTGCGTAATCCATATGTCATAAAAATCCGCCAAGAACCTCTTTTGCATCTATATGGACTCAGATTACAAGGCGTAAGTGTATCAATTAATTTATATTACAGATTACAGTTAATGTTTAACTACATCATCTAACAACATCGTCTAATAACAAATACAGAATAATAAAATGAAATCCTCAATAATATTGTACCTAATTAATTTTTTAAAAAAATTTCGCGGATAAATTATCAATTAAGTTTCGTCAACAATTTGATTGAGGTCGACAAAATAGTTTCCATTAATGTAATCTGGATTATCTACATTTGATATTGAAAATACATATTAACTGCTGATAAATTCGTACTGTTTTAATTATTCGCGTGTTCGTAAAAAGTAGAAAGAAAATGTTTCTTTTACATTTCGATCGCTTTGAAAAAGGTTGTCAACGCGGAAGCAAGAGAAGAAGTTATTAATAATCAACGAGCAAACTTCACTGGATGTGACGATGATCTAAATAATCCAACTTGTGGTCAAATGTTAGTTAATGAAGAGCCAGTACCATTTAGTCAAGTAAGGCTAATATATAAAAAAAAAACAAATATATAAGATATTTATGAAGACCATTCAACCATCATTTTTTTAATAAAAAATAATTTTGCTGAATTTATAAATTACAAAACAGGGATTTATTATTTTATAAAAAATTTTCTTTTTTCAATAAATAAAGATAGATAAATGATAGATTACATAGGCAAAAAAATTTTTTTAATGCAGCTAGAAAAAAATATATTTATCTAGTACTAAGAAATTAAGCAAAAGACAAGATATTAGGAAAAATAAGAAATATGAGAATAATTATATTTTAATAAAATATTAATCTTTTAAATAAGATTATACCTTACAATAATATATCAATTTAGCATTCAAATTATTCTTTATCATTTCTGTTATGCATTACTAATTGCCATTTTCTATGCTTTTGTTGCATTCAATAGCTAGTATTATATTATTAAGTATTCTCTTAGAACTATTCCTTTACGCAATCGAATCAAATTGCCCCAAAGACAAAAATAATTCAAGATGCCATCGTTTACACAATAGTCTGCCCAAACTTCCCTGACAATGGCGAGCCATTTAATTAAACTTTAGGCAAGTTATGTCCCTGCAGTAAGAGCCGCGCGCAACAAGACGACGGATCGCTTTCAGGGTTTCTGCTGTTCTTGCGAGGATGCGCAGCGTGCCGAAAGTTTCCGCTCGGTCGCCGCCAAGTCAAACTATTACCAGCGGGACGATGGCGCAAACAGAGCTCGCAACAGGTCCGTGTCGAGCGCGAATTTATTTGACAATTCGGAGGCACAGCGCCAGGTCGAAACGAGCGGGAAAGAGGAACACAATCGCCAAGTCGGGAGCAGCGACGCGCGAGGACGAGTAACGAGCAGCAATACTTCCGCCGTTAATGGCCCACTTGGCGGGCGAGCGTCTCCTCTTCGGAAACAACAAGAAGACGAGCAGCTTAAAAACAATTCAGTCCGACAACAGCAGGCTCGACCACTTGAGGGGTTTCCCTGGACAACGAATACGAATCGCACAGAAAGCCTGCCGTCCATATTGAAGAACGTCTTCTCCGATCCATCGCCGAGCAAGGGGAAGATCGAAGCCTATATTGATGCCGTATACGAGCAAGCCATGAAGGAAAGAGCCATAAAGCAAGCCATAAAACACGAAAGCGACAAAAGAAATAAGGATTTATTGGATAAAAACGATTCAGCTGAGAGTTTCGGTGATTCGAAGGACACATTTCGAGAATCAGATCGACGGATCCTCGATCGGCGGATTAGCGACGGACGATCCTCGAGCTATGGACCAATTACGGATAATCTACAAAATACAATCGTAAAATTCACGAATATACGCGACTGTGATTTTAAAAAATTAAAATCTCGGGAATTCAATTCGCGATCCCTCGATCATCAGAGCGACGGCCGATCTTTAATTCAAGGATCAGTCGCGGATGATCCCCGAAATCGAACTGCGAAACTAACGAAGTTAGAAGGTGAACAGGGTTTTGCGAAAATGGGCGGCAAAGGGGATAATCGGGAGTTTCTCGAGCTAGAGAAATGCGATAGGTCGGTGAATTTTTCAGAAAGTGGGAATCGCGAGGAAGTGGTGAGGGATCGATTTCGCGGCGTAACTCAGCCAGAAAATACCTTCGATTACACACCGACGTCTCTAGCAACACACTCGTCGCGAATTCCGGAAGAGAGTCAATTTTCGAAACGGACGCAGAAGAACGTGTTCCTCAACGGCAGTAGCACGTTGCTCGATAACGGAAGTTTTCCAACAACCGAATTTTTTATTCACTCCGGGATTTCGTTCGGAAATAATCCTAATGGAGACGTTAATTATGACATCGCGTCGTCAACGATAAAATCAGATGGATTCGATGAGAATATGTTCGCACTATTATCGAAAATTATAATGTCGGAGACGCACTCGTCGACGGAAAGTGAAGAGAGACAGTTTGGATTTAGAG
The DNA here is from genome assembly GCA_021460005.1 of Tetramorium alpestre. Lineage (NCBI taxonomy): Eukaryota > Metazoa > Arthropoda > Insecta > Hymenoptera > Formicidae > Tetramorium > Tetramorium alpestre. The sequence continues at coordinate 1,009,338 of JAJVSH010000050.1, forward strand.
CGGAGAATATCTCGGATAACGTTAACGCGTTGAGAAACGTTTCGGTCGTGAGGAAGAACTTAAGTGCAGCCACGATTCGAAGAGGTAATACGAGGGGCGAGGGGAGAGAGATAAAAACGGAAAATGCTAATGTATCGACGCGAATCTCGACCGTTCCTGCTTTTACAAGATTACGAAATCTCTCCTCTTCCGTTGGAATCACACGGCTGGAAGAATTATTCGCGCCCATCACCGCCGTCGCCGCTCGTTCCGAAGATAAATCATTGATGAAAATCCTGGAATCAAAAACTCGCGGTTCATTACTAACGAACGAGATACGGGGATTTCGCGATGACCTCGGGAATTTATACAAGGGCCGAGAATCGCGCGGAATGTATAACTCGCCCGAGCGGACGCCGAAAGACGTGAACTTGAAAAATAGTTACAAATTCTGGAAGCCCCGCCGGAAGTTGCGGAAGGGCGCCGAGAAGTTTCACGGAGACAAGGGCATCAAGGAAAAGTTGAAACGCTTCAGGAAGTCGAACCGCGGATTGACGCGGAGGCGCGCGTTGTCCGACTTTAAACGCGACAGTTTTCGCAACGAATTTCTGAAGCGCGAGAGACGTTCCCGAAGACATCTCCAAGCCGGAAAGGAAGTTTTTAATATCGTAGACGTACGGAACAACGGTTTGACAGATGAAGGCTCGCGCCGCAAAACGCAAGCTTTTATGGATTACTACACTCGACCTGAGATCGCTCGCTCTAAGCGAAAGATGTCGAATATGGGTGGCAGCGAAAATCTGAAGAAACAAGTGATTTTGGAATCCGACCATTCTTATAGGAAAGTCCAGTCGAAAGACTCCGAGGAGAAAAGAGACGATAATCCGTTCTACAACAATAAAGATAGCAAAAAGAACAGCGTCGATAAGCGGATCGAGGACAAGTTCGTGCGAATAAGCAACGTCCTGAAGGAAGACTCTACCGAGACGGGAATTATTCAAGAAACTTCGGAGAATTTCAAAGTAGTTACAAAGAGCGAAGTCACAAAAGCCGATATCCCTAAAATTCAGGATGAGCTAGCAGACAATTTGTTTTCGCGAGAAAACGGCAAATCGGACGAGATCGAGGACGAGATGTTTGCGATTCATGACGATGAAATAACGCATGAGCAGCCGGCAGAATTAAATTATACACACCAAGGGTTGACCGTGAATGAAAACTCTAATGCGACTACGGAAACTACAATAAATAATAAGGTCACCACGTCACTAATTATAAAAAATTCCACCGATTATAATAGATCCATTTTTCTCAAACCTGTTGTCAATCCTTTTCTACCACCATCGATTACAAAAAAACTTGATTACAATATCGCAAATAAGAAAATAGATTTTAATAAATCAAAAAATCCGATTTGTACAACCGAATTCGCAGTGAGGCAAACGGAAATCTTCACGGAGGAACTTTCGTTGGAAACTCCACGTGGCAAAAATGTTTATTTCGAGGTCACCGATGGCCCACTTGTAATATTATCCAGCAATTGGACGAGTAGTTCCAAGGAAGTGACTGAAACACTGAGCAATCAAAGCGAGAGCGAGCGAAATGAAACGGAAAACGTGAGATTTCTCGAACTTAATAACAACTCTTCGCGGATTATTGCTGGCAATTTCATCGAGCCGGGGCTCTTATCGCGAGGTAGCACTTCAATTACTGAACCTAAGGAAATTTCATTGAGCGAGGAAAGAGCAGGCTCTCGTTATAGCGAAGATCCGCTTGTAAAAAATTCGGAGGATTTTCTAGAGAGATCCCGGGAAAAGGAACAAATTGCCGAGCTGGTGGATCGAATTGTGAGACAATACGCGAAATTTACGCCCATCATGCCGGGCATGCCGACTTTCGACGAGATCACGGAAGCGGAACCCTTGTCGCTGGTAGAAGAGACGACCGTCACTCAATTCACGACGACCTTGGCGACCACCACCAGGCTCACAGATGTGGCTTTCCGTCCTTCGATACGTCCACTGAGAACTACACCGCTCCCGGGAGAGATGCATGATGAGATCTCTTTAGACGAGACCACTTTCATGGACGAAACGGAAGCAACGACGACCACTCGCGAAAAGATTGTCTCTAAACCGAGATTTCGACCTGGCAGACCTGCAAACACCTCATCAAAAGCCAAAGTACGAAAAGTACCGAACAAAACTGGGAAAACCGGAAAACGACGACAGAAAATTATCAATCGTGTTACGAACATGAAAATGACGGAAGAGGAAGTTGAAGATCACCCCTGGTATCAAACTACAGAAGTGCAACAGATAATCGCAGCGAATCGATCTAAATCTGTTCAGAAGATTGAAGGAAAAGGGAAGAAGCACCGCTACAAGTCGCAGACAGATTACTTTCAGAACACTTCCTCAGCGTGGACTTCATCAACGGTTTCTTCCGGTGTCGCGCAGACGAGAGGCAAGAGATCGGACTTTATCCGCGCGGCAGGCAATCGCGATTCTTTCTTCTACGAGAGCGAAGATGAAGAGGCTCGGCGAAGTGGAAGAACGGGTTTGAATAAAAACGAAAAGTCTCCGAATATAACAGCGTCGACTGAATTACGTTCTACAATTGACAAAAGATTAGCCGATGAATTGGATTATGCGAGCCGGGGATCCCCTCGACACAGTTGCGAAAGTCGAGATCAGACACAAAAGCTCAATACCACTCTTCAAGATATTGCAGCACGTAATGTCGGACTTCGTACCGTTAAAGATAATCTCGATTCGGACGCGCAAGAGAAGGAACGAGATATGCAAGGTAATCTGAGGAGCTTCACCCTTTTGAAGTTGCACCGCGTAAAAGACGACGTAATTCGTAAATTCGACAAGGATATTTTTTCGCGGAATCGTGAAGCTACGTCAGTGTCGCTCGGCACTCTGCCATCGGGCTCGGCAGAAATTCCGTCGTCGCGAACGGATCTTTCCGGGTCGGTGCGCGAAAGATTGGAAATAGATCGGAGATCGGAGAAACAGGCGTACGGCGAGCGAATGGTGGCCGAGGTCGGCGGAGTCGCGGTGGTGCGAAAAATCGCGGTGAACGTGTCGGTGGGCGCAAGAACCGCGAGCGCGAGCGCGGACGATTTGTCGGGTCGCGGCGCGGAACCGCGGGAGAGATTGTCCACGGGCGGGATATTACCGACCTGCGCAAGAAATCCCGGGGATCGGGACAAAAGTCGTGAAACGGATACTGTCATTCGCGGCGTGAAATTGATGATACCGGACGATAAGAGCGAGACGCGCGAGCTCGACGTCGCGGCTAAAAGTGTCGATAAAAAGATCCCGCCGCTCTTCGCGGCGCGACAGCAGGGACGCGAGGACGCGCGGAAGATTAATGAAAATCCCGCGGATTGTCGCATTTCCGCCGGAAAGCAATACCTCCGACGTCCTCGAGACAAGGTGTACGACACCGTCCGCAAAATAATCAATAAGCTCAAGGGGAAGTTATCATCGGTGTCGAAGCCGGGTTCCAAGAAGAGAAGCGAGAAACGCGTCGATCGATCGCCGATCGACTGGCAGCGATCGCACAGACGACTGCTGTCGAGTGGAGGATCTGATTACATTGAGAGTATCAACGATGAATATTACGCGAATGGTGAAAGCGAGACGGATCGGCAGAATGACTCGAGCGATAATGAAGCTATTGCCAGGAGGGATGATCTATCGTACCTCGAGAATCAGGCTGGCCGGCGCGAGGATCGAGATCCGCGGAAATTGGTGGCCGGGACGGATCGATTGCCAGATGGGAATGCCGATGTTGCACGAGTTATGACGCCGGAGGAAAGAACAGTTGTTGTCTGCGATGCAGCGATGCTCCCCGATGACATGCAGGCGAACAGCGAAGAGACAATCTCAAGGTTAATAATACCAGATATTAATTTTGATACAAACAGAACTCTCATTAACGCAAAAATTCCTATTTCTATGTAGTAATCTAGAATGGAGTAATTAATATTTTTTTACATTTATGTAGAGATGTATTTTCCAATTAATTTCAAGTAATTCTTTATAAATGTTTATAAAAGTTATTATTTATGCTGTTGATTGTTAATCGTAGCAATATTAAAATTATTTGGCAAAAATATGAAAAAGCAACGTACCCAGAAAATTGAGATAAAACTCATTTCATCATCATTAAAAGAAAATATGTGGGAAATATGTTAAATAATATGATAAAATTTGATACAAAAATAGAGTGTATTTAAATTATTATACAGTTACATATTCCAGGCTATTAATTATTATCGTTATAATTTCGATAGCAATTACAGGAATATCGAGAAGAAAGTTAAGAATAAAAGTACAGACTTTCAAGATATCGAAGTTTCCAAATCGACTGATCTTGCGAGTTTCGACGACGATAAAATGGTAGAAGTTCCACTCGAAGCAGAAGAAAAGTCTATTGTTCAAGGCACTGTCGATAATAACACTTCTGTACTGGAAAAGCGTTTCGATAATCCTGAAAATATTTTAAGAAATTCACGAGCTTACAAAGAGATTAACGAGGAACCACTTTCTTTTCACGAGAAAGTCAACGAAAATAATTTATTTGATGAGATCAGAGATGAATCTCTTTACGAAACCAAGCCGACATTTAATACGAAAGAAATTGCACACTCGTCTATTATGAATAATCGAAATCTATCGAGTGCTGGAAGAATATCAAATATCGATTTATCACAAAGCTCGACAAGGCCAAAAAATGAAGAGAACATCAAAATTTCGTTAATTGGGAGGATTCAGGTGCATGGCGGTTTCAATCAGACGCCAATGCTAATAAGCTTTGATGCCATTCCCGACGAGTCTTCAGCAACCCGGTCTTCGATTTCCACAGGATTGTTGAACACTATCAAGGCGATTGAAACTACCACCATTAATCTCTCTCTGAATGATTCAAATGCGGAATCTACGTTTGATCTCTTGTCTATGAGTGAACATGCAAAGGACGAAGCGAGTGATTCACTGAACACGATATCGAACGAGAATCAGGAAGCCGAAAAGATGAACGTGAATGACGTCAGGCTAAAGTCTCGCGAGAAGCTTTTCAATCTGACGCGAAGAAGCGAGGAGGGACGAAAGACGGCGGAAAAAAATCCCTCCCGAATCGAAAAGCGATTGAACAAGTATAACACAAACTCGAGATCGACCAAGCAGGTTTTTCTAACGGATTACTCGATCGAATCAAACGGCAAAGTGAACAGAACGAACGTCGGAAGGATGATTCCCGAGCGAATCGACCGAACGATTGGCAAACTGGATTCTCATTCAACCGCGAATCCGGTGCACTTTCCAGACATTTTGGGATCGGTCTTGGTCAACAACGATAGTCTAAAAGATCAGGACGTGATTAAAGAACCCCGACATCGAATCGACGTTTCTATCGAAACGAACCGATCCAAGTCGATTCAGATTGATCCATCGTCGAATAGAACTACTCTTCATATCGTACCGTTGGTGCATGTCAGTATCGAGAAACCGAGAGTCGATTTTGCAAACGACGAGAGAAATAGGATAACGTGTTGTCCTCGCGAGGACCCGCGGAACGCTACTTTCGGCGGTTGCTACAGAATGCCAACTACTGTTCGGAAACTCGAAATTACAGAGACGACTTCGCGCGAGTTGCAAACTTCGAGCAGTTATCGAAATAGCGATCCTGCTGAAAGTTTTCCGCCCAGATTCTACGAAACGACTGTAAACGACCGAAATACGGTAACCATGAGATCCTCACCTTCAACGCGATTGCAGAACGACGTTCATGAAACCGCAGCTAAATGTACAACAAACGAGACGCGTTCTATCGCGACATCATCCAGTAAATGCAACGATGGTTCGACCAATGCAATTCGCGTGAGAAACATGATGGCCATCGTGAGATTCATGATGAAGCTATTGAGGATCATCGCGGAAGATGAAGAGCCTGCTTGCCCAGAGACTCAAATCGGCGAGACGGTGATTCACGTGAAGAACGTGCTGATTAATGCGTCGAGTCACGTGGAACGGCAGAAAAGTACTACCGATAGAATGATAATAACATCAGAAAGTACAAGGCAGAATCGTACTACTGAGTGGCGATCGACAATTACGGAAAGGACGCGCGTGGAATCGTCACTTTTGGGCGACGGTACTTTTGAGTCCTTTACTGAAGTACCGTCTCATCCGGCAGCGTCTACCTTGCCAATCTCTTCCGATGAAGTGTCCAAGGACGAAGGGCTATCCACGCTCTTTGAAACTTCCACGGGAAAGGAAGTGTACGCCTCCACTTTACCGAGTATGACTTCTTTCGCGACGCCCAAGTCCTTTCTATTTTACGAGCCCGCACGAAAATCGCTTCGTAAAGGCGGCCCTTGGAAAAATACCAGAGTCGACTTAACGGGTGTAAAACAGAATTCGAACGTTTCCTTTAAAGGTTCAAAGGACGAGCCGGGAAGAAAGAAATCTCGATTGGACGGCGGCCAAACGAATCGTTCGTTTTCGTGGCCGCGGGACCAGGATCGAAGTTCCGCCGATCGACTTCACCTCGGTAAACAAGGAATTGCTTCTACGACAAATCCCGAGGATAAAATCGGATCTTTCCAGGAGAAATATTTGGCAAGGGGTAAAAACGTCGGGTTTCGGCGAACGGAATCGACGGGTGTCGCTAACGATACTGTCAGGTCGACATTTCCGCGCGATATCGATGTCTCGCGAAATGCTTTATTAGAAAGAATCGGTGCCGCGGGAGAAAACAGGCCCGGACGTTCGAGGAAGGCCAGGAAGGCGAGGGTATCAGATCGGCGTGTCGAAACGAAAACAAAATTGCTTAACCGTTCCACGAGAGGAGGTCCTCCGGGAGATTGGATCGGGGAACATCGGGCGGCCAGGCGGCGACTACTGCCGATCGATAAGAAACTGCGGGAATCGCGCGAAGTACCGGGCGGAACTGCAATGCCGGGAAAAGTCGTATTTCGGCGCGTCCGTGGCAAGATTAACCGCCCTCCTGACCCAAATCTCGTTAGCGGTAGGAGTGATTCGTTTAAGATCGAAGGGAACGTCGCCGGAAATGGCCCTCTGGCAAAACTTTCGACCGATGATGCTTTATCTACCGTCGACGGAGGATTAAGCTCGTTAGAAAGAGAGGATACCCCGGGAAACGCAGCTCGATATTCAACTTCTTCATTAATGAACAATAACGTCGGCGCTTCTAGAATCGGCAGAAAAATCGTGGCCGAACATATAAGGTCTGTCACAGAAACAATGAAATTAATTCTACGCAAAAAATGTAGAAGTAATTTAGTATAAAATATTTAACTTGATTTAATTGGACTTGCATTGTTTAACGTCTACTTTTGATCGCTTCCTTGAGAATTCTTAAACAAGTTATTTTCTAGAGACATGCAGTTATAAAGAAAAAATTTCCGCATTATTCGAGAATACTCCTTGTAATTAGTTCTATTTATTTCTACATGACAGATCTCATAATCTTACATTCTTTCATAGCATTCCATACAAGAAACGAGATGTCAGCGAGCGTCGCGAGCGCGATTTCCGGAAAGGTAATCGCGTACTTGGAAAACAGAAAGCCTCGAGCGCGACGAAGAGGAAGCCAAAACAGCGGAGGAAAAAGAAGAAGAAAAAGGGCAGTCGGCGGACAAGAGATATTTCGGAGACTGAAAACCAGCAGCGTTTCAAGAGACGCTTATTAATGACGTCTTCTGAGCCGGAATATGACATCGATGACGCCGCGGCAGGGTTTTCGAGACGCTACGTCGCCATAGGGAAAAGAAACGCTGAGAAATTTCGGAAGTCTGCGGGAACCAACGCGAAACGACGGCGCAAACGGACGGTCGATGGATCGAAAGCCGATCCCGGCGCGGCGCAAATCCGCGGTGGTCAAGACTGCACGGATTGCCGACACCCGCCGAATATCGATGCGGCCAAATATCTCGAGTCCGCACATTGTTTGCGCTTTAGTGATTTATGGTAGGTCGCCTAGGGGGATTTAAAGGAATCACGGGTCGAATTGTGATTCATGTGGAATATAACGTTTGTTTCATTGAGAAAAGGCAGCCGAATGCAAACTTTTTCTCGCTTATGCCGCGGTAAAGTTGGCGAACCTCTGATTATGACGGAAAATTAAAATAAAAATGTGAAAAATTCGAAAGTCCGAGAAAGAGATAAATTTAAATTGTAACAATAAGTAGGGAAGAAGAGTCAGAGAGAAAATAAATATATGATTTTTCAAGCATAAATCGTGGATGCAAAGTATAAAATGTATACATAACAGTATTTTTGTAAATTCATCAACTGAAAATAATGCCATTATTTAACAAATAACAGAAAATTTTTGCCTCATTTGTTTACAGAGAGTGTGTTGTTTTACCTGTCAATAAAGTTTATTAAAAATATTGCGAGGCAATCATGCGTATAATAGCGGCATGGACCAATGGCTTTATTAAAACATTAAAATTACGGCCAATGACTCTCGATCACTTATTTTCAGTTTTACGCACAATGCTATGCGCGGCAACAATTGCAGATTATAGTCGCAACAAAAGCAAAGATGAGTGCTTTGTTTCGCGCTTCCGATGGCCTCTGCAGTTGACGTGTCGCAAATTAATTAACAGATAATCGATACAAAGATATTTTATAATGGTCGTTATACTTCAAAAGTTTCCATACGTAAATCGACTTTCGTATTTTTTTTTTATTTATCGATTATGAATTTATCAATCTCAAAATTATTAAAGTCCGATGGAAATAAACGCCAGCGAAATTCTTCAGGTATTCCGTGTATCAGCTGGAAGATCCTATCGTCGAGCACGTGATGTATCTTAAGGTTTACGAAAAACGCGCTTTAGCGAACGGATCGACTTACTGGGAGGATCTCACTGAAGATTCCGTAGTCAGGTGAGAAAGAGAGAGAGAGTTTAAATGCGCATTCGAGTATGTTCGAAGCTGGCCCGATAAACTTCACGCTAGACAGGTCGTTTATGCCATCAGATTGGGCACGTTCAACAGGCACCATAGAGGCAGCCAAGATACGATCGCTTTCGCCTACAAGGAAGTGAAAATGTTGAGACCTGAGGAGGACGAAATTCCTAATTTGGATGTCGTTCGTAATCGTCTCTTGATACCGTCGTCGGTGACATCAAAAAGTTCTGAATACCCTGCCGAAGGTATTGAATCCAGAATATTTCAAAGTCTCTTTAAAAATTTCATAAGATTCATTCTAATGAAAATTATTGTACGCAACGGAATAGCGAATAATTATACATCTAAAACAATGCTGATTTCACGATTTTTACCCATAATTAAAAAGGCTAAATATATTTTTATTTATTTACCAAAAATGTGTGCAATTGCAATTTCGTCTAAATATTAATCCTCTCTTATCGAAAATTTAACCGTTTTCGAGATCTTTAAATAGTGAATTATCGAATATTAAAAAATACAAAGGTCAAATAAGTACATAATAAATGTATAAAAATTTTAATTTTCAATTATTCTGTCGTTTAATAAAATTTGCTATAATACAATTTAATATAGAATTTTAAAAGTCTGATATTTGAAAAATGATATTTTTCCCTTCGTGACTTAATTTCGTCGATAAAATCACCAAGATAACTTTACGAAGATGCTCGAGTAATTAATCTATGAGACATTTGAGTAAATGATAATATTTTGGTGTTCAATGTAGACAAATCGGGTGAGTATCTCGTAGTGCCAGCGAGCAGTATCAACGAGAGTGGGAACGAGTGCGACAAAGCGGGCGTGGGATTCGCGGCGTTTGCGAGGCAACCGGACCGGTGTGAACGTGTCAGAGGAACCTGTTTGAAAAATCAGCCCCTGGCCTACCGTAGGCGCGACGCGGTACGTATGACAGGTGCAATAAATGAAACAACACTGGAAATGGCCTGTCCTCGAGCTATCCGTCGCGTCCGTCGCGTCGACGAGCTTCGTGCGAGCGCGAGACGCTTTAAGTGCGACCCGCTCCGTCGTGTAACATGATTTATCGCGCACGAATTTAATGCTTATACCCGTATAAAACGTTGCGAGGGGAGATTTGTCCTGGCGACGGGGACGGACAGTCGCATACAAATCGGTCGCGAGTAGAGGGACAGCGCGGATTTTTGTACGTCGCGTCGGCTCTGTGATACGCGAGACGAGGAATTCGAGCCGTCTCGTTTGGGCGAAATACCGAATCTGTCTCGCGTTTATAAATGTCCGCAGCGACCGTCGCTACGAATACCCGTTGTTATATTTCGAATCATTGTATCGCGTTTTTCTCCTGGATTCCATTGCGGAACGACGCATTATACGTTGCAAGACACCTGCACCGTGCAAATTTTGGATTCGTCCACAAGATTCTTCATAATTTTTCGGTTTGATCAGTTTAATCTCAAACAATTTCCGCCTCAAAGAGCTTGCGAATTTGACAGTTTACTACATTGGATCTTTTGCAAATGCGAAAAGTGCACTTTTAGCAAGAGTGAAACCATGTCGATACGAAATATTAAAGATAAAAAACAAGACATTATAAACGGAAATTTCTTTTATCGGGAAAAGGCAAGATCTATCGATTAGGTCTTTCTTGTCGAACTTTAGAGTCGCGCGAACTATGATACGTCATTGCGAGGTTTATCGGCGAAGGCAGACGACGGTCGCGCGTCACGAACATGTGCCGGAAACCACCTCGCATACCCGCCAACATTTCCGCCAGCCGGTTGTCGAAGGTCGGGCCGCTGTTCGATCTAGTGTCACATGTCGACAGGAAGCTCGCGCGGCCGGGCGACCTGGTTGCTACTTCTTGAGCAATTTCGCATCCGTGCCGAGCGAGCCCATCAAGTACAGCGCGAACGGAAGCGGAAGTCACGAGTTTCTCGCTCTGGAGTACCATTCGCCGCACGTGTCTGCGATCGACATCGAAGTCGAAGCGGGTTACAATGCCGTGCCCGCGGGAGGGTGAGTCTCGAGAGGAACGATATCTATCTACCCCTAGATGACTAACTAGAGATTACTAACTAACCAGTTCGCTTACACTTGGCGCGCTAATTCCCTCGTAATCCAATTTTGTGATTACTCCGAATGGCTGCTAGATATTTCTTCTTTGAAACAAGTTTATATCTAAAGTTTCGGAAATAACGAATAGAAAAAAAATAATAAGAATGATTTTAACGTGTCTACTAGATAATCTTATGTATGTACGTATTAAGGGTCTGTTGCATCCCGAAATGCGAATTTTTATATAATTAATATGATATTTGATTATTCACAATTTATTCACATTTGTCTATAAGTAATTTTTTTTATCCATTTTGAATAATAGTAAAAATAAATAAAAAATTTTACCATTAGCACTCCTAAGTGCATTTATTAAATTATACATTTCAATGTAATTTTCCAAGTTCCTTAAATGTATTGAGATATTTTATAAATAGAAATAAATTTTTTGATATTTAATCAAAATTAAAGATATTCCAATACAGTCTTCTAAATTATAATTGTTAAAAAATTTTTAATCTTACAATTAGATCCTTGGGTCGCATTAGCGAAGTGCACGTGGATTGCACGGCTTTCGATCATACTATAGTGACAATTGTGATAACCAATATGGGACTGGCTTCGATACTCTATCGAGCAAGGATCGCGAAATGTTCTGATAAGCTTCCAGAGTCTTGGGTGAACGCTACGTTTCCTAGAAAAATAATTCAATCTCGACGGGATCAAACAGTGAGCTTGGATCTTTATGGCGAACTACCTATAAAAGAATTTCATTGTTCTGGTAAATTTAATAACCCAATGAGAATAATTACTTCTAAAATCTATCTTTAAATAATATTTAAGCAATGTTAATGTTAGGATTTTCAACTTCGTTTCCATAGTCTTGTAACTTGAAAGTATTTTTTTACGCGAATATGACAAAAGAAGGAGAAAGTTTTTAGTTTCTCCTAAAGTTGTCGCGGACTGCAGAATGTTGCAGGCAACTTTTATTGTCGCAGTGCGCGCGAAATATATGCGAAAAATTATTATTCGAGCAAATATTAGGCGGTTATGTTTTCAGTACAATTGCTGAATCGTCTTGGAGTATTAGTGGCCACTAGGAGGATAAAGATACGGAAAATGGATCGTTGCTCCTGCACGTTGCACTGCTTATGCGTGTGCTTAGGTGATGCACGTGATACACGCTGCAGGCCAATGTCGTTGGAACTTTATCACGCCGCTGGATTTCGCGGTCCTGTTCCTACGGTCTCCAGCGAAAGTTTCGCAAAAACTGTAGATATCTTATTCTACATTATCTCGTCGATACTACTCTTACTTTTCATGGGTCAGTAATTATACAGTTTTTTTAATTAACAGTTTTTAAACTTATCTATTAATTCTCAAAGATGAACTTTACGATTTGTAATTATTTCTATATAAATACAACATTTAATGCATATTTTTTATTTTTTTTTAACAAAATTCCTAAGAAAGTTTTCCTAGCTGACATTTAATGCATATTTATAGCTTTATAACTTAATTAATTAATTATTTTACTTCAGCATTATACGGTCTAATCTGTTTTTAATATTTATAACAATGTATGAATTTTGAAATATATTTCTCCCAGGTTTTCTGAAATGGTTGATTGGCTTGTACATACCGATGATAGGACGTTGGGGTTTGGATTCTCTATTAGAAACTAGCGAAATGTCGGTATACTTTGAGCAACAATTAAAATATAGACGCGTGGTGACGGATGAGCATGGTGCACCGGTGCATCCGGATACGCGCAAGAGAACGGTCAGGATATGTAGCCGGTACAGTAGCTATAGTTACAATACAGTAAGACAAATACATATATATAGGTAAGTACGTGAAACGTGATGTAATTCGACGAATGTTTTCTGCAGAAGGGCGGAATTCCTTTTAAACACGATGTTCTTTTTGATTTTCCCATTCGCAATTTGCTACCTTCGTCTTAAGAGATCCTTTCGTCGACCCGCCCGAAGACGCTGTTGCACGGATGAATCTAAAGTAAGAACCCTTCTTTTCCGTCTTTTCCTCTCGTTACGTCGCATGTGAAATTGGAAGAGAAATTTGCAACGTAACGATTCTTCCTCTTTCTTTCTTGTGACATGTATCGTGTCATTTCGTTTAGATTAATTTGACAAGCGACAGAAGCGAACGTCCGAGAACAATTTGCGTAAGCACTTATGGCGATAGTCGAGATTCACGGATGGAAGCCGAGGATACGAAGTACGTGATGGACGAATTGAAGAAATCTGAGGAATCGTTACGCAGTCGTACTAAAAGTAAAGTAAGAAACAAGAAAGTAGTGAATAATAGTAGTAAGGAAGGCGAAGAATAGATTATAACAGCAGTAAATCTTCAATTGCTTTTTGCCCTCTTTAAAAATATCTAATTACAAAAACAAAACAAAAGAGGAGAAGAGAGAGAAAAAGAACCATCTCTAAAAACGCATATATTAAATATTTTGCGTTTTATTAAATCTTTATAAAATCTTTATAAAAGAAAATAATTTTAATTAAGATTTATAATATTTAATGTTAAACGCGGTACATTTAATATTGTAATTAATATTTTTAAACTCGTTCTACGTTTATCCTACAAACAAAAAAAAAACCTCTTTGGTGTGTTAATTTATGAGTTTTACGTGAGAATAATCACACGTTAATTTTGATTATCTAGAATTAAGAACACCACGGGGACCGTTTGGAAATCCAATTTATCGTCACGCTGTGAAAGTAAAATGTATATGTATACGTAGAGAGATTAGAGTGCAGAGAGATTAGAGCACCGGATACGTGTAAAATATAGGAAGAACGTAAACGCGAAAACGCGCCCCGGCGAATGAGGTAGTACGTGATTCCGAAATGGCAAATAGGGGTTACAACGACGATTGGCCCGATAAAAGTGATATTTCATTCGTGCATACGCGTAATCCGCCATTCGTCATAAATGCGACAACAAATAAAGTAGAATGTTATTTGTCATAAACTGTCGTTGGAATTTCGGGAGAACGTATGATTCGTCATACTTACTTTTTTAGCATTTCTCTTTTTTTTTTTACTCAAACGCGGTTAGATATTTTTGGATTTATTATTACGGGCATTAAGCGCGTTATTTATTGAAATGGACAGAGACGTGGAGCAGAAAATGATACCGTTGCGATTTTATTCTTTCAGAGAAACAGTTTCACAAAAGAATATCTTTCGCACCATTAACGCCCGGGAACTCGAAATAAGTTTGCCACAGAAATCTCAAAAATTCTCTCGCAAGTCTGATGTTCAAGATATCTTAAGTTATCGCTATTAACGTATTTATATTAAAGTAATGTAATGCATGAAATATTATAACCAATAAATATAACAATGATTAGGCATTTATTCTATAATATTGAAATAAGACTTGTATTAATTTCATCGGCGTTGAGTTTGGAAAAAAGAATCAAAATTGATATCTGTCCAGTGTGTAATTATGCCGTATATACTCTGGCAAGTTATTATAATTATTATTACGTATTGTGTGTATATGACCAGCGCATCACCAGCTTTAAAATTCTCAGATAGTATCGACTATAATGAAAATAATTCATATATACAATTCGGGGCAGGTTGAAAGAGCGAGGAAGAGAGGAAGCGCACGGGGATGGAAGAGAGGGGTCCGCGAGAGTTATGCGCAATGCGGTTGTTCCGCGAGACTCGGAGAATTTGTGACCGCTTCCGGCGGATATCTACGGGCACGGGTGGGTATATCCCCGGGTCTAACCCATTTTTTCGTTGAGTACTATTTATGTACACCATCTGGATGTAAATATTCATGCGTGCATATTTGCCGTGCGTCGCGTTTTTAGCCATGGCGGATCGAAATAAATGCCCGTCTCGCGGAAACTGAAATTTCAACCCGCGAGAGGCGCGCGTCCGCTATACGACTCCAATCCTCTTCGATCGGACGAATGCTCGCCGGTGTTTTATTCCCGTCTTCGATACTTCAGTACGGCGGGAACTGTGTTATCGTAACTCACATTTGTCTACTTTCGCGGTCGGGTTCGTCGATTTTTAACTCTGCGACGAACAGTCTCCTAACGAAGAGCTGCAAAAACTAATGTGACAGAGAAATAGTTGCGGAAAGTTTTTGATTCAGTTACTCTTCGCCAAGAGATAACTTAAGATTGATCTGAATATTATCCGAAGAAAAAGAAAATAACTTTATAAGAAATGAGGAACAAAAGTTTGTCAAATGTATTTGCGGTTAACGATGCATTCTTAATTACGATAAAATATCAAAATATCTTTTCATTCATTACTTCATTGATACAATGCTCAAAGTTCAATTATTAATCGATTATTAATTTCGTAACTGTTTAATGATTAATGAATTAAATAATGAGTTTCAATGTCATGAAATCTATTTAGTCAATAATATTGTAGTCGCAGAAGTAAAAATAATTAATTGATTCTATGAATACGAAAACAGGTTGATAGCGCGCATTCTAAAATTTATTTTTAGTATTCATTTAAATGTTAACGTTCGTCGTGAGACTGGTCAACCACATCAATTGAGGAAAAAAAATCTATGAAAAAAAATCGACTCACTTTCCGGCCGGGATTTCATGTAAAATCGCACGGGCGCTTTTCATAACGCGTAACTATCGTACAAAGCCTATGCAAATGTACACACCTGCGCCGACTTCCGCGTTCTTGTGTACCGGCACCGAGGAGAAAGGCCGCTCTTTTGCTATTGTAATTCGGTAGCCTCCGGGCTCTCTTTCTCCATGGATCGGCCGCACTCCACTGACCACACGAGAACGGTAAATAGACGGATACGGGCGGAACGGAACAATGGCGAGACGGATAACGTCAGAGAATAGAAGGATGCACCATCTAAGTTTTCGGGATCGAATTCACGCGCAGAGTGGATGCAAAAAAATCGAACGAGCAAGCAAGCGAGTTTTATTAAAGATTTTATCGCGCGTGAATAATGATAAGCTCTGCCAGCTGTCTGGATGTAAATTTCAATCGATCGATCTTTCTAATCAAACTTTCTCACATTTCAGATAAAATAAATATTAGATTGACGACTTTTTAATTATCTATCTAAGAATTTTTCAGGATATAAACGATTTAAGACGTCCACTTTCGCAACTATAAAACTGTCATGGCTATAATAAACGTTCATGAAAAACCGGGTTTGTCGTAAAAGAACTTATAATATTCTATACTATCTTACATAAAATTTTATGATCTACTATAACTACAAGAAGTAAATATTTCAACAAAAGAAGCGAAAGTTCTAGCATAAAACTTGCGTATATGTAAAATGTAACAAACTGCTTCTCGTAGAGATCGTTATTCGTGTAATGTATCTTTGGAACAAAAACTCGCAGTCATTTCTTCGTGAGAGATGTAGAAAATATAAATGTTATATAACATATAGTTAGACCACCATACTTGCAATGCATAACCGGCGAACTCCCGGAGAATTTCGTTAATGCACTCGCGGGATCGACAAGAATTAACTGTGCGCTTCCGAGGTGCCGACATTCAAGGTTACTCACGAGATAATGCGAGTTTTCCGTCGTCACGAGAAGCAAGCGGGTACATACCAAATATTTATACCTGCGATTACACGAGGAAGTCCCCGAGGATAAGAGCAACTTTCGTTCGAAGAAGGCGGCAGCAGCGGCGGCGGCTGCACCTCTCATGCCGGAAATAAATAAACTGACTTTTCTTCCCGCTGAGGATATCGCGGACGCTCGGTAGCTCCGGGGCCACGGATGTTGATGTTTCGTAGCTCGCGAGAAGCCTGAAACGTGGCAGGAAACCCTTGGGGCATCGCCGGTGCTCTTGGAAGTTCTATTCCTCGTGTGCGTCGCTTTGTTTTAATACGACCAAGTAATGGGATTGTTGCGAGCAGAGGCTCGTCTGCTGTTGCCGTCATGGAGTGTCTCGTGAGAATGAGGATAACAGCACATAGTGTTATTTACGGCTTTGACTGAACTCACGCTCGCGACGCAATCAATAAAGCAAAGAGCGTCCTACCTGTATGTTTGATTGAATCGAAATATATCTTATGATCGCGCGCGTCGTTTATATTTAAAACTCTCCTTATTACTTGTCTATGTAACGAAGAGATAATTATAGATGATAAATATGATTAATGTATATAAAATATAAATTTTGTATATAGAAAGAGAGTAGATATCTATCAAATTAATTAAAATTTTTTATGTAAATTAATAGTGAAAACTATATACATGAATTTTTCTGAATAAAAATTTTTATATTAAAGCTTATATTTATATAGCTGAATTATATCTAAATAAATATCAATAAATTTTATCGATTGTTAATTAAATATGGCTAAAATAAGACTATAAGGACATAAGTTGCAATTTTCATGAATTAATCTAGAGATTGTTAAGAGAAATTTTGTTTAGAAAAAATGAATTCTAAAGATTTTTCTTTTATATAACAATATTACAATAACAAAATAAACTCATCTAATGTTCAATTTCAAATAATTTTAAGGTAACAGTAATATAGGTATCCCTTTTAGGTCCTCCCTTTCAGGCAGAAACGTTTCTCCTGTAAACATGTCGAGTTGCATAGGAGACACTACACATTCATCTCCGTCGTTGACGGAGGTAAGTCACGTTCACGAATGATAAATACGACGAGTTTACTGGAGCGATGCGCACAGTGTTGTATCAATTTTGTTTGTTGATACTTAGCGTCTCAAAAAGTCATTGTTTAAACTTCGGTAACAGCAAATACATTTTACGGTAAAAATCACGACATAAATTGCCACTTTTTTCCTTCTTATGGAAATGCACTATTCTTTTTGTTCATTTGCGTATATGTTACCGTACTTGTACAAGAATCAAACCTTTCTCTGGCGGGAATACGTTTTGCAATATTGCACAACGCTGAGATAAGATCGTAGAGCCGCACATCCTAACGTTACCGCGCCCGTAAAGATCTCGCGTAAATAATTCCCCCGCGTCGAGTTTCGCGAATAAAACTTTCCCGGGCGATTTATATGATACATAATACACGCGGCTGTGAAAACGCTTTCGATCGCCCGCGCCGGTTCGTGGCGATCACGATGTTTTTCCGCACGCGCGCCCGTATACTCCCGTGATAAGCTGAAATTAAAGAAAACCGCACAAACCGGTTCGATTCGCGATGCAGCGCGAGATGCAATAGCCGCGCGCACATCTGCCGCTGAACGAATGCGCTGCATCTGAGAGCGCACAAATGGTGATTACGAGAACAAAAGGGCGAACACCGTGAATATATCCTTCGCAGTACGCCACCCCGGTGAGCGGCCGGTCTCTTTCTTTCCTCACTTCGTCCTCCCGCCCTTTCCCCGCCCTTTTTCACAATTCGCGATCTTTTGTCTTCCTTTCGTTGACTCTCCGGACTTTTTGCTCTCTGCCTTTCGTCTATAATTCCTACCGTTTTTAGTGCTCCTCTCGCATTTTTACCTGGCGAATTTCAACGTCAATGGCTTATTGTGAGCCGACTGAAAGGTGTGCTCGAAATAGTCATGCAATGACGTCGCATAATGTCCGGATAATGAACGTTCGCGCTGATGAAACGAGACTTTTGGATCGTATAAAATAATTACGACTCAAGCAAACGGAAGCAGCTGTGTAAGCACCGTTAAAAGCTACTCGATGTAATCTGTCATCATAAATTAGTATGACAGTCGTATTTTAATTAGAAAAAAATTGGTACTTGAATACGATTCCGTAGTTATACAAAAATTGTGATAACTTTGCAATTTATTGTAATAATTAATATTGTAATGACGTAATATTTTATATAATTTAATCGGATAATAAATTTGATATTCTGATATGCATAGATGTATACACCATTTATCTTCCTAGCGCTCCATGCAATCTTTTATGCTTGCGAGCTTATCTTAACAAAAAGACATAACATATCGTTAAAAAGTGATATTGAGAGTAATTGAAATGATGGGAAGAACAAATATGGCGCGTATGAGAAATCTCTGCTGACTACTTTTGATCTCGACAATAAAAATTGGATATTAGACCGAGGAACTTCCTTTCCAAGCAGCACGCTCTCCGCAGTCCCATTTTTTATAGAATTTCGCCGCACATTAGCTGCTATCGATAGCAAAAGTTTAAGTAGCCGTAAGTCACTATTGTAAAAGTTGAAGAAAAATTCTGCTGATACCGCGAGTACGCGATTGCGTCATAAATTCAGGCGGGACTTTGCCATTTCACGGCCCGCGGTTTTCGCGCGGCGGTAAGTGTTAAACAGCCTTGAAACGATAACGGGGGCGCATTGTTCTCCCCCGGGTAGCGTACGCCGAATTTCGAAATGAACCCACTGCGAAACTGCAGCGAAAGTCAGGCGATTCGGCGAACTCGACCCGCCGCGCTGCATCCGCTCGCATTCGGAATAACTCGACGACGCCGCCGGCGAGAGTTTCACACAAATCTCAGTCGCCGAAAATGGTGTTCTCTCCAAGTTATTTATCGGAGAATATCGTGGATTACCGTCTATGTGAGGATTATTGTGCCGGACGGAGGAATTTGATGTACATAAAGTTAGCACCGCCATTTTATTTAAAAAAAATAATAAAAATTTTGCTATGTTGCGCTAAGTTTATGCTACATTGTGCCGTAAAAATTAGTCACATATTTTTTGAAAAGACAAGCGTCAAATAAAAAAATAGTATATAATAAGTTTGTGCTACATTGAGCCGTAAAAATTAATCACCTATCTCAAAAGACAAAGGGTGAAATAAAAGAATAATTTTTTACACTTTTAAAATGGCGGTGCTACTTCATGTAGATACATCAATGCAACAAGTAACTCACCGTCGGCCGTCGGCCGTCGGCTGTTGCCTTACTTTCCTCCGCTTTCGGCTATCCTTTTCCACCATTCTGTAATTCCTCGTATCCTCACTTCACACAATCACACTATCACTATCACTTGAATGACCTTTTTATTGCTTGCACTATCACTATCACTATTACTCGAGCGGCATACGTCGTAGGTAAGCGACGGAACGAATTCGATTGGATTATCGCGACGATTTTCGAAATTTCGAAGACGCGGATTAGCAAACGCGCCGGACGATCGCCTGTTGTTTAATTCGACGACGATTCTGATATGCTTGA
>JAJVSH010000050.1:1030144-1083097 GCA_021460005.1 Tetramorium alpestre
GAGGTACTGAATGTAAACAAACGCCGGATCGCGGAGCAGAAATTTGGTCCTTGTTTCCACGAAGTGTAGAGTAGAGCTGAAAGACTTACCAAATATGGTAAATAATAGGAAAGATCGCTGGCCGTCTCCGAATGGAGATGAGAGGAACACTTCGCCGTCGATCATATTGATGTCGAGCGCGTAGTTTGGAAAATAAAGGACTATCCGCGGTGTAAATTATATTATACAAGCGAAACTCGAGTGACATTGTTGATGTTATTACGGCGAGACAGGGATAATATAATTTTATTAANTAAAAATTGTACTGTGTTGTGCTAAATTTGCGTTACATTGTGCCGTAAAAATTAATCGCATATCTCAAAAGACAATTCCGGATAGATAATTCGTACGCGTAACTCGTATCCGTAATTCGACTATGTAATAGTTGAATACGGATAGAAATGCATATCCGAGCTGTACTGTAGCCTAGCACAAGTCAGCACAATTAGAGATTTTTGCAGCTCAATGATATTAAAGGCACTTTATTCTCTCACGTGTTCGGATTTTTGTTTTATATTTCTTTTTAAAACGAGAAGAAATGTGATTGGAATTTTTACTGCACAATATATGGTAGTTAACATTATATCAAACACAATTTTTATTTTGTCGCTAAATGAAAATGGCGGTGCTGGCAAAAAAATAATTTTTTTTATTTGATAGTTAATTTTTGCAGCACAATATAGCACAAACCTAGTACAATACAGCACAATTTTTATTATTTTTTAAAAATAAAATAGCGGTGCTAACTTCATGTTCATAGGAATTTGCCGTGTTATTATTGACTCGGGTTTATCGTTCGCGTTCCTCGAGTATGACCGGCTCGATTCGGTCCACTCCGGTTTGCGATTTGGTAACATAATCCGGAACATGGAAGTCGTTATCTAATTGAACAACTCTTATACCAAGAGATTGGATCTATGGCAGAAGTGAGAGAAAAATAAGATGCTTGAAAGATTTCTCTAGAGAAAGAATCGCCGACCTACTTGATTCCATCAATTTATCTGAAGTTTATCGATAAGTTAGCCTCTTGATTCTCCATGCATTTAAATTCTTTTTATTTAATATAAGCATTTATGTAACAGTTACTGCGTAATATCAATTTTATATTGCCAGGGTCGACAATTTTATTTCGGTGGCCTACAATCGGTCGCTCGAAAAAAGATTCTATCTCAGAGCATAATAAAAATATTGTCGCTCACACGCTTATCGCAGCGGCGGTAAAATAAAGCTGGTATTCACGAGGCGGCTAACGGATGAGCATTTTTATGTCACCAATGCGCTGATCGCGACTGAGCTACCCACTTCCGTTATCGCTCAGTTGCTCTAATCTCTATTACCACTATCCGTATAACGAATCGAGTGTATGGCCAGTTTTCCCATAACCCGTTACATAACGCTCGTCATTCCGGCGATGCGGGAAATTATTCAGGAATATCAGGGCGGTCTACCGAGAGAATGACGTCGCGCTACTCCGCGAGTTCTTCTACAGCTCATAAAGATACGGAACGCATTTCCTTCATTTTGCATGGCCCAATAAATCGCGATTTGCGCCGTGCGCTTTATCCAATTTTCCCTAGACTTGAATCACGATGGTCTTCGCGCGGCACACCTAAACTACCATCTCGTGAGTAATCCAAGTAGATAAATGATAAGAAATAGCCGCTGCTTCTTTCATCATTCGTCTTACAATTAGATTGACTATAAAACGATCGTTTAGATATTTCGCAACTTGTGATCGAAACTTGTTACCTTAGATTCTACACACGTAACGATAATTACTTCATTTATTATGGCACATTAAAAATAATCAAGTTAAAGAAAAAAATGTCTGGAAATCTCGTGTATGTTTTGATTTATTTCCGTAGAAAAATACGACACTTTTCATGATCGTTTGCATCAAAATTGTTGGCAAGGTTGTCCGTTCATTCGGGCGTTATATTCGACGAAATTACGAAATTATGACTGTAACGCTTGAATTAAGAATTTCACGGAGATTACATCGTTGATATCGAAAGACATGCGGCATGAAATATTAGCCGCCTTCGGTTGTACGACCGCGAAAGGGGTCCCTTCTCGACCGAAAAGATTTCAGCGCGTCGAAACCGGTTTGAGTAAATACACATCACCGGCGTGATCTTTCCCTATAATTTACAACGAAATTATAAATTTATCTAGACATTGTCTGTCTTCGCCGGACAATGACAAAAACATCACTGGAACCAACGACGAAAGGATAACGGTTTCTCTTTTTTCCTTCGCTGCTTATTACGATCTATATTTCAAAGTTGCTCATTATAACAATTCATCATCTTAATAAGTTTTACGAGTCATTAAAATATTCAACGTTTTACGCA
Source organism: Tetramorium alpestre (assembly GCA_021460005.1). NCBI lineage: Eukaryota > Metazoa > Arthropoda > Insecta > Hymenoptera > Formicidae > Tetramorium > Tetramorium alpestre. Next base: position 1,032,538 of record JAJVSH010000050.1, read on the forward strand.
GTTATATTTTCCGCTTTAATTTCAGAACTTTTATTAGTGAAATATGAAAAATGTATACCTACATAGATATTTCTTTAAAAAATATCTAGTTTTTTATAATTTCTCATTGAACAATCAAATTCAGTTTCGTGTGTTTCAAGCGTAATGTTATTTAATCGCGCCATTAATCGCGCATTTGAAGGCCTCCTGTCCAGCACGAATTTCGCGCAATGCGGTTACAAATACGTGTGTATGCTGCAATCACACATGCGACGTGCAATCAACCGGTTAACTCGCTACGAATTACGCACAGGGACCGCCGTAAATAATGTCGCGTGCGAATCTTGGTGTTAAAGCGTCTAACGAGGCTGCCTGTCAGAATTAAATCAAACATAGTACACCTGGTGAAACGTAACGGTGTTATACACAATGTCCTAACATTTGCAAGCCATTTTAAATAATAGTCCTTGTTAAATTTCAAGAATACATTTCTCTCTTTTTCTTGTAGGTTTCAAAATTTGATATTAAATATTTTACTGAAAGTAATAAAAGTTGAAGTTAAAATTCTTCTAAAGAAGAAATAATATACGAAAGTAAAGTTTTACACAGAGAAACTTATAAATTCATTCCTTTCAATTATTTATAATTAAAATAATTCTATTTATAATAAAAAAATTGACTACAAATTAATAAAAAAGTTTTTTTTTTAAATTAAGATCAAAATATTAAAATGCTTTGAAGATAAAAACGAGCTAGTTAATTTTTGAATTAAATTTTTGAATATATAATTTTCGTAGCTTCTATATCTCAAATTGCAAGTCTGTTCCAAAAACAACTTTACCTCGCCAAAAATTGGAGAGCAGAACGCGAAAGGACCTCGGGAACAAGCAGCCGGTACCTACGACCGCGACGATTCGTCCTAATGCTGGCGCCAGCGGAAACTCGTTACGGTGAGAGCCAAAAGTCGTCGACGATACGACACATCCGCCAGTGACGAAGGACGATGCTGCTGGCGGCAACATGAAGAAACATCAGCGAGCTGAAGTACCTCTCGCGTAGACGCTCGGTATCCGCACAATTCGGCGTCATCGTCCTCAAACGATACGGCAACCCCTGATCCTCCCTACTCGCAAAACGATATTCCGCTTCCCCGTACCTACGTAACGTGCTACTGCTGCAACTGCTGCGATAGTCAAACTCCCATATCCTTCGGCAAGGATATAACATGTCTGCAGACGGATACGTATATGTCTTGACCATATATACGTCTCGAGTTTAAACAACGATCCCGTTGCATAATGTTATTGAATAAATATTATTCAATAAACAATTGACTTATAGATTTGAGATTAATAATATTTCAAGTACGCGAGTGTAAGTGAAAAGAGAAAAAGATCTCTCTGTACTTTGTATAAATTAAATAAAAAGCCGCAGTATCATAATTTCTCAAATTTAATAAAAGGTTTCATAAAAAAGACCTCGCGCCGAAACGGAGTTAATCTGCGCGATGCGTTTTCCCTAAGCGGCCACTTTTCGCGCCGTGGTTCCTCCCATAATTTCGTCCCTTTAATTAAACAGATTCGCAAAGTGTCACGACGCGTCGCTAATGAACTGTGAAAATAAAGCCGGGATTATACGCGAATGACCACGTGAGGAAGGTCTCGTGAGAGTTGTAACGCGCGTGTGTACCTGCCACTTTCGCGTATACCCGTGCGTGTGCGCGAAAAGCATCGTACGCGCCGTAGGCCGAACCAGTCGAGTACCTTAATGAGGGAGATGCTCGTATTTATATACGTGCGTGTGCATCTCGGCGCGGCATGGTTGTGTGGCGGCATGATGGTGTGGTACGGGTACCACGCATACCGCGGGAACAGGTACGTGCCCATGTGGGCACACAGCCAGGGCGCCCACGGAGAACCAGCCTCGCCGCATTCTCTCGTGACTACCTGAGAACTTTGTGTTTAGCGTCTTGAGCGCTTCAAGAGACTCTCCTCTCGTCGTCTTGCGGATTGAGATTTCGAGGCTACCTTATAATCTACGTAAAGGACACACACGTTAGCAATTTTTTCATTCGTTTCTATAACGGTCTCATATAAACAATTTCTGTATCCTACTTTAATAATTGATAAATTAAATCGAAGAACAAATCGTTAGGATTGTTATAAATTATAATTAATTTAGGAAAATAGAATTAGGTTGCAGAGAGATTAAAGAGAGATAAAAGAGAAGAATAAATATTCTTATCACCAAGATAGAAGGGAAAATCCTATTTTGGTTTAAATATTTGCAATATGTGTGATTATATCGATATTATAGACGTTTTCTTTTTTAAATGTATTTTTAAAATGTCTTTCTTTATATTTTGCGCACATATTTTTACTCGAAAAATTTAATCTAATTTTCTTTCTTTTATAGTATATTATAATTTTCAATTTAATTTTACTTTTTGGAGAATTTACTCAATGGAGAAATTATAGCGCGCGCGTTATATTAATCCGTTTGAACTTCGTAAGACCGATTGAGATAGTACAGAATGTTCGCACTTTTGACTCTTTCTCTTCCGTTAATGCGCGTATCTCTCACATGCAATAATACGAGTTACAAAATGTGAATTCACGCAGCAACATAAGAAAAGATATCTATCGTAATAAATCAATGCTGCGATAGACTGATGCTTCTGTATGTGTATGTGTATTTCTCATCGTTAAAATAGCTGATTTCGAAGATTAATTTCTCAACTGCATAAATCGGATGTGCTTAGATTATATTTTTAATCAACGTTCAAAATTAATTTATTCTATCTCACAAACCAACGGTTTTCAGACATAGTTTAAATCTTGATTCACAAACTCTAAAGTATGTATGTATGTATTATGATTTAAGATCAATTTATATGATCATTACTATGTGATTTTTCTTAATTTTCCTAACTTATATATAAATCAATATTTATAAATTTGCAAGCTACATGTTTCCAAATGCAAGAAATTAATATTTTAGAATTTACACAGTGTTCAATCGATGCACACACAATGTGTACTCTCGGATATTACTCATTTAAACTTTCGGAAAGCTCATTAAATTTCGGCATCAATACAAAACTGTCGGATACAGTGCAAATATCCTTTCAGTTGTACATTATTCACGAATCGATAATGGCATTTTCGTCATGAACCCTGTCTTATGCCGTCCCTGGTCGTTGTCCCTCGATCAAGATCCTGATCCATGCCGGCCAGTCTTGCCGCGCCAGCGCGATCGAGAGGATCGATGCTGCATAGTTCCAGCGCATCGGTGCTCCGATTCGAGAAATCGAATACACAGTGATTCTCAATAGAATTACCCGAGAGATCAATAATAAAGTGGATTCGACAGTGATGCGTATCTCCATTTGTGCAATTACTTGCCGGATGTGTCACGTGGATCCACTGCAATCTGCCGGAGGTTCGCGGAGAATAAATTCACTACTGCGACGGAATTAATTCTTTTTCTCAAATGAATTAAAACCCCTCGGGCGAATTTGCGACATTTTTTTCGTTTTTTCCCATCGTACATCTCTATGCCAAGAATCTATTAAATGGTTCGGTGCTTACATTTTCATTCTCGCGCGTGATGAGTGAGAAACCATTCGGATGTATTTTTGGAGCAATGACGAAATGTACATATAAAGCTTTCTTGTCTGTGTCATTAATTCGAGATTAAATTAATGAGCGCCGATTAAGGGCTTCCTTCTTCTCACGAGATCACGGCTCACATTACTTTGAACGATGGCTTATTACGCTCGATTTAGATTCCAATTGACCGCGTAACTTACACGTATCTATACGATACTCTGCTAAATGTATTGCTCGAATTCTTTCGTCTTATCTTCGTGGAGTAAACAGCTTGAAATCAAACATGAGCTGATTCACATACTGCCTGATAAGTGGCTCACATATCTCCTTCCTTTTTTCCATTTACCAACGAAATCTTTTTATAAACGTCAAACAAATAATTTTTTATGCAATCTCAGATACCATCTCTTTATTAATAAAATATAAATTCCGCAGCTTTCTCTCTTTCTCTCTCTCTTCCAGCATAAAAAAAATAAATGCGACTCTCTGAAATAATTAACGGTTCAATCAAAATTATCAAAAAACTCTCGAGATCTTCTACGATACCTTTAAATCTTAAATTTTTTTTCGATTAATCTCATACAATGGCGAGAGAAAGGCGGAACGTTGAATGGCGTTCGACGTTTTTTACTCGTCGCCCGTTAATATGTTAATTCAATTTATCTCGCGGCATGCAACGCGCCTCATTCGTCTCTGTCTATCGCTCGATGTTTACATCCGTGTTCATTTCGCTCAACATTCCCTCGTTCTTCCGCCGCGCGTTACTTTTTCCGCGGCTTTTCCCGCTCGCGAAATTGCATCCTCGCATATATCAGCGCGGCTGTCATGCCTTTCCGTCATCGTGACTTTTTCAGAACGATAATTATTATCCCTCAAATCTCGGGCCTCAAAACTGTGTGATTGGCGATTAGTCTTAAAAGTCTAAAAATTTGAAGATACTTCTTACAAGCTATTTCATGGATTTATACAATGGATAATATGTGTTACGATAATCTTACGTTCTGTTAGTACATTACGTTAAGACGAGAATTGAATCGCCAGAGCACTTCCTGCATTATTCTTGCAAGTCTTAATTCATAACAGATTCACGAATATTAAAGCAGACAAGTTCAAGCTTGATACTAGTTTCTTAAGGATACTCTCCTCGAGCTGTCGTAATCCTTATGTTATTAACGTAAGTCGGAATTCCTCGCAAAATTACGTCGAACTTTCCATCTCAAAGTTTAACTAAACTGTGTCAACTTGCTTGTCCGGGAACTAAAATAACTAAAATAACATTAGCTACATACGTGTGCAAAATGATAAACTTATGAGCACTTATCAGAGTAATAGAAGTTACAAAATTGAAATCCTCCGTAAGTTTCTACGGCTTAGAGATGTACGTTTGATGCAACAATTACTCTTGATTTATAGTGGCGGTGTAATGTACGTCTCAACATTGCACAAAGATGTCGAGATCGCATTCTCTCCGTCCTGATAATAGTGCATAATTTTGTGCATAACGTGATAGTGGTAGTAGGAGAGATAGTGCTGGATCCTCTCTTTGAAGTGCTACACAAGGGGCTGCAATTACCTTCTCGCGATACGCGACGTCGCTGCCAGTCCGCCGCGCGCGCGGATGAAAGGATGCGATTAACGCGGCGATTTGCCGTTACGGGACTGTGAAATTCGCGGAACGACGTAGCCTAGTCGCGGCGGGTAATTCCGTAATGTACTTCTTACGCGATATCGGAACGGCGCAAAAATAGAAAGGCTATCGATCGTATACACGCCGAGTTCGTGAAATCGGCCACACGGGACTATCACCGGCTGGTGTCACGAAGCAATCAGTGTATCGCGAAGTGTACCATCCCTCTAAATTGCGGTGCTCTCTCTCCGCTGCGATAACGGCACTCGGCTATCCGCCGATATGCTAGTCCACGAAAAACCTCGATGGAAACGTACAATTATGCCTGTGGTCTAATTGGAAACAATGCCAATTGTGTACGATTGGAGAAAGTTTACAAGTTTTACGAGAACGTTACCGCAACAAACGTGATTGCGTAGTCGCCGAGTGCATCCTTGGACACTCTTTCTACTCGTAAAATGGGAACATCTTGAAGTGACGCAACACTCGACGCTTGTTTCTCAATTGTGACTCAAGTGTGATAGTTTGAACGGCCATCGGAAATGACTCTTCACACCTGGGATATATCGTGGAACTTTTGAAAACTTCGCCAACACTCCTTTTCGCAAAGTCTGCATTTCTCACGCGGACACGCGCTGCGAGTACGGCTCGGCTCGCGATACGATGTTACATACCTTCCACGGTGAATTTCACGGTACTTCAAATGGCAGTTTCCGCCGCAGAGTAATAGTTTCGCAGCTTGCCGTAGCTACGGATTGTTTCTGCTCTGCTGGCGCGGTGCGTTTCACTAATCTGTTTCGATAATGTTCGCTGACAGAACTCGCAAAACCGAAACTGGGTTCTTGAATTTAAGACCGGTCGACCAATCGCAGCGGTAAACAACGTCCCTTGCTCAAAGTTACAAGAGATTGACATTGCCTGTTGGACATAAAAGTGTATTTAAACGTAACGCAATGTAATAATAGCAATTATTATTGGACTTCTAAGCTCTTCAGTGCGGTTTGAAGAAATTAACAAAAGCAAATTTCTCGATAATTTCAAGACAATGACAATTTACCAGAAAAACCGTCACATCTATTTATATTTCTGATTGCAGCGACTGTTAATGAGTCACCGAGTCTGCGTGTATCGCATCTAGGAACCGATAATTAGCGCGAACAGAGTTTCGCTACACAAGTTATCGACTCCGTTTACCGATTGCATCGTAATCTTCACATCGGTGCAACGAAAACACCGAAATCCGTATTTCCATGTTCCATGCTACGTTGCACGAGCAAACGACGATGCAAGGGCTTCTCTTCCACGAATCTCTTTTTCGGGAATTCATCGGCCGCGCGTAAATCCACCGTGCAATCCACGAGGAGCGATAATCTGCGTCTTCGAGGAAACCGGAGGGCCGCGGGAAACCGCACGGCCGCGTACCGAAGGCAACCGACATCAACGTCGAAGGACACCGCGAGAAGTTATCCTTTGCGTGGCGAATCGCGTTACAACGCTCTGCGGGACCGGATCGGGAACGGGGCACCTTGGCGCGCTTCACGTTGGAAGAAATGCATCGAGCGCAACTTGGAGAGGCACGCTCGTGACTCGGAGAACTCGGATGGTCCGCGGTCGAAGGAGAATTCAAGAAGTTCGTCGCGCGCGTCAAGGAAATCTATACGGAGCGCGGCGAGCAATAATGCAGCCCGACGACACGCAGTCGTCGGAGCGAATCCGCGACATGGTGCTGTGGCGAGCGAGACAGGATTAGAGATTGCAAAATCGATGCAATTGACAATTGTACCGACGATGTCGCGCGGCATTGACTGCGGAGAGATGTTTCTCGGTTAATGCCGGCCAGCCGACACGGAATTGCACCGCGTCGATTACGCTGCGTGACCTGGAATCGTCCGGATACGCAGTTACGGCTGTTTATTGAGGATAATAACGGCTCCTTTTAGCGGACAGGAGATACGTAAGTAAGGTACGTTTATAACAAGTAAATGCGTATTTTTCAAACACGTATGAGAGTGTTACAGGTTTCAATTTTCCTTTCCTATATATCCTTGCTCCTCTTACATGTAAACAAGTTTTCTCTGAATACTAATAATAATTCATGTTATAATTATCATTTCTCTGACATATCATTCAGTATACTAATTCTGTTATAATTAATAATATATATTTCTTAATATGTCAATTCTGTTATTAATTGTCTATATTTCAAAACGTTCTTGAGTCATGCAAAGTTATTGTAGGAAAAATTCAACTCATTCTATTTCGAAAAAACTATAAAATAAACTGTATTTATATGTACTTCTCGAGCATATATGGAGATATATGCTCGGATATTTATCCGGTATGTTTATTCTGAATACACCGAGCGACTATACGGGTTTGGGATTCAACGTACACACAACCTACCGAGTTGCATTAACTTTAGGGATAGAATCGGCTTCGCGGTTAGTAGTCAGAAACTGCGGAGGATTTGAGGAAGAGGAGGAAGAGAACACTTAATCGGTCGGTTAAGGAAAGTACGATAGTGTGTAGGAGGTGTTTATTTCAGTAATCAAAGCTTACGCAAGCGATGATGTAACGGTGAAATAATAAGTCTTTTTTTTCTCCAATAGTGTCACCTTGAGATTACTCCGTTCAACCGAAAGCATTATTTAATTTTGTATGAAATTATGCAAGTCAGTAACAATGAGATTTTTTAGATAATTAATAAATAATGTAATGTAATATTGGCAATAAACAAATAAATAAAAAAAAATAATGCAAGAATAAAAATACGTATGATAATAATAATCTCACAACTTATTTAAAAAAAATATCGTTTTAATCATTTTAATAAATGAAATTATTTTATATATCCAATTTCTTTCTCTCTCTCTCTCTCTCTCTCTCTCTATATATATATATATATATATATATATATATATATATATATATTTATACAATATTCATTTTACCGTTCAAATATTCTACATCATTGTAATATCGCGTATCATGTCGAAAATAAAAGCAAGGTAGCTTCTGTTATAGTACAATAAAGATAGAAGAGGTAATTTTGCATTAATGAGTTAAATCTCTCGGAAGAGATAATTAAATAAATGTAACGTGCTTGTGCAACAAATATATGTATACTTGCGCGTATATATATGAACAAAAGCACGCGTATGTGTGCGTATCCGTATTGTGCGATAAAAAGCGTATCACTCACGTTGGACGATTCACGCTCTTCGCGCTATTATCAGCATGAATGAGTCTCACAACACGAGTCCGACGCCATTCGTTACTATTAGTGTGCGTTATCTACGTGTGAATGCACTTGCTGCCGATCGTCCGTTAGCTTGAAGAGAGACAGAGAAACCGACGGAGGCGAAGAGCGACCTATAACAAGCGTATCCGGTTCCAAACCGAGTTCAAAGACATTCTTCCGATGTGAAGAATTAAACGTCGTCTCGTTCTTATATTTTGTACCTTGCTTTGATTTTAGCACAACGCGTTCTATCAATGGCCGTGGCGTTCATGCCTACTTTATGCTAGGAGACGATAACGATTTCTTACATTGTTTACAAAATTGTAGTTTTATTCATTGGATTATTTAAATTGATTTAGAAACTAAAATTAAAAGAGTAAAGTAATTTAATGAAAAATTTTTGCACATGTTTTGTAAATTATATTATTTAATTTTGCATATGTTTTGCAAATTATATTATTTAATATTCTAGACAATTAACCATTTTTTATTAAATAATAATTTGTAAAATAAATGATTCAATAATTAATAATTAATGGTTCAACAATTTCGTCGGAATTAAAAAGAATTTGCCGCTTGGAAGGATATGTAAAATCAAAAAAAGCACGCTGAAGTCACTATAGACTCCACTTTCACACGTGATAATAACGAACAAACGTAAATTAGCTGTGTGAAAAAGCGACATTTAGCTTTGCAGTGTCTCGTGCGGCTTATGACATTTGTTTGTTCGTATGGTTTGTTTGTCGAAAAAAGTGAGTTTCTTCTGGCAGTTCTCGTATGTCGTGGAAATAGGAAAAAAATAACAGAAAGATAGAGAGAGAGAGAGAGAAAGTATGGCGAGAACAAAAGAATGGAGGGCGGAGGAGAGAGAACTGGGCTTCAGAGATCGTATATGCAACCCAAAGCGAAGGGACCTACGCGAAGAATGTTAAGACGAGTAAAAAGGTTGCGAAGTACTTCTTGGAGTCGCCATAAGAGACAACTCTGTTGGAAATCAGAACTTTTAAAAATTATACAGCCCGTAGAAACACAGTATGTATCTGTATTATTACAAAATTTTAATATAATTATTCCATTTATTCATATACATATAGCATGTAATTTTTCTATTATTTTATATTATGTTCTATAATGAACAATCATAAAATGATTATTTTATATTCTCGTAATAATTGTTTACTGTATTTTTTTATATAAATAATACCTTTATAATTTTAAATTAAAATAAACTTTTAAACTATAAAAATTTTGTTGGTTGATTTAAACTAAACATCTACTTATATTAACTGCAAAAATCATTATTATTACGTTTCTCTGCATATAGAAAAAGTACGAAAGAAATTGTGCATTCTTTTATAAATAAAAACGGCGAGTAGTTTGAAAATTTTTGAGTGCGTAGGCCTAACGTAGTTGCGTTCGGGTTATCCACCCTGAAGGCAAATCTGTCAAAGACGTGAATAGCCCAACGGTTTAGAAGAAAGGAAAAGGCAAGAGGATTGTGAAAGAGGGTCGCACGTTTTCAGAGACCATTCGCCGGAAGGGACCGGTATACACTATCTAGAAGAATGGTTAGTAAAGACGCTAACGGTCGAACAAAATCGATATATCGTTGTCGGAGAAATTATATCTAGAAGGAAGAAACATGTGAGATAGTTCGCGCGTTTCTTGAGCAATTAAGAATCACTTAACAATATAATCTTGATATGATTCTCAGCATCATTTATCAGTAAATTTAATTTTCGAGTCTAATAGGAAATAAGAAGTATGCAAAATTTACACCCCAAAAGGCGAAATTTTACAAAATTGATATGGCATTTTTGGCAAATTGATTGTCATAATTTGTCCATGTTTGTTTATAAATAATTATTTTTCATTTACCTTGTAAAAACATTAAAATAAATGCCAATTTCACAGACGTAAAAGTTGGCAATTTTCAATTTAATATGAAGTACTAGTAGAAATTGTATGTTACGCTATATTAAAATATGCACACTATACAAGAAATTTTATGTTAAATTGTGTATGTTAAAATATACAATAAAGCGAACTTGGGAAACTATTTCACAAAAATTCCTACTTCTCGTATCGTAGCCAAAGATAGACGACGGATGATTCATTGTCTTTAGAAAATTGAAATTGAAGCAGTCTTGAGTTTGATATTTCATTGCCTAAGGCTCATACGTGTATTATTTAATTCGAAAATAATATCGCACGTAATGATGACATGTGCAATATTAAAATTGAACATCGGCGACGGCCTCAAGGAATACGAGATGCGCGCTGCATAATAGCCTAGTACGTACGAACGGCAGACACATAACGAACGGCGAATCTGAATTACGAGCGATACGAGATACGCGATTGGAAATACCGTGCGACAAGTACTCGTTGGAATGATAAACGAACGGCGGCGAAGTCGAGTCCAAGGCGAAGGTCTTCCCGCGCGTTCAAAAAGTCTTGGCCTGACCGCGGCACTATATCGACCAGATAATACGGGGTCATTAATCTTTCTAAAGGATCGGTGCTCACCTACATATCGCGAGATAATGTTGCTGCTCGACGGCGCTTAATCACGTACGCACACGTACGCGCGCATGTATGCTAAACGCACAGAGTGCCCGATCCTCGATAAGATTGCTCTCGTGTGCGCTACGAGACGTGCGGTACGTTTTATTACGGCGCTACCGCAGGAAACGACTGTGTCTTCCGGTCTCTACACGAGAAGTATCGTCGGTTGAACGAAGTGTAATTGACAAAATACCCGCGATTACGATTGAGTACCCTGAAAGCTGATTTCCGCGCATGTAAGTGTCACCGTCCGTATTAAAATGATTATTTCTTCTTAATCGTATGTTTGCTGTACTAAATCTTATTTTTAAAGAAAAAGACAAAAACAAAAACCGATAAAAATGATATCAATATTTGAATAAGATAGAAAATTTTTATCAGGGTATTCGAGTAAATTAGTTTCTCTTACATTACAATAATTTAATTATTTGTTTAGATATTTCGCATTGAATGCGCGTCAGTAACATGTGTTTGGCATGTTAATAAAGCGGCCGATTACACTGTAACAACTTGTCGCGCTTGAACAAATAATTTTCTCATTTTATCTTAATTTTCCTGTTTTCAGAATAAATGTCGTAGAAAATACAAAGCGAAAATGTATTTACGCTCAATACATTTTATTACTGCGATACTTAGTAAACAAAATAATTGTCTCTGTTTGCTGCATGATATTAGTCGTTACATTCTTTCTATAATTAATATTATGAGAAAATACTCTCAAAACTTATGATAAAACAGAGAATATTCCCCGGAGCTAATAATGATTATAACATACAATTAATTAATTGAACAAATTTCTATCAATTAAAAGAAAATACATGTTTTAGTTTACATATTGAGATTAATGGTAGGAAAATTTAAATCTTTACTTTGCGTATGTTATTATCGAAAGAGCATATTTAATAAAATTTATATTAATAATTAATGAGAAAATAAAATTAAATAAAAGATATAGGTTTTGAATAGTATTCAAGTTTTGTAGTATTAAAACTTTTTATATTTAATTCTGCTGCATTTTTCACTATGTTGCATCTTGTATATTATATACATTCATAAAAATGAAATTTTATGTTTATATTTTTAGTTAGCTCAGTTTTATCAAAATTAGAAGAAATTCGAAGTAACGGTAATGCCAGCGTCCAGTGAATAATCCGGATGATCCGTCGACCTTAGATGGGAAGAGATCAAAGATCTCGTCACCCGATTAATTGAAAGGTTAAAAGGTTTAAATAGCGTGCACAGTACCTCACGCTCGGCTAACGAGTCAGTTCCCGATGTAGGTATTTGTTTTTCGCGATCGTAGGTCGATTACCATCTCTGGTTTTTACACAATCGTGCCATGGTCGTTAAGCCCACGCGATCATTTTTGCATTCCGTTGTCGTCTCACTGTGATTTTAACACGCCGCAATTCATTCGGGAATGTCAATCGATGAATTATGTATATGCGCGACACCGATTTGCCGCTGACATCTTGCAATTCTTAGCGGAGTTGCTTTTGGCGGATATTGTGAGAACAAATCTGTGGAGGTGTTTCATGAAACAGAATTTTCTAAGACTATATACAGTCTTCTCTGTCGCGTAACGTGCATAGTATATTACGAATGTTAATGCCTATGTATAGGTTAATTTGTTAGATTAAAATGTAGATATAATACAATATATCTACATTATCCACTCTGAAAAAAGCGTGTTCAATCAATACTCAAAGTATTGTTGCCTTTTTCCGCGATGCTGATTGGTTTTCTCATAACTTTTAAAAACTAAAGCCAAAAAATTATTTTTAAATGCAAAAAATTCGCAAATAATCTTCATATATTATTCGTTACGTTGTGATAATTTCGCTCAGATAGCTTATAGATAGGGATATATAAATAACAAAAACATACATACACTTATATTTAAAATAATTCAAATTTCAAACACGGTAATATCTCCCGCCAAGTAAATGTAGACGGAAGCTTATCTGTTACAAGATATGCCCTATTAGAAAAAGTTGAGGATATCTTGCTTTTAACGTCTGCAATCCTAACTGCAATCCTACTGCAAGTTGCAGCAAGTAGCATCGCGCGACAACGAATACCGAGAGCTCGCTAACGAGACGATATTATGAGTTGAATCACGACGAGTGCCTATGGACGATAAATCACGATAATCGTCGCAGATCGTAGTCACCTTCGTGCATCGCGTGTTAGTGCGCGCGTAGAGGATTCGGGTCAGTGCATTCGCGGAAACACCTGAATTTTCCAGTACCGTTAATTACGCTAGCTAACACACCTATAGCTCGCATTCCACGGATATACATGGTAAACATTTTTATCGGAAAACTGATATTCACCAGCGCAGACACAATCTTCACTCTCATTTGCATATTATGTGACGACATAATTAAAGCTTTTTAATAAAAACATTTTTGAGAGAGAAATTTATTCTGATATATCTTTTTCTGTCGTGCTGCCTTGATTATCTGCGCTTCTGTTTTTTTTTAGTCCATTTTTTTAACCTCCGCTCTCTCGTTGCATATTTCAACATGAAAAACAAATCTATTGTAATATATTATTTTTCGGAGAGCGATGCAAATTTGATAAAGTTACAGAGAAATTCATTTTTATGCGAAACTTTTGCAACTGGATAGCACGTGTAAATAGGAACAAATCCAATTAAGTTTAAATTAATCAAATAATTTCGGCCAAACGCATGAAGGCTCGCAACTCTGCCGGTTTTAAGGTCAATTTAACACAGACGTCACCCGTGCCACGCATGATTCACGCATGTTCACGCGGTGGGTTACGCGTTATCTGCGATCTAAAAGTAGAATTCCAGCCAGGGGGTTTCAAAGCGTGTGGTTGTATGAGAATCATTAGAGCGCCAGAAGAGCTCGCAGTAGTACAGCCACGAAGCCGCGACAGTTTAATTCAATTTTCGCCGTTCCCGCGCGTGGTCTTACTGCTTCATGTGAATTGCATCTACTCTCCCCGTGGGGGTTGACGATGTTCGCGATCCCGTGCGATTTCTTGTTTAATATTTATTTTATGCGTACGCCGATTTTAACGCATTGTTGAAATCATATCAACGCACCGATGTCTATCGCGCAACGGATTGTAATTAAATGAAATAAAATCCATCATCCTTTTTACACGCTTGCGAATTTTATCCGATTACATAGCTATCTCATACCCTTATCGTTTTATGAATATTTATCGCCAGGTCGATCTTTATTTTGTCGATTATACATTGTCGCTGAAAACCGATTGTTTACGAAAACACGCAATTTGCAATTAATCCAGTTGATGTTTCCGATAAGCAGCACGATTTTTCGTATTTTCATTCATTTCATTAGTCGCGGTTTTGTTCGATCTGCACATGAGATTCTCTCGCTATGCATTTAATAACCCTTCATCTGTGAGCCAGGTTTTCGCGAATTAAATCTTGTTAATTATACAAATTTACGTTATCGCGATCTCGGCAAAAAAGTAAATCATTGGTGGTCAACATAAATGCATTTATGAAAAGTATGAATATTATTTTTGGAAATTTGTTTTATTTCATGAAAAATAAGTAAAATAGAACAAAACTATAAAAATGTAGAATTTAGCTTCTTTCCTATAAAAAATTTATCTAAATTAATTTAAAAAAAAATTAATTCATTGCTATGTTTTCTGTTAATATTAATGTTTTAATTTTTCTAATATTAGCTTAACCTATGAAATTCAATTAATACGTATACTTGAAAATATAATTAATTTAAATTGATTATCTATTTTAATTTATTTATGTATATAATTTCTTTATATACATTTTACATGAAAATTCTTAAGAAGAAAATTGCTTTGATCGATCAAGAGAACATATTAATATAGATTCTAGGTAAGCAATTTTAGACAGATTACCATATTTTATAAATTCAATTTTACATGAAATATTGTAAAGTTTTAAATGAATATTTATATATTTTAACAAAGAAAGAGGATTACTTTCATTACTTAAAAGTTTCCTAGATGCATCGATGATATTTTCCTAATAATTTACAAGGCACTATAAACTTGAGAGTTCCCTTTACGAAGAAATAATGCTGTTTTGCTGGTCTCTCTTTCTCTCTCCCTCCCTCCCTCTACTCTCGCTCTACGAGCATATTAAATTCCGTTAATCTCTTGAATTTCTTAAGGATTCGTTGCACGATTTCCTCAGGGCGGACACATTATAATATTTAATGTCCCCGAGCTCAGGAACCGAATTAATTCAAACCGGATACCGGTCAGCTACCGGAAATTCCACGAACGATAGGACGTGCCTCCAACGTCGGCGTCGGATCGGCGCAATCGTTACGGAAGCGCACCTTCTGCTATTTATCGTCGATCGGCGAGATTTCCAGAACGTGGGCGAGTTCGAAATAGCGAATTTTGCCGAGGAGAATTTTAATCCTAAACTTAACACTTTTCCTCGTGAGATAGCCTTAATTCTCGTAGTCTAGACTCGTACTTTTCCATTTGAGAGAATTAAGAGTGTTGTTAAATTTTCTCACGATTTGCGAAAATTATACCTTATATCGTACCAACCTTTTCCAATTTATTATTGTGACATTGTGACTTTGTCGATTCATTGATAAAATAAGTCTGTGCTGACCTGTGCAAATTAGTTAAAGTGGCGCATAATGCACATGTGAGGTTCAAGCGGAAATGTAGTCGCGGCAGTATCATTTAGCGGAGCATGCACGTAAATTTCATGCAGGTTGAAAAATTAATGAGGAGAACGTTCTTCCTCGGCCGCTTCATGTCACGCATCTGCGCGTTTGAGACTTTATTACGTTGGATTTGCGGGTACAGTTCCTGCACGAACTGTTCTTAATGGATAATTTTTGGTACTTACACGCAAGCAATCGGAGGAGTAATTTCTAAATCTTTCATAAAGCTATTACAATTCCGTTAAGGCTGATAAATTACTCGACAAATTGCACTAATTTCTCTCCACTCTCAGTGAGTATCTGAAATAGTCCTGCATTTCTGAACAGAGTATTATTTATATCTAAACAACATAGTTGATTATTAACAAATATATATATATATATATATATATATTATAATATAATATAATATATATTAATTATTTTAAAATAAATCGATATTCTATGCTGCCAGAAAAAAAATATTTTGAAAATTATCTCAGACAATGAATTTTACACTTTTTTTCATAATTTGGAGAAGTTTTATCAAATTCAAATTTATAAAATAATTTTTCGCTATTTCCCCGTTATTTTCTCAATTTTCATTTTTCCACAATCTTTATATTTAAATATTTTCATTTCAGGATCTGTTCGTGTCATCAGTACTCCTATTCTCTTCGAGAAGACACAACCAAAATGCCGTTTTGCGATAAAAAATGAATGATGAAATAATTTCGAAATTCAATGTCGGCAACAACATTCCCTCCGCCGACGAGGATGCTATCAATGTGGACGGCGGCGCCTCTTGTCTGGTCACTTCATGGATCACGTCGAAGAGGTTGACGAACGCCGAGGAAGACACGTGTTCGCGGAACGTGCAGAACTTCACGACCTTCCGGGCTTCCGGTTTGCCGGCGATTGCAAGGCGGGACTTGTCGACGTTTGACGACGGCAAGATGCTCAATCATCGGCGAGAGTTGTCTCAGCAACGTTACGCGCGTCAATCGTCCGCTTTGAAGACAGATCAAAGCGATGAGATCGAAGGCGCTTCGTCGTGCTTCGACAACACAGTGATAAAGTATCAGAAGCCACATTCTAAGCGACAGATTAGCCGAGAGCGCCAGCAACAGCAGCAACAACAGAGCAATTATTCGAGCAGCGACGAGAGCATCACGAGAAACAAGTCGAAGAGCACCAGCTCGATCGACACGCAATCGGTAAATAATATTTTAGACGAATACGAGGATCTGGACTATCGCAGATCGTCGGATCTCAGTGACGTTGGCAACATCAGCGTGACAAATTTCGAGGCAATAATGATGGATCAGCAGAAACGGCAACAGGTAAAATCGAAGCAGATCAAATCATTGTCCAGCACAAAAATTCAAACTAAATCCATTCCGACGAGGGAAAAGATTCAGCCAGTGCTAAAAGTGAATCAGCAGACTCAAGTGAGACAGCGTTCGCGGGACAGGCAGAAGGACTCTAACAAAGGACACCAGCAAGATACCTGTTGTGTTTCGCCGCAACGTGAAATGGACGCGATCGAGAGCGGTCGCTCGAAAATGCCTGAGATCTTGTTACGGAAAGGAGAGGTCCAGAAGAGGGTAGATGAATGGTTGAATCAAGCGCATAGTCAAAACTTTCCGGTGACACCTCGTGAAAAACCCTTGACGAGGTCCAATAGCAGCGCCGAGCAGAAGAGCCAGCGAAGATATCGTGGTCAGGATTCGCGATCTCGATCATCGATCGACGAGGCGAAGGACAGATTGACCGGGGGAACCTCGTCGAGTTATGACGATCTGACTCGGGTGAATCGCAGGTTGGAGCGTGGCAGGCCGGAAAAGATAAATGTCGGTGTTAATACTAGTAGAGGCACATATAAAGAGTATTTGGCGGTGAGGAATAAGCAGCAGGATTATAGCTTCAACGCTCAGTTGTACGGCGCATCATCAAAATCTGGAGATTCCAACTCGGCCTCCAAGATACCTCAAAGAGGACTTCTCAGTTCGAGCTTCAAGTCCAGACGTATCGAAGCGGACCTTGAAGAGAAAACTACAGCAGCGAGTAGAGTTATGAATTTAGCAAAGGCGGTGAGCGAGTCTGATCATGGTAGAATGATTAACAGTAATTCGAGGATGATGGAGATGTCAACTGGTACGACGTCAATGGCGACAACGACGACGACGACGACGACGACATCAATTATTTCCTGCAGAAGGCCGTCGTTGAAGCGTTCTGGAAACGTGGATGAAAACTGTGCGGCGGCGGCGACGGCGGCGCACTCGCTTGTTAAGGAGGAGATGGACCCGTCATGCGAGCCAGGCCTCTCGAAGGGCCTATCGTTGCCTGAAGGCAGTCTTAGTGACCAAGGCGAACCGATCTCACCAAATAAGGACGGAGAAAGTAGGCGGCCGGCTGCTACAGCGAGCGGGCCGACGCTACGACCCGTTGCCACTGATAAAACGATCGAGGCGGCCTGTAAATCGACGGAAGTGTCAACGAGATGTGCCGCAAACTATTCTCGAAGTAGCTCGTCGAAGATCGCCTCGTCGGTGGAACCTGACCGCGTCATCGCGATCGAATCGCCGCGACGCCGGCTTCAATTTTGCAGTGATATCCGAAGGGAGCCCAGAACAATCGATCAATCACGGCAGGAGCAACCGATTTATGGCTCGGCTGTTAGCGCTCGCGTGCGGGCTCTTCAAGGTCAAGTGGAGTCGCGTACTGCAAGATCCAGGTGTCAGCAGGTCGCAGGGTCCTCGGTGGAAATTAGAAGGCCACCGGTCCTTCCACGCAAGGATCTTGGTGTGTCTCCCTCGCGAGATACTGGAGCGCAGGATCGAATGAAGATATCGATCGGCCAACCTTCGTCGAGCTTCAAGCCAAACAATCGAGTTTACTCCGCAATCAGTGATTCGCAGCAACAGCTGAATGAGCAGAATGCCACAAGATCCAAGATTACTGTCTGCGAAAATGTTCCGTCGGTTAAAGTTATGCGTTACACTTCCCCCGATCACGTGGAGAAAATTTACGAGCGTACCTTGCAACCGCAGGTGATCCACACTGATAATCTCGAATCAATTCTTCGACCTTCCCTGCAAGCGTCGCCTTACGGTGAAAAGGTCGGCGTTTCTAAACTCGATCGAGAGTCACCTGTCAAGGAAACGACGTTCGAGGACGAGACGTTCGACAAGATTGGCAAGTCGCGACACGAGCATCTTGAGACTATCGAGGAGGACGATCGGAAGAGCGAAGGTTCGGTCTGCAGGTATCCGGAGATCGGGTTGAAGCAGTGTCTGAAGGTGCAGAAAAGTCTGCCGAATGGCAGGTCGAAAGAATCGATAGACAAGAAGAAGGACAATCCGATTTACGTTAAGTGGAATCAACAGCAGCAGGTTGTTCTTAATGAGCCCGCGAAAACTTTCGCCACTTTCCAATCGCCGTCATCTTGCCAGAGTAACGTTAAATCGAGCATCAAGTCACGATCTCCGGAAATAAAAGAACCCAGAGGTCATGAAGAGATTAGACAAGAGCCAAACGAGTCGACGACAATCCTCCAAGAACATGCGGATAGTTACGAAGACACGTCGCGAGAGGATCAGGATCAACTGACAATCCATTCGCGAGAGAACAGCAATTTGTCGTCTGCTACAATTCCCGTGGATGAACTGGAGAATCAGGCAGGCTCGAGATTGAAGATTGAGCAAGATCCTTCTCGAAATAAACTTCAGTTTGGTGAAAAGTCACAAGACCGCGTAGTTGAAGAGACGATGAAGAGTGACGAATGTGGTGCAGTGGTCAATGAGATTCTCGTTAAGAACTTGCAATTCGAGCAGGATCTACCGGAAAATCCAGTGGAGCAAACGAGATCGGATCACGTAGTACAACAGGTGAATATTTTGTGCGACGATTACGAAAATGAGAAGTTAAAAAATAAGAAGATGTACATGACGAAGGAAGAAATGGAACACCGGCGGCTAATAGACATGTTGAAGAGAGGAAACTTCGAGACGCTAAAGATGGTGAGTAAAACTTCATAATTATTTTATGATAATTTATGATCTTCATTACAGAAAGAAAAAAATCGATCACTGAGTTAGCAATATTATATAATTATATATAATTTATATATAATTATAATATTTATATATTATATTTATATATAATATATTCTTATATATAATTTATATATAATTATCAATAATAAAAACAAGATGCTATCGTATGATTGATATCTATTTATCCATTAAATATTTACATATTTTTACTGTTCGGAAAAAAGCGAGATTATCCGCGGTCGAAATTCAATCTCAGTGAATCGACACGATGCACAGTTTATCGTATCGATTGTTCTCGCCGCCACAAACTATCTCGTTTTAATCGCGAAAATTCGCCGACAAGATATGCCTGACGGTAACTCAATAATTATACATGTGCTGTTACATGATAGTCCGTGCGACGAATCCGCAGCTCTTTCGGTAATTACAAGCTCAGTGAATAATCGAGCTTGTTCGTTTCGTTCGGCTCTTTATGCCGATCTGGTAACAAATACACTAAATTGCCATTAACAACAACCCCAATGTTGTTTACGTATCACTGCGTTGTCAATGAATGACCAATTATTTAACAATGCGATTTTAACTTCCTGAATTGCGGTAACGCGAACAGAATTAATCAAGCTAATTATGACATAATATAATAGAATAAATAGGAAATTGTATAATATTGTTCAGAATCAAAACCAATAATCATTATAAAATTGTTGAAAAAACAACAATTGGTCCTTTATAACTAGTCGTTTATAATCATGATATTATATCTCTAAAAATTAAGAATCGGGATTATTTCTAATTATTTTTAAGATTAGGTGATTGATTTTGAATATAATTTCATATGAGCGTATAAATGTAAAATAATAAACAATGTATACTAAAAATTCTGAAAATGAATATTCTTTGGGATAACCAAACGACACTTAAATTCAATCTAATTTTATCGCACTTACGCACTTCACAATCTATATCTAAACTTGTTTAATCGTTCCTTTTATTCACGGAACTTATAATATTTATCGAAGTCATAATTTATTTACATAAGCTACTTATAAAGATCAAAAGTAATTTTGCATTATATCTTATATCAAGCGTATGTTTATGTAAAATGTAAAAAATGCATCGCTGATAAGATTGAGTACAATATTTTGTACGTGCAAAGCATCGTCGACGGAATAAATTGTAATCACATGCCTCTTACTAATGTATGTAGTTGTCATAAAAGAGGGTTGTGACATAATGTAATTATCAAGTTTCTGCGTTGCGGTCGCCGTAAACGTGATGTAATGGGGTTTGCGCGCGTGTCTCAGTATATCAAATTCTCCCGGAGGGAGTGATATTTCACTCCCGGCGGAATGCAGAGTGCAGAAGGATAATTCGCAGGACCTGACTTCAAATATCAATAGGAATACGCGAAAAGCACGGTCGATATTTCGTCATTGATAGCCGATACGTTGATATTGGTGGCACGTTATTTCATCGTGACATCTATTTGATTGACGATAAAAGAGACTATGTTTCTACGTTTGATCTCTCTTTATTTAAGCTGGAATTTGCATTCTGCAACTCTCGTGACGAACTCAAAGTCTCAATATACGGCTCGATAATTATGAGTAAAGCTTATTTTATTTTATATAAACTAAAATTTATATCGCTAAAATATATTTATATAAGCTAAAAGTGATAATAATTGTTTGATGGAAGTTATTTGTGATAATGTAAAATATTATTAAATATCGTTATCGATATAATCAAAAGATATTTTACTTTGTTGCCCTTCTCTATGTGAACAATCTGTTAACGAAAATTTTTTATCGAATTTTACATTTGATCTTTCCTTAGCCCATTTTATCTTCATGGAAAGTCAAACGAGTAAAACCGCATATTATCGAGAAAAATATAAAATTTTTTTTAAAAAGATCACCATAAAGCCAATACAGGACTAGGAAATTCATTCGACAATAGCTCTCATTAAAATCAAGAAAACATGAAAGCGAAGTTGTACAGCCAACTGCTATAAGTTTTAGATGAGATAAGATCGCACTATAAGTCGAACCTATAAATATAATTCATACAAACAGAACTTGATGATATGTACTTACATAAATTTAACAATAAAATTATTATAGATTTTCCAATATATACAAAATAATATATATATTGTAAATCTTCTGATACATACATTTTCATTTTTAATTATTTCATTAAACATTTCATTTATTAAAAACATGTTAAAACATATGAAAAAGACTTTATATTAAAAATATCAGCGATAATGTATCTCAAAATAAAGAAGCTTTAAAGCATTTTAAGTGAAACAGTTTCCAAAAATGTGGTAAAATTTTCTTCTGGTTCCAAATGCAAAAAACGACACGATACATTCCACAATTTTTCAGCATACTGGTGATCGTTTGCCTTACGATATGTGCTGGTAACACTGCATTCTCTGTAAATAAGCAAAACATAAAGAAAGAGATAATACGGAGTTATTATAATATTCTATATAAAAATAATGTTGTATACTATATACATATATTCTTACGAATAAAAAAGACCGCTTTCATTGGCTGGCTTTTCATCCACAGCACAATATATTGTAGTTTGTGCTCCTTGTTCGGTATTTTTTAAAATCAAATGCGATATATTAAAACAAAAAGCTGGAAGTAATGCATTATTGACATGCCGTAACACTTCAGTCGGTATAATACCAGGATGTAGAGAGTATACATTTACTCCGTGAATATTTGCCCCTGAAAATGGAAACTTGCTTTATTTTTTTATACTTAAAATAATTGTTTATAACGCTACTTTGTATAACTAAAATCTGAGTAATCACCTGAGTATTTTTCTTCATTGCATAACAAATCGTTAACAATTTAGAAATTGTTAAATGTTGATAAATAGACTATTAAATAAATATGATCTATAATAAATAATAATGTTTTTTTAGCATACTTCTCAATCGAGCAGTGAGTTCCTTAGTGAACAGAATGTTTGCTAGTTTGCTTTGTGCATAACTTTTAAATGATCCATAAGAACGCTCCAGATTAATGTCATCGAAATGTATGTCAGCACCTACAATGAAATATTTCTATTACAATTGTACTTTAAACAACAACGACTAAATGAAACAAAATATATGTTACTTTCTTTCTAAAATCACTAGTCATTTCAATATCAATTTACATACATATATATATAATTGACGAGACATTGATTATTCTGCAATTGGGAGAAGATGATTGCATTTTTGGCAATAATAGAAGTGTCAAAAGAAAATGGCCAAGATGATTGACTTGTAGTGTCGTCTCAATTCCGTCCTTTGTCTTTTCGTACGGGAGTGCAGCCACACCGGCATTATTTATGAGTATGTGAATAGCTGCTTCGTTTGTCAGCAAGTTCTTAGCACAATCTCTCACGTTCTTTAAACTACGTAAATCCAGAAAATAAATCGCAAGCTCACCTACATTATTTTTATATTCATCCTTTTTTACCCTAAAAATAATCATTGATTTACAAATCATATCAATATCTTTTCCAACACACAAAAATTTAATTAAGATAAATATAGTTTCATAAAGACAGAGAAAGAATGATTTAAATAAAATAATATCAAAGTTAATTGATTCTTATGATACAAGTTAATATGTAGTATATTTACCATGAAGGTGGATTGTTCTTTATATCTTCAACTGCTTCATTTGTCTTTTCTATATTTCTACAGGCTAGAATTACTCTAGCGCCTAAAACCGCATGTTATTTATATAAATGTGTTTGAAAGTATATTTTTTATTTATAGAGTTGTAAAAAAATTTTTTATGAAATTGTAAATGAAGTAAAAATAACCGAAAAAGTATAATATTTTAGAAAGGACATAAATATAATTATATTTCTGAAATTATATTTCATGATAATTTAATTATATTTCATGAAATATTGTTATATAATTATAAAACAACGATATTTGGCATTGTCTCCTGATTAATATAATAAATTTGTATTTCATTAATGCTATGTAACATCTATTTGAATTTTAAATTTTAGGATATCTTAAATTATCATTTCAATAAAATCACCTCTCGCATATAAATCTCTGACAGTCTCCTTGCCGATACCACTATTTGCTCCAGTTATCACAACAGTTTTGCCGTCAAGACGTGCTTTACTCGTACACATTTTATTGAAGAACCACATTTTAATGAAGAACCACATTTTATTGAAGAACCACATTTTATGAAATTTCTTTATTCACGAATGATACCAATTTGCAACTAAATATTTTTTATTGGAATTTATTATCTATTTCACTGAACGTGGTCTATTCAATCTTGCAACGTACGTAATGTTCGTCAAATGATCATACGTTACTTGACTTCATGTTCTTATATAAAGTTTACAAGGAAAGCAACTTTAAAATTTACAAGTCAAGCAACAAATTAATTTTCCGAACTGCGCAGATTCTAGAGAAGAACAAAAAATTATTTACTTCAATCTATTCAGATATAGATACATTGCGCGGTAATGATTGATATTTTTCTGGTATAGCTAGTATAGATGAGCGCATCAGCTCTAGTTCTCTCATTAATGGAAACGAATTCAAAGACCAATAAGAAGCTAAAGATGGTGCACTCACTGTATTAACAACACCGAAAACGGTATCAATTATTGCCACGCAGTATACATATCTTTGATCTGCGCACAGAAATTACATTCTCTTTTCAGATACACGCAGCGCGTATGTACACGTATAACATCTGATATGATGTGTTTTTTAAATTTTACAAAATTAATCAATTTTTTAGTCTGTTTTTATTTTTTACAAATAATATATAATATAGCAACTGACAAATAATATTGTTTGTCTTCTCGATGTCTTCTCGTTATGGAAGTCACTGTGGGATATCCCTCCCATTCCCCACTATCAATGTACGGCCAAATGCGAAAGTTAGGTTCACTGGCTTGACTTTGAACAGATAACTTTTGACCTACACAGATAATATCCACATACAGACCAAGATTTGCGCAGTTTATTTTTTCTTTTTATTTTCTTTTGTAAATATCGTATATATATATATATATATATATATATATATATATAGAATATCTCGGAATAACATTGACATTATTCCTGTAGTGATGAAAGAGATTGAGGTTAACAAAAAAGTATATTTTAATGATATTTGTAATAGTAACTAAATTCATAAATCAACGTGCGTTCGCACGATTTGATGAGAAAAGACGGTCCAGCATTTATCGTCGGCCTATTATAAAATAAATTGTAATGGTAAGATCGTAAGTAAATCAATCACCGTCAAGCATTCTTATTATATCATAAGAATGAGCCTTAGTGCGTGACGAGATTTTGGAAGGAATGAGTTATAAATAATAATAGCAATGCATAGTCTCCGCGCACTTAGCGATAAACTCTTTTTGTTAAATTGCGATTCGTGCATTTTTATCAATATCTCAATTATAATTCCGAATATTACAAACGGCGTGGGATTTTTTTTATTCAACTCAATTTTCACTTTCTACTCTATCACTGCGCTGTCAAGATTACTCTGGGATCTTGTGTAATGATCTGACACAATATTTTAATTATTATTAAAAACTCAAAATATCAATATTATTATAAATTTTTAGTTAGCTCCTTTTATTTTTTCGTTTCTTTGTATATGACGAATAATATATCGAAATATTACGAATGTACCTAAGAATATTAAGTTAATATTAATTAATACTTTTCGATTATAATGCATAGAGCGTATATTGTTTCAAAAATTAAAAAACTAAAATTCAAATTCGATCAAAAATTTATTAGATTATCACCTCTCGATGAAATAAGGCAACTCACTATGAATATTTAGAAAAGAACCATTTGGAATTCGGCATTAAACTGTAGGTCCCATGTATTTAATATGTAGATATATACAGAAAAGGTTGGATTATATGGTGTGTTTATCTAATCATTTAGACGTCTTAAATTTTGCGATTTTGAAACCTCCGAAAGGTTTGTACTGAAAGGCTTGAACTGTAATACCATTGGATGGGTAGAATTGAATACTATTACTAAAATTTAATTGTTCATAAAATTATTTATAAAAAACATAAATATACTCCTCCAATGTTGATAAACTTGTCGATATATTAAAATCTAAATAAAAAAAACCACATATTTTTCTATACTCTATGTTAATATTTTTAGGATATGAAAAAGATCATTCGAAAAAGATCAATTTTTTTCAGTGCAGCAAATATATATTATCATATTCGTTATTTCATCATATCTGTTGAGTCTAACAGTGTTCTTAAAATATTTAAAAGAAGTTTTTTAAATAAAAAGAATTAAAAAATTTTTTATACACTTTTCATACACATGACATTTATCCCGTTTTCATTTTGAAATAATACAGGATTTCACTGAGATGTTTGGAATATAATAAAAAATATTTAAGTTCTATCTTAAAATATCTACAAATTTTTTTTTAAGTTTCATATAGGAAGATATCCCTTTAATATAGATTAATGGTTGATACAAATATTGTTCTTGTTTGGAAGATACTGCATGAAAAAATGCATGAAAAAAACATGCTTTCAATATACAGCAATCCACATGCAGTTTGCATTCACATCTCGTATGAAGCGATTCGTAAACATGTGAAAAGCAAAAGCGACTGATGAAAAACTCGTGCAAAGCACATGAACGAAAGATTTAAATAATTAGCACAAACAAATCGAGATACTAAAACTCGTATCCTGACGAGGACAAGCTTGGACATTGCTGTACTTGAAGATGCATAAAAAAGATCTCCCGACTCGTCGTGTAAGAAATAAGGGTGACCGTAGGTGAACCGAGGATGAAAGGATGAAAATCCGAGAGAGGAAAGGAGAGAGCTGTACGATTTATGATTCGACCCAGCTGGGAACCGAGCATAAGGTATGCGGTTCATAGTATGCTTTAACGTGCAAGAAAGGCGCAATAAATTGTTCAACACGTGCAAGTACGTCTCGGGGAGCCGGGGGTAAATGCGAGACTCGCCCTTAACAAGATTCGGCCATCTAGTACTCTTCCTTTCTCTGCAACGTTGACCTTCAAGGACGTAACAAACTCATTTCCCTCTGTATGCAGCTAGTGCGAGTATGCAAATTGCAGTCTAACACCTTGGGATATTGTTGATAAAAAAGAAACTGGATTTCTTTGCTACTATGGCGCGATTTGTAAAAATGCAATTTCGTCTTTATTATACATTGAAAAACTATAAGCGCATTATATTCATCAGATATTATCTATCTATAAAAAAAAATAAAAACCTGCGAATTTAAATTCTATTCATCTACTCAACTTCTTTCTCAATTTTTATTTTAATATCAATATTCTCCTAAGAATAAAATAGAAGCTCTATATGTAAAGTACAAAAGTAATTAACTGACGTTTATAAAAAAGCCTTTTTTGAGATATTTAATGAAAGAATTGTATAAATATTATTTACATAATAAATTTGCATGATATAATATTCATGAAGTGATTTTATTGCTTGAGAATTTTTTTTTATTTCTGATACTCGATCTATAAATATCCTTATCTTCATGATTATTTGTAATGACTAACAAATTATATCGGTATTTCTTATTACGCTTACTATTTTTTTTTTTTTACCAACTATTGTAATGCAGCTCTGAACGTGATACGCAAAATGAATGCTGCAATCCTGCAGTCATCGTTATAAAAATGCGCGACAGAATGTATTGCTATAACACATTAACGAATTTATCGTCTAGGCGATTTAGTGCTCTTGAAGTTGTGACGCAAAAAAGGTCTTTTGACGAATCGTGAATCATCAGTTTGAATCGGTCATAAAGTCGACATTCACTCGCGATTGTTAATAGGACAGATTAATACGATGGTTTAGCCTGATTCAAAGCGAATACAGGTGGACTCTTGCCTCGGGCTTCGATTAAGTTGAGTCCAAGCGCGCTGTCAATAGCAGTTTCCCCGGCAGGGATTTAAAGCATTTGATTATTGGCTCAGTCGACGATTCAAAAGATTCTACATCCGGTTTCTCCTCATTCGAACTGGAATTTGTATCTCGTAGCTCTTGTGAGCCGGTTTCGAAGTCTCAATACGCGGTCCAACAACGGTGGATAATGCAATAATAATTGGCTAATGAAAAGTATTTGCGATACTAAAAAATATTATTAAACATCATATTTATTCATTATTATATTTATTTGTTATCTATTTATTGACAATCAAAAGGTTTTAGTAACTCGTTTTAGTATCTTTTTCTACATTAATCAATATCTGTTGACAAAAGCGTCTGATGTTTCCTATTAGTTTTTAATTCATTTGGCTTTCGTAATAAAAAGCAAAGAAAAAAAAATCGCTATTGTCAAGTAAAACACTTAAAACTTGTTATAGAATGACCATCAAAAAGCCATTATAGGATTAAAAAATTCTTTTCACAATAATCATTAGTCATTACAAAAATCATGAAGACATAAAGATATTTATAGATCAAGTATCATAAATAAAAAATTCTGAAAAGATAAAATTACTTCATGTGTATGAATATTATAATATCATGTAAATTATGTAAATAACGACGTTGTATTTATATAATTCTTTCATTAAATGTCTTTCACATAAGTCTTTTTTATAAAACATCAATACTTGACAATACAGAACATCATTTTAGCAAATATGTTGAGTATGTTTAATAAATAAAATTAAATTAACTATTGTTATCCCAAAATGCGTATAAATTTTAAGAAGAATTAGAGGAAGAATTTTTGCAGTCAGTATATAAAAAATTACAATTTTTCATTTTATGAGAAAGTATTAACCACACGCTAGTGACGATTCATTTGTGCTGGCAAGAATTTGTAGACAATTTGTGAGATCGATGTAATATATCGAGCAAAATGTAACACATCGCCGCGTTTGCCGCAACTATGCGTTTTGTTGCAAACGCGACTCCAATCGACTGGACTCACGGGCAGCAAAATTTGTGAACGAACTCTCGAGACATTGCGTCATATTCGCTCCTCGTGAATTGCATCGAACAGCTCGAGCTCGTGAATTTCCATGATGGAGGAGATTCGATGAGTATATGCGCGCTTGTACCAACTTTCGGATCGACGGTGTTCGTGCACACTTATATGGCACACCGTTCAGTAAAGCCGCGTGCAAACTCAAACAAACATGCGGGTAGAGTCGACACCAATGTGTACATTCGAGATTTCGCGAAAGACCGCGAGTCTTTCTACATATTGTAGAGATATTATAGTATTGTAAAGATATTATGCAGCTTCGCTCACAAGTAAAAAGATGTTCATAAGATGATTAGAAAAGTAGCAAAAGAGCGTATATGTTCAACACACGCTGTGCTTGATTCATGTAATTTAGAGAGTGTTTATTAATTTTAAATTGCAGTTAAAAATTATTCCTCGCAATTTTACTAGGAAGAAAGATTACTTCTAACATCGAGAATCGCACTATGCGCGAAATTTGGAACACTATACATACACACGCATGCACGCACGCGCACACACACATATATATGTGTATGTGTATACATATATATTTAATATTTAATATCTAATATCTATAGATCTCGTCACATGCGACTATTGATCTATGTTCGCATTTCATGTGCAGACATAACTAAATCGATGCATACGCATAAATTTTTGCATTAAGTAGGCTATTATGAATATAAGAATAACATGTATGTATGTATGTATGTACGTCATATAGACTATTAATCCCATTTGCGGGATTCAAAACAAAAATGATGTTATTCAATATATGTTATAAAATTATCCTATTCAAAGATATACAAAATCTTTTTTTGAGATTTTCAAGAAATTGGCGAAGAATAATTTTCATGCATAAATATAATTTCCATGTATGATAAAATTTACGTAATTTCTACAAGTGTAAGTAAACATGATAAGATAAAAATAATAATTTAAATATTTTCGTTCTCAATTCGTCATTTATAATCTGCCTATTCATTTTGTAGCAAGGAATTTAATTTTGCCTAAAAAGATTTTCCTTCTTAGTAAATAAAATATTATTTATGAGATAATAAGATTCTACAAAATATTTAATTGAGGAATAACTCTCCTTTTAATACTCGATATAATCATTTTGAATTAAATAATAGTTAATTTCATTGCAAGTGGAAACGTGTACAATTCCTAATCATTATTACACGATTTAAAGGACTAATTAAATCTTTTCAATTGCAATTTTATCACTTCAGACGTTCCCACTGAACGCGAAGTTTGTCTGAATAACAACTGGATTAATTACGTGCATATAATTATGAATTTTCGCGAGGGATACGTTGTATTTAGCAGCGGCTTGTAGCGCATAGCGTTTCGTATGTGAATACGAAGAAATGTAATGTAGGCTAGTGGCGAACACAATCGAGGATACTGGAACGCGAACGTGCGTGCATGCGTACTGCATACTAATACGCGTGAGTGCACGAGTGACCCTCGTGCAAATACACGGATTGCATTTGTGTACAGTCGTTCATGCGGCACATGTGCTAACCAGATGATGCGCTGCGGGATACGAGATAATTGTCATACGAGTCCCCGGTATATTATTCCCTAATTATACGAGCGCATCAGTATCATTGATATATCACGATCATTTAATTGATAACACAGATTTCGCCGTGAGTTATGAAAATAAAAATTAAGATAAAATAAAATAAATCAAGATACACGAAGGTAAAAGATCTTTCAACAAAAGTCAACAAAAGCGTGAAAAAGTGAAGATACAGAAGGCCAGAATTCGTATGTTCATACACGTATACGAATATTATGAATATTTCATATATATATATATATTCTCTCGGTATATATTCTCATATATATATTCTCGGTTTGAATAATTGATATCTATTATATTTAGATTTGAAATAAATGTATAAAAGATGCATAAACTTTGATTTAATAATAACACGAGCAATGTAATATAAAATATTAAATATAAAATTAGATAAAAGTTATATTTTATCTCGTTTTTCTGATAGCAAAAAAGTAGAAAAGTTGAATATTTTATATTACATATATTGCTCGTGTTGACAATGAAAGATAAAGTCATAGCAAGCAAGCAAGTAGAAATCAGATTTTTCGTTCTCTCATAAGAGCAAAAATAAAGTTTATAATAATTGAAAAACAAAGAAAATTGGTGGGACGGCTTCGACCTTTCGGCCGCCGCCCTGCTGTGATGCGAGATGTCGCATCGTGAAAAGAGAATGACGGCATATAGATGTATGCACGTCTCCGCGGGACTTGGTCCCTTTAGAATGACGGCATAGAAGGATGCGCGTCTCCGCGGGAATTGTGGTCCCTTCAGAATGACGGCCTTGACCTATTGGTCGCCGCCCCTCGCGGGAGAATAGATCTCCCTATTGTATGTTTCCTCAACACATTGAGTAGAATCAAATGATATTTTATCATATTTTTTTCATTACATTTCATTATTGTAAACCGAGTTACGCGACAACGGTCATTATCATGTAGATTCACAAATTTGACCCGTTGTTTTTGCAGTTATAATTGTTACTGAGAATTGTACACAGTTACAATACACAGATGAATTAATGAGGTGTCCACAGTACTCTGAATTCAAGTCCGATTGTTTCGATCGACAAAGACGAATAGGAATTCCGTGCACGCTTTTAATTGTCGATAATACGACGAAGACGTCCATTGGCATAATAATCTCTTTCCTGCATGAAGAAGAACGGGGCTCGTCTCGAGCGAAGTGAGAGTCCTTCAGACAACGAGCGCTATGCTATTTAGAAATCTACTCGAACATACAAAGGGATGTCATCCCTCTCGGCGGAGGTGGCGATGCCATGCCTGAGTGCTCTCTCGTGCCACCTACAGCACGCGCGTCGCGATGCACACGCACACGATGACTCGCCCGCTGGCTGTCAACTTTCAATAGCGCGGGTCGAATAACACCGACGAACTTTGCAACACGCGATACGGGATGGCAAGGAAAAAAGGGAGCACTAAAGGCGCTGAAGCGAAAGCGGAAGGCCACCCGCGTATTGTTTGAAAATGTGTCAACTCGCAATTCGTTAGCCTCGTTCTGCATTAATACTAGAACAATTGGCCAAGAGAACGCTTAACAAGGTTACGAATTTTATATTTTTGTAAATTTACTCACGTATGTGCGAAACTCTTTTTGAGGATTTATTTAATATTTGTTGCTTAATTTTAGAAAATTGTGAGAAAGTTTCATTGCTTTTATTATTTAATTTTTATCTCGCTTCATGTTTCTAAGTTGTTTTTAACTCGCTGCGGTGCAAAGTTAAGGACCTAGTTTTGTTATCTTTTTGATATACTTTCGTTCGATGCATATACTTTCGTTCGATGCATAATGTATTATACATACTGAAATATCTTTGCCATATGCACACGAGATGCAGAGATAAAATTTTGAATTTCAAGTTTAGAACATTATGTGAAAGCTACTCGCGTAGAAAATTAAAAAATGCATTTCTAAATACTAACGCGTTTTATATTTATTGTGATTCTATTACAATAAATTCAGACTTTACAAATACGAATGTATTCGAAACTCATCTATCATATTGTATATCTCATATGCTAATTTATTGTTTCAATCTCGTTATGCGTAGCGTACCAAAATTTAAACTTTTTGAAAAGTCTGGACGTAATCGTATTAAATTTCAAATGTTACCAAAAAAAAACTATAACAAGAAATACTACAAGTTAACTTCAACAAGTTATTTTCAATATATTACAAATAATTTTTAGCGTAATAAGAATTTGAATGTTCATGTATATACTCGACTTCATAATGAACTTAATAAAGTTAAGAAAAAAAAGGAATAATTTGCAACTGACTTGGATTTTATATAGAGATAAAAAATTGTATGTTGAGAAGAATGCTACAGTGTAACAGGCGCGTGTCGACTCGGCGCACTTTACCGCTTTCTTTATCCAAAGGTTGATTTACGTTAGATGCCGGGTCAAAGAGCGGTCGAGTACTTTAGCATTAGACCGAGGAAGCTGCGGACGCTGCAACTGAGTGCAACCGCCGGAAACGCAAACGTCTTGGCATCGCGTTGTTGCTTCAAACGATGAGCAACGAGCGCGTTTGTAGTATCGTTCTTTTCTCGAAGAAGAAAACGATGGGGAAGTCAATTTTAAGAGATAACAAGCTCTTATTGATAAGCACAGATGCGCGAGTTTCTTTACTGTAATTCTCCGGAAGGATATCAGAGGCGATGGCTGTTAGAGACTTTGACACATAAATTAATTGTAATTGCATTTCGCTTTGTTTTCAGTACGATTAAAGTCTTAACATTAGATCCTACATTTTTTTTTAAATTTTTTTACTTTTGATAAGAATATGTTCTGAATATTTTATTACATCCTTTTATAGTACAATTTTGTCAAGTTTAAACTGCAAAATGTCAAATGTGTCTAAATATAGAAGTCATAAAGCAGACGAGAATTAAAATTACATGAGCGGCTAAACAATGAATTTCTTTAATGAACAATATGCTATCAAGGCATTGTCTAAATGTCGAAAAATGATAGTATACTTTATACGCGGCATATTTCTGTAGGATACCTTTACGCGCTGGGAAGTTAATAATTTCTATTTGCACCTAATTAGGCGCGACGTCGGCAGGTTTCCGATGCACAGCGCATTGTGCGCATCGATGCGCAATTATTAAGACCTCGCTCGATCCCGAAGCTCCCGCTCGTTATGCAAGCTTCTCGCGTTCTCCCGGCGACGTATCGATTTCTGCCAGACGCGGGGAACCTGACCTACGAGTTTACGCGCGTACGAGCCGCCCGCAACGCGAAATATCTCGCGTATAAATTGCTCGATCACCGATAGAGTCGAGTAGCACGAACATGAAAGTACAAACGGCCATCGTCGGCATGTATCAGTTCCGAATAGTTTATTATCGTCATAAACCAGGCTATGCTGACGTTCGCGAACAATTCGAGCGTGTATTTTGCCATGAGCGCTGATGCACTAGTCCATGTGTAGTTGCATCGTGAGCGAGAGAGATAGGATGAATAGATTTCATCATAAAAAAAAATCGTAATTCTCTTTTGAGTGATATTTGCGTTCACAAAATAAAAAAAAAAGAGTATACCGACATCGTTAGCCATTATCATTGTACACGCCGGAATTTTTCTATAATATTTAGAGAAAATTTCATACATACATTATATATATTTTTTATATTTACATTTACCAAAAAATTGTATTGCTTCATTTTTTCGTCATTTCATTATTATAGATAAATAAATATGAATAGATAACGATCTCGATTGTTATTATAATTTGCTAAGTTAGTTTTTGTTATTTAATTAATTATTAGGTTAATTAATTGAAAATTTAATTTAATTCACATTTTAAGATGTATATATATTAAAGGTAATTAAAAAATTGACATTTTAATATATTTTTGAAGAAGAGTTAATGAAAAGCATCATGTTATGAATCCGTGCTTCATATGCTGTACATTTTCAAACGCATTTATTTGTCTTACGTACAATAATGCAAGCGCATTTATTTGTCTTACGTACAATAATGCTTCACTGTAATTCCATCGCGTTAGTTTTACCGCTGGTTTTTCGCGATATCGGTGCTCTGAAAGCTCCAGGTCGGCATTTTCCGGGTAGCTGGATCGGTGGTTGAAGGGCCAATTCAAGAGAGGATATTATGTAGCCTTAGGGGGATGCTAGGTGGTGACGTTCCGTTAAAGTTCCCGGAAGCGGAGAGAACACAGGAAGACGGCTCGCAGCTCGCTAAGGAACACGAAGGCGAAGAGGTGCGAGGATATTGCATTCTGCTTGGTAACTTCTGCAGTGTTCTATCTCTGTTTCTCGCTTTCGAACGCGTTTTTCTCTTTCTCTCTCTCTCTCTCTCTCTTTCTTTCTTTCTCTCTCACACTATCTGTCTCTTATGCTCCCTGTGATCTTCCGTCAGCATTCTCCTCTACGAGGAACTTCGACTACGAGGAAGCAAAGGGTCTAACGGATTTACATGCACGTGCTTGGATCTGTGTGGCTGGATAGTGTTTACGCTTGAAATAAAGCTAAGTCCCTTTCTCTTCCTCTCTCTCTCTCGCACGTTCTAAAGTGCTAATGCAGTCACTATCGGATGAGTTCTAATGAATGGGAATAATAATGATGAGGAGTATGATTAATGCATCGAGCAAAGGTGATGAGAATGAATTACTAAATATGATCATATCGCAAGGTGAGATTGAGTAAGGTTATCTCTTTCAAATGTAGCACTCGGTGGATTAGAAATATTTACGTTCTTTGGTATATTTGCATTTGATATAAATGCAAATGAGTAAATTAAATTAAATATGTTTTCATGTTTGACCAGTTTCTTTTTTAGCAAAAACTTATTTACTTCTTATCTTAATTGAAACCTATAACAGAATTTTTTACCCCTATCTGCATATAAAGCTATCTGAGGCAAATTATCAGAACGTAACCAACAAGACGTGAAAATTATTTGCTAATTTTTTTGCTTCTAAAACTAATTTTTTGCTTTATGCTGCAATTCTAAACAAAATCGTAAAATTCGTAACCTGTTTTTGTAAGATTCATAAGAACTTATGAGTAAATCTTCAATTTTATGCATACTGTATGTCATACTCTATGCTCAGCTTTTTACGATCGCTTCGTAAGCTATGACTTTACGATTTTACGATTGATTCATAGATTTGGTTAGAATTGCAGCATTAGTTTTTAAAAAATTAGAGATTTGATAGCTCAATATTAAGTAACTTTTTAAAAAGTAAAGCAAAAAAATTATTTTTAAAAGTAAAAAATAGTAAATAATTTTCATGTTTTATTGGTTGGTTACACTCTCGCAATACAAAAGTGAGCCAAGTGAGAAAATCAATCAGCATTGCGGAAAAGAGACAACAATACTTTGAGACTTTCAAGTATCAGATTTAACACTCCTTTTTTAAGAGTGGATAAAAAGATGAATTATGCGATGAGGCAATAATTAATATCTCATTAGACTTTTACATCTTTTAATTTTTAATTTATGAATCATGAATTAACATAGATCTTGATTTACATTCTATACATAATAAGCCGCGGATTTGGCCAAGTCTGATTATCTGTCGTCCGTTTATATGAAATATGTGCAAGATATCGTGAATATATTTCACATACTGTAAATAACATACAATCTCTACAAGTTAAATATCTTCTACACGTTCTTTGCATAATGATTATTTACGTATATTAAACGTTAATTATCTAAATTGCTAATTAACTGAGTTACAAGAATATTTTAGTCTTTCTTAAATTTATATTGTTGCATTTTTTAAAATACAATACAGTATTTCAAAAATATTGATAATTCACTAATTATGTAAAGCAAAATTTGTTTATGAATTACCCAATAAATTTTTTCATTTTTCGTATGTTAAAATCTTTTGATTTTTATCAATATTATGTATACTGTAATTTTTCTTTCATAAAAGACGCAATTATATAAACGTATAACAATCTTAAATTTCAAGTTCATAGTCTCAAGGTTAGCTACTCTTGAATATAAGAAATTATTTGTTCATGCATATTTTCCACATTAAATATATTAAATATATTCCACTCAGATCTAGGCAATAATATTTTCCGCAGTAATAATTTTTTTATAATATTGTTTTTTTATAATATTGTATAAACTTTTTTATAATATTGTTATGTATAATAATCGACTTTTAACGAAGTCGAGAGTGTTTTTAGAAAACAAGCAAGAGCTCTTTTATCGACTTTGTAAAAATACTGAAATGTCACACGATCGATTCGCGTGTCGATCGACAGCTTTAAGAGCACCATATAGTGGTATTCCTGCCTTGTTCCTTTGGTCCCTTCAAGACTACCAAGGCCCTAAAGTTCCTGAATAAAGTTTTGTATCCCGAGAACGCCTTTATATCCATTTTATGTAGTCGCTCGGTAGTCGATACGACAAGATTCCTCGCGAGGCGCGACGCGGAGAAGAGCAGCGCCGGCATGATAAGAAACAGACGGAATAAAGGAGGATAAAAAGTATCGAAAGAAGATAGAGGAGATCTCGTGGAATGTCGAGCTGGATGTTCGTCGCTCTACTACTCTCCTCTCTCCACTTTCTGCCCCTCTATTTCGTTCCTCTTTTCCGTCCCCCTCACTGATCCTGTGGTTTTCCGGTCTTTTTGTATTCTCCATCTTCTCTCTTTGAACAGAGAGGGGGGGGGGGNGGGCGAGAAAGAGTTGGAGAAGGGAATGGAGAGAAGAAACACGATGGAATGAACGACGTGGAAAAGAGCGAGACAGCGGAAGAGAGTATCTCTTGAAACCAGTTCGATCTATAACAGAGCCTTTGCATCGGACGTACGAAAAACGAGAACGAATGCGCTCTAGCTAGTCTATCGGCCATGAGTTATAGGCGAATCGAGCTGCGAGATTCGAAACAACCGGCCGGCTTTATTGAGGCACGTACTGCATCAACTAACCCACAGAACTGACCGAAATTCGCACAACGAAGTAACTTAACGCATCGCGAACTGATTGTCAATAGTGTAATAGAGTTGATTCATTAGTCGACTTTCTGTATGTTGTTGTACTTTCTGTATTTTGTTTCAACTATTCTAATTTGTGGCTGATTATACAAATTATTCAATCTTTGTTAAAACAATGTTAAATCTTTCAGAATTATAATAAATGATAATTATTTAATTATTTTAATAAAAGTTTACTATATTTTTCGATTTGATGCGCATCAGTGACTATACTTTAATGTGATTATTCATATGTGATAGAAATATGACCTTAATTTTTTATCATTAATTACGAAACTATTTTATATCATACAACGAAAATTAACACATAGATTTGTGAAATTGGCTCCTCGAAATGCAAATTTTTACAAAATTGGCATGGCATTTGATTGTCTGCAATTTGGTCACATTTGTTCATAATAAATAAATTTTTGTCTACTTTGCAAAGAAAATTAAAAATAAAAAAGCTTCATTATCAGCATTCCTAAGTGCGTTTTTTTCAAATATACATCATATTTATATTAATTTAATTTAATTATATTCTATTTGATATATTTGATTTAATTATATTCTATTTAATTTAATTATATTCTATTTGATATAAAATGCTTTTATAAATAATGTACTAATAGATTTAGTAATCTAAATATATTTACATATTAATATTTTGTGTTATAATGATTAACTTTTTAAATCATTACAACTTACGTTTCATATATCATGCATGATATTTTCTGAGTTTGAAATTTGTGATAAAGTTATACCGAACTAGAAAGATGCAAAATTCGTCTATGTCTGAATACAAAACAGCAAATTTGGATGCAGCTATGCGATCGATTTTCCGTGACGCATACACAAGTTTCTGATGACGGACGGAAATTTTTCGCTGTCGGAGGAACCATTGCTAAAGTTGAAAGCGTTCTTTCCGAACCTTTCGTAAAAATTGGCTTCTGTCGCGCAGACTATCTACCTTCTTCATTTGTTTAGGTTTTTTAATAATTTTTGGGCTATAGTTATTAAGAGGGAACAATTTTGACTTTCAGCAAAAATTTAAATCTTTGCGATTTTGTACGTCTAAATACTTGCAATAAAAATCTACCAACATCCCAAATATAGTAGATATATTAAATGTTTTTATATATAATTGAAATGAACAGTTATTATAATTCATGTAATCCATATTTCATATTAATGTGAAAGTAAAGATGTAATAGTTAATATTATTATTTATATTTTTCAAATTTCTTTTTACGCGAAGTGTTAATTGTGTACTGCCAGGATTAAATTTTTAATCTTTTCGCAAGTCAGACTTATAGAGTATTGGCGGCGCTTTAAGTGATCGTAAACACTTCAGGAATGGATATTAAACGACATTCAATTAAAATGTAAGTACCTATTAAGATACCAACACGAACGCAACAGCGAGATTATTTAAAGGAATTTAATTGTAAGATGGAATTTCTTTAAATGTAGCTTCTACTTTTATCATTTAAATGATAACTTTTTTTATTATTTATATATATTGAATTTATTATATAATTTAGTTATAGCCACATATATCTATACTTAATTATAATTTGGATATACATATAATTATCGAAAATAATGAATTATTATCGAAAGGATCACAAGACAAAATTAAGCACGATACAAAGAAATAAATTTAAAAAATTCTTATGATATTGTCAATGGTTAGTGATAATTTAAAATTTGTGATAATGTAAAAAGAAAATACAAGATTACTTTCTACGAGAAATGTGACAAACACGGTTTGGCATTAGAAAGATATTTGAGGAAGAAAATTCGCCTTTCTCATTTCGCCCGGGACACACGAAAGCGCACTTACGGCGAACGGTAAAAATCTTTTTACACACGCGACACACCGGCCAATTTGCCCGAAAGAGTTGGGAGTAGCTTGCAAGTTTCGCCAAAATCCGTTTTCCGACTTCTTGTACGTAATCTAAAGAAAAGTTTCTTTCTAACGCGAAAGAACGGTGTCCATTTCGCAAGTTCGAGATTACGCATGTATACAGGGTGCCCCATGGTTACCGAGTCG
Source organism: Tetramorium alpestre (assembly GCA_021460005.1). NCBI lineage: Eukaryota > Metazoa > Arthropoda > Insecta > Hymenoptera > Formicidae > Tetramorium > Tetramorium alpestre. The sequence goes on from JAJVSH010000050.1 coordinate 1,071,927, forward strand.
ACTTTCATCTGCAAATTTTCTTTGATCAATTTTAAATCGATCCTGTTCTGCGACATTCGTTTACGTTTGCATTCGATACGTCTCTAGCGAAGGAGAAAACTCGTTATGAGTTTCCCATCGGTATCGATTTTGCACCGCGAGCGATATTTGCACCAACATCGAGTGGACTCTCGACCGGTGACGTATATGCACACACGATCACTTGCTTTTCGCATAAAATGTTAATCCAATCCGTCGAATGTACTTCCGCGCAATTTACCGCCTTCCGTTCCATTTCTCTTGGACTGCAGTATCCATTCGTCGAGATTTCGGTCTATTCCGCTCATGAAAAAATCATTCCCGTTTAAAGTTACAAAAGAAGATTGTATCATTTCAAACATTGTCGATTAATACAATATAAGCAATCAATATATTGATAACAGTGAAATAACAAGAAAAAAATATGTAATTAATAAAAAATATGCAAATAAAAGAAATATGTTAAATTAAAACAATGGAAAATAAATGAAAAATTACTATTTAAGAACTGTATCTGTAAAAAAATAACTATGATTTAAAAAAATTAAATATTTGTTTAAAAAATTACTTAGAATATTAGAAAATGTGCAATTTTGCAATTATATATCGCGTATAATATTGCTGACGGCGGTTGAATGTTTAATTATGATAAGCGTCTTTTAATTTAATCTGCACTGCGCTTTAAATGACGCGACGAACTTTTCACGAGATTGATTCCCTTGATCAATGGATCGGAAAGAAGCCTTAACTGCCGCGTTTCCACCTCGAGAAAGGGCGAGGATTCTTTCGGGATCATCTCACGACAAGTCGACTCTTCAGAGGACACGCGGGCGCGTTAATAATCTCGTTAACGCTCTGGCCGACGAACTCGCCGCTTTCGAGAGCCACTAAACGGTTAGATAGTCTCTATCTCTCTCGCATGCTCGAATGTGCCGACAACAAGAGCCTGTCGAGATTAACACGCGATATCAATCGCTTGTTTGCCGACAACGATCGTGATCATGGGTGAATATGCAAGAACGTGCTAGCTGCTTTAAACTTGATTTGCAAAGTTGAGAGGAAACACGATATCAGAAAATTCTAATTTTTCCGCAATAATTATTGCCACATTTTTTTTAGACGAGATATACGAGAAGATATGAATAACATTTCTAAGTTTAAAAATAAAAAGATGAGATTTAAAGAGATAATATTTTTTTCTCTTGCTACTAACTTATTTACATATTTATATTTAATTTACATCATTAAAGATTTTTTTCTTAGTTTTTTGTGGAAGTCACGACAATAAAACGAAACAGCACGTAGGATTAGATATCCGATATCCATATTTCTAGACAATACCTTCTTTCCGCTTTCCACTTTTTTTTTTCACGCCGCATCATCGTCGTCTACGTCTACGAAACTTCCGCCTTCGCAAAACGTATTTAAATATATACTGAAACTTTTCGAGACAGTTTCACGCGTCCGTGAGATGCGGCGTGCATATAATCTAGATACACCTGCCATATAACGGAAAATGCGGTATATAACAAATATTTTGCGTAAAATCGCGTTGAACACTTATTATTAGAATGCAATTGCTAGAGCTTTGTCATATTATTTTATCGTATTTTATAAAGAGATTGGAGAAATATCGTAAAAAAATTAAAAAGTGTATCGAAGTTATACATACTGCTTCTTTTTAAAGATTGTTATTGATAGAGGAATCAGATAATTCGTGATTCAATTCTTTTTATCCACTCATGAATTTTTTAATATTGCTTTACGAAGTGTGTTGTTAACTTATATACGTTTTACATCAATATTTCAATTATTTTAAAACAAGATTGTAGAACGCTTGCAAGTTACACCGAAAGATTGGAGTAGTTGCGACAGATACGTTTGTCGTGCCAATTTAGCGAGTCGGTTTCCTCGCCATGGAACTCAACTACTTGTCGGTGTATTACACGAGCATGCAGCTGCGACGAGCAGCAAACAAAGTACACGCTGCAGTAGTCCTGACCCACATAGCACTCGAGCCGGCCCTTTAAGGGAAAATGCAAACAACGCGGAGCAGCGGTCTTGGTTTGCTGCCGTACAAGTCTCGCGGTCTTCAGTGGTCATAAAATCATGAAAAAAACTACCGCGCGATACCTCGAGTTCTTCACAATATAGCCTCTACAAACTTTTCTGTGAAAACGTTCCCTTGTAACTTTTCAAAGATTCCTTGCGATTGGACGATATAGAAGTGTTCGAACAAATTAAAATGGATGATATATACATATAACATCGGAAAACATCAAGTCACATCCCGGAAAAAATATATCGAATAAAAATATTCCATATTCTATTCCGCAATTTTACGATGTGTCGTAGAAATAAAAAATTTGACATATCGTTGTATGTACAAGATATTTCATAAAATTCTGCTCGTCTAAACAAAATTTCAATTCGTAAAAGGATTTGACATCAAAATAACTAAAAATGTAAAAAATGTAGACTACATTCTGCGAATTGACGTAACGATGAATGAGACCGTCTATGTTACGCAAAATAGCTTTTTACGAGTTCATTCGAATCAATACAATATATAGCCAATGCAATAGAAAATATCGTATCGTCTTGCATCTTCCGTACGATCTTGATTCGCGCAGTATACGAAGTTTCCTGGCGAGAAATTTCATTTTCTAACATACGGAAGCCTTTGCGCTCGTATCATTCACGATGTGCAAGAACCATTGCAATATATCAGTTTATTGATGAAACCTGAGGAATGACAGGTCGGAATATCTTTTTTTATCTTATTGGAATGTTTTGGTCAAATAAAATGTTTGATATTGAAGAATCGAAAGTTGCATTTCTCAGCCAGAGAAATATAAATTATTTCTTTTATATATTTAAAATTTATGTGATAAGATTTAATATAATAAGATAAATTTATAAATATTTATATTAAGGTTTATATACATGAAAGATACACATGCATTTAGCGATTAAAAATATTAAACATTACGCTAGATCAAATGATAAACAGAGATATTACACATTAAGTAAAAAGTATTATTTTAAAACGTAATAATGTATTTATTATTGAATTTGTAAAAACATAACGTGCAAAATGTAACAAAGGATATTAAAAATGTTCGTAACGCTTGATCAAATATTAAACAGAGATATTATTACATATTAAGTACTGTACCATAAAAAGTACTGTTTTAAAACATAATGTATTTATTATTAAATTTGTAAAAACATTATGCATAACGCGCGAAATGTAATCTCTCTGTGTGAACATCTATTGTATAATCTCATAATTATGCCGTGTGTTTTCTACGGAAACATCTTGCATGGAAAAATCTATATAATCAAGATTTTATAAGATAAAACTTAGTCTTTAGACATAGTCTCTAGTAAAATGAAACTTTCGAACGAAAGTTTAACATAGCCAAGAAAGTACAATCGAGAGCGAGACCAAATAAACTAGACAAAGCTAACACTCGCTAACACTGTGTTAGCTTTACTGTTTTGCAAAGTTTGTTGATAAATTCTGCTAAAATCGATAGAGATATCTAACATCACTTAAAATAAATTTGAAGAGCAGAATTATATCAAACCTCAAGATATATTTTATAAATTAATTTATGTGACATTAAACGTTTGTAAAAAATCTCTCTTAATTCAGCTTTGAAAAAATAAAAATTATTTAAAAGAAAAATATTAATTTAAAAATTAAGGCATAAAATTAATTATTAGATAATGCACGGATTTCTTTTTCAGACGTACTAGTAAGTCAAACTTAAAACTGCTTAGTAGAATCAAACAGCTTCTACGTAGAAGCTTCTTCGACAATGAATTATGTATCGAGTATAATAGATTAGAGGCAGAAGTGATGATCATGAAAGGGCAGTTTAAGAAGGGCTAGCAATTTTCCAAAGTGGTGTTCGTCTCTTGAGTATTGCACGAGTGTGCAGATGCACACTCCGGTGCACACTTGTTTTATTGAGGTTTATTAAAAGACGGATTTTATTCCGGAAGAGTCATACAGAACCGTTAGATAAACTTGCGAAATGTTTTAATGCTACAAAAATCGCAGAAATTAAAATAGTTTCTTCGATGGAATTAATTATATGCGTTCGTTTAATTATCATGCGGAAAATAATCATCCAGACTTTGAAATTCGCAATTTTATTAATAGTAAGGTATGCCATGCATAAAGAGAGTGCAAGTAATTTCATATTAATGCACATATGTGTCTAAATATATAATTCCAACTCCATTTCTCTCATATTTTTTTTGTTCCACAATATTTCTCCCTTGTAGATTGAGTCTCATGAATCTTGTTACGGTCTGATTTAAATTCTACATTTTTACGTTATTCCTTGCGTGCATACAATTTCATACCGCAAAATCTTTCGTACCGCGAAATCTTCGATCCTGATTTCATAAGCCAAAGTATAAGAACAAAGAACACCGCGCCTTATCCGGCGGCATATATAGCAGGTTAATTAGTATTTATCGCAAGTACGCTCGTGCGGCTCGACCAATAGTGGTTAGCGAATGCGGAAGAGTTGGAGTCTCCCTCGAGTGAAATCGGAGGTAAATTTTATCGCTCAAGTTTCCGGTCGCGAAGTTAACTTCCACCTATAACATTCTATCGCGACATATTTTTTTACGAGACTGTCTCGTTTTTTAGCGGAACTCGAACAGAATCGGATGGTGGAAAAAGTTCCGCGATCCATTAAAAAGTAGAGGTACAAAAAGATCTGAAAAAAGATTTCTACGCAATTTTCTACGAAACTTTACTTTAAATAACATTTAATTTTAATTATGCCTGGTTCTTCGAAATAATTTTGGCTCTCAAGTGTTTGAATTTTTTGTAAAATGAAATAGACACAAAGAAACTTGAAATTTGCGTTGCGTAAAGAACTGAATTGTATCGTTAAACAGAGAATTTTGAAGAGGTTTGTTGAAAAATTGAAGTCTTTGGACGTGTCTAAAAAAGAACTGCGCTAAATCTATAGAAGAAAAGAAAGAGATTGCGGGTTATAAAATATGTAAAGCTCACGATGCCAACGCGTGGTCTTATGAAGGAAACTTGCTTTGTCTGTGGAAATTGGAAAAGTTGCTTCTAGCCGACGAAAGTGATAGACAGACAGACAGATGCTCACTGTAACTCGTGCTTTTCGCAGATCGTGTAAGTTTATAATATCGCAATCTATTTCCGCTATTGACAACGATGACATTCTCTGTCAAACAATTCAGTCAAGTTCCTTTGTAACGCATATTTTTTATTAGTCCTACATTATTTTAGAGTCTAGCATAATTTTTCGATATATCATCAGCATTTTTAATAATTTCCATATAATTTATATATAGAAAAAAATAGTATTTAAAAGTAACATTTGGATTTATAAATTACAATTGCCTTTTTAAGTCGTGAACAATTTCTTTTTAAGTCGTGAAAAAAGATTGTACCGATTATCGGTTTGATCTCGACAGAACTTCGCATAAAGAATTAAATGTAAATTTTAATTCTAGATCCGTAAAATGTTTTATACATTTCATAAATATAAATGAAATGTGTCGTCTCATAAAACTTGAAAAATTTAAAAACACAGAGAAGCTAGTACCCATATCTGTATCTGTAACATTCGCACTCTCCAACTTTTCAAATAGACAATTTTGCAGCATATCGCCTTGTTTCACATTCAACAATTTAATTTCTGTATTCCTATGCGATTTCGCGTCGCAAGAAATGTACGGAACTGAAAGAGAGGACACGACCGCGATTGTTCATTGCAGAGGCCAGACGCGTCGCTTTCCTGATGAAGCTAAAGTGATTCCCAGGAACAAATGTCGCACGCTACTCGAGGACTCCGTCTATATCCCTCGAAGGATTCAGTGGCGTAACTAACAATTCACTAAGCTTTAGCCTCAAAGAAACTCAACAAATCTCTTAAACTTTATTTTAAATGACATAAATTTCGATTATTTTTCTTTTTCTTTTTTTATAATAAACTTTCATGACATCTAGCAATATTAAAAAGTGAAAAAAAAGGTTCAAACTTAAATATTTTAAAGATAAAATATCAAAAGAGGAATGATTTGTACAGAGAAGAATTAATGAAAGACGAATAAATTCTTTTCTCTCTATTATTTTCTCTTTGCATTTTGTTACATACTGTGTGTGTCTATAAACTTTTAAAAAATAATAATATATTCCACAAATATTATCTATGTCATAGAGCTTTGTCAATCTTCGTCAAATATAAATCCTCTTTTTCCAACAGTGGCGGAAACAGTGGTGAAATTCCAATGCCGCAAACTTGATATCCTTTCCGACTTTTTACTTTCTGATCTCAAATGTTGCTCTCTAATATTGAAAAGGAGAGAGGCCCTTTTGCAATTCGAGATCCACGACTGTGACTTTAGTTACGCCACTGGTCGGAAATATTTTGTCGAGAAAATAAAGGTTGGCCGGTACAAAGGTTGACGTCTCGAAAGCGGTTTCTTCGCGACGTGAATTCATCAGCGCCGTTTTCCCCGTCGCGTCGCGGCGGACAGGCTGTCCATCCTGGATGGCAGCACCCACCCCTCCACCCGTTCGCAATCCCTACGCCCGTCCCACCCTTGCCCGAAGGTGCTTCAAGAGTCCTTTAATCTTCGAACCCAATGAAATATCCGCGACGATGCTTAGAAGGTCGTTCGGTGTATCCTTTACGCCGCCAAGAAAAGTGAGTTAGCTTAAGCTTAACAGAGCCCACGACCTTCTTCTCACCCTTCCGGCCCACCCTCGCGCACTTCGTCGCTTCGCGGAAACAAGAGGGGATGCGACTACTGCAAACAATAGCTGGCCATTAATCTTCATATTCCGTCAGAAAGTATGAAATAAAAACATTGAGCGAACGCGAGTGATTAAGGCTTGTATTTCTTTTCTATTTCTTTCGAGATGACTATTGAATTATAAATTCACATTTCTAACGTCAGTGCTGCGGCTATCTAATAAGATTCAACGAAACAATATGTATTTAAAATGTATTATTTAAAAATCTGCGGGAAGAGAATTTAAAATTTAGAAGAGTCACGATGGAAATTTGGTTAAGAGATTCACTGCGACAGTTTCATAAAAAATGTTCTTGAATTTCTTACTATGCTGTATACACATCAGTAAAGAAATAAGATTTCTATCTGGTACAACAGACACGTGATTAGTCGCGTTGTAAACAAGATTTCTCGCTATTTCAGTAGGAAATCTCAATTGTCTAATCTCTTGTTATTTTTTAATCGGCACGTTACTGAGAGCTTAGTACATCGTATTTTAATTTATGAAAAATAGTTTTGCTTGTTGCTTTTTAATTTCTTGGTAGAAAAGTGTGTCGCAAAGCCGGAGAAAATAAACTTGAAGATGATGTCGCGGCTGCATGAAGATTTTAACAAGGTTTACGCTAAATAGTCGTTTGTGAGATGTTATCTATGGAACGGACTCAACCGCGGCACATAGTTAAGCTTACAATTTAACTTTGCGTATGAATGAACTTGTATGAAATAGATGTAATCTAATCTTATTATCTTAAAAACGGGTGAATATTCAATCGTCAATAAGAGCGTACTCGAACTTAATAAATTTGTCAATTTTAAGATGTTATCGTAAATACTTTACGAAATATTGGGAAAAGTGCGTAGGTTTTTTTCTACGACATATTGTTTCTCCGATATTTTAATCGGAGAACGGGTTCGCGTTTCTTACTTTCGTTCGCAATTTTATATTATTATATTAAATTAGAAATTTTTAAACGCTAGCATAGATACTTTGCGAAATATTAGGAGGAATGCACAACCCTTTTTTATAATACATTATTTTTTCGATATTTTAATCGGAAAAAGATACCTGTCTTTTTTTTACTTTTCTACAGTTCGCAATTTTATATTATCGGCTACATTAAGAATGCAATAGAATGGCAATTAATGTGACTCACCAAAATGAAGTACGACGGAGCTGCATTACTGGATGTGCATCCTTATCCCCTGCAAACAGAAATGAAATCTATTTGAAAAACCATACTTTGGTATCAAATGTGCGTTACAAAATTCATTTATATGGAAACATTTAGAGAAAGAAATCAATATAATCTTTTTAAATCAATATAATCTTTTTTGGATAAAAGACAGAAATATGAAAACTATTATGAAGACATTTCGTAACAGGAATGTAGCTTTTATAACATCCAATTTCCATTCTCCCAGTTTAATTCTTGCCATTTGTCATCGCTTTTTGCACGCATTCAGTCACGAAACAAAATGAAAAATTTAGCATGCCACGAGCTAGAACCAATCAATTCTTGTGCTTTTTATCATTTTATTCGCCAGGGAGTGGATTGAAAAAGATCGGGAAACGTCTCTATCAAGGCAAACTATTATCAATCCATCGCTTACGATTTCTTTTGTGACTGCGTGTGCCACAGTTATTTTCTGAATTGTTTTCGCGTCGAGATAAATGGAAATTTTCTAACAGATCGTTCAATTTATCTTTAATGATCATTACAAGTCTCTCAGCTAAACTGTTCAATCTTATTCTTCGTAAGTTTTTTAATTTTAATATCAGAGCACCCGATTAATTTATAACTCCCATAATTTTTTTTATTCCAAATAATTGAGTAGCTTGAATTTTTGAGAGGCTATATCATAGAAAAATATTTCTTTACACACATTTCTTAACACATGTGTTTGCTTGTCTTATATTTGTTTGACTAAGAAAACATTTTATAAAAAGTATTATTTCATCGAATAAAAACTTGTTTCGTTGCATTAAATTATAATGTTTAACGGAAAATAACTACTATTTAAAATATTACATCAAATACATCTGATTCAAATTAGAACGTTTCAATCAACTTATTACTTAGAATGACCATTAAGCTCATATTTGTTTAAGTCAAAAAAGAGAAATTCTTTCAAAAATATATAAGATTTAATTAAATTAAACGTACACGTTTTTTGAAAGTCAAAAAATTGTATTTGTTAATTCAAAAATTAATTTGATTGGACTATTTCAATGATTAAATTTCTTTGATTTCAACAAAATTTATTAAATTCAAAAAATCTTTTTCTCTGTGAAAATAAGAAATTTAATGGAAATAACTCATTGAGTAATTCGTTGAGATTTACTCGCGTCTGTTTCACTCACAATCAGATGACAATCTACGGCCGCAAATGCGACTTGTGATCGTCATATTTGGAGTACTGTGTCTGTCGCGAGCTCGATCTGAACTAAAACACGATAGTCGTAGAATGTCAACAAAGATCACAGACAGCTGAACAAATCAGCATCAAACGATTAGTTACAGGAACGCGAGTAACAGGAATGAATTCACTCACCAGCACCGATGTACCGTCGCCGCTTTGCCATCTCTGCCGTCTCTGCTTCGTCCCCGTTTGTCATTGTTTGAAGCACTCACGCGAGACACATATACACACACAACAATTAACCGTAAAAATCGCCCGTCACTGTTTTCGGCACTCCCGATCGACAGATACATGCATCGTGAACATGGAGCAAACTTGGAGACGGTTGCTCGCGAAATTTTACTCCGCGGCGTCGCCTTCGATCCTCGATCGCGCACTCACAGCCTCCTTCACGCCAAGCGACGCCGGGTTGCGTTTTTCGGATAAACGGGTACCTGAGTGTTCGCCACCGCGGATATTTACGTACTTTTGGCGATTAGGCTCAACGACCGGCGGCCGAGCCGGGTGAGCGGACGAGCGACACGTCGAATATCGACAGACGCGGACGCACGACGATCGTCCACGTCGATTCACGGCGACGGGGATGGCCGTGATCGCGATTCGGCACCTCGGACGTTCTTTTCGCGCACGAAAACCGGAGAAAAGCTGTGTATACAATGATGATTATGTTGAGGAATTATTAACGAATTCAGTAACAGATGACTCATCATCGCGTGTGGAAGTTTTCGCGATCGTGTGACGAGACGAGTTCTCTAATGTTTGACTGTCGACGCATCGTTTCGCGTACCGCCTTTGTAATCGCTCGTCAAGATGTATCGATCTGTCTTTTCTGCTCGTTTTACAAGCGCATTATTCGTACGCATCGCGCGAATCATTTCGGAGCATCAAAACATTCGCCATAACACTCAATAGCGAGAAAATCATTTTCGCATTAATAATTCGCGTAGCGGCGTGAAGTTGCGTCGCGTTCGTCATGTTGGCTGCGTTCCGAAATTCAATGCCTTCGACTAAGGCTGGCCTCTAGTGAGAAATGATTGAAAAGACATCGACGCGATGCCTTTTCGATGCAAAAGATATCGATTGATCAATTCGATATCGATTCGACATCGATTGCGTCCCCGATCGATGGCATGTATTTACCGCGCAACCAATCACGTAACGTTTTATATTATTTATTTCTCAAGCAACGCTTCCGATTGGCTACGCGGTTACGCGGTTTCGCGGGACATAGCTGCCGTGCGACGCCAGGCCTAACGCAGTCGCTTACGTGCCCGTCTCGCGCGCGGTCACCCTTCCCCCTCGCGCTCCCGAAATATTCACCCGAAAAACTGAGCTTCGTGTGCGAGCAGGTAACGAACGAAAGAATTCAGTAACAGACGACTTGTCACGTATAGAAGTCTTGACGTGATCGACGCTCGACAAAGTACATTTTCTGATATACGATAATCGACGCGTTTCGTTTCGCGTATCGNGAGTATATTCGCCCTTGTAACAGTCCTTCCTTGTAACATCGCTTCTTAAATCGTATCGTACCGTGTTTTCTGNCTGTCTTATAAGCGTATTTCGCGTGCATCGAAACATTTAATANTGATATTTTTAATAGTGACATTTTCGCATTGACGAATCGCGTAGCGGCGTCAAGTTGTCGCGTTCGTCATGTTGGCTGCGTCCCGAAATTCTTTGCCTTCGACTAACGGCAGTCGCTTGCGAGTCCGTCTCGCGCGCGGTCATTCTTCTCTCGTCCTTGCGCGCTCCCGAAATATTCACCCGAAAATCAAAAATGAGCTTCATGCGCGAGCAGGTAACGAACGGAAGTTCGAATTCAGTAACAGACGACTTGTCGCGTATAAAAGTCTTGACGTAATCGCTCGACAAAGTACGTTTTCTGATGTACGATGATCGAAGCGTGCCCGTCCGGCGCGCGGACACCC
>JAJVSH010000050.1:1083762-1230123 GCA_021460005.1 Tetramorium alpestre
AAACGGAAGTACTGTTTTCAGTAACAGATGTCGTCGCGTGTGGAAGTTTTCGCGTGGTCGCGCGACAAAGTGAGTTTTCTAGTATACGATAATCGGCGTGTGTCGTTTCGCGAGTATGTCCGCTTGTTAAGACGTATCGTGCCGCCTTTTCTGCTCGTTTTACAAGCACCCTCTGCGTGCACGGGAAGCATCGAGTGAACTGTTTTTTCGGAACATCGAAACATTTGTCAGTGACACTCGCCGGAATAATCGACGGCGAGCGAGCAGTTTTCGCATTGACGATTCGCCGCGTAGCGGCGTGAAGTTGTCAGCGCGTTCGTCGCCTTCGTCGCAGTGTCGGCACGCGAACGAAATGTCGCGTTCGTTTTCGCGTTATTTACACGAAATGTTCAAAGTGCACGTAGTAAGTCTCGGGAGTGCCGTATAAACAGACGATCACGGTAATTAGTGGACTTTGCGAGGATTGCGCCTTCTCGAGCAGCTCACACCTGCGGATGGCACGTCCGGAATTTCGGAGCGTTGAAACGGAGCGTTGACAACATAACAGAGACAACATAACACATCGGCCGGTGAGTTTACTACGAATCACGCAATTAATTGTTCCGTCTATTTCCACTCGGTTTGATGTCGTATAATCTGTATCACTTGCGGACTACCGTTTCTCATGACAAATCGTCGCAAATTAGATAATAAGATTACAAACTATTTTGTAGATGAATTATTATTATGCCAATTAAGAAATTATTATGCCATTTAAGAAAAACTAATATAAAAGGTAAATAACTAATTAATAAAATATATCGTAAAATTGCGTAATATATAAAAATTCGCACATACTTTAAAAATATAAAATAATATTCTATTATTTATTGGGGATAACTGATTTTATTATTACGCTATTTAAATTTAGATATAATGATTTTATTGATTTGATAAATATATTGAGATAAATACATTTAAATTTGTTATATACGATATCTTTTATGTATCGTGCGTATAAACGATAAAAATATTTATCTGACCACATTTATTGATGAAATATTATATTTACCCTGAAAGAGTAGGGAAAAAAAAAAACAGTTTTTATCGCGAGAGTTTTCGAATTGACAAAAAATGTGAAGTGGCAGGCATGATTTCTCTTGATATCGCAGCAGATAATCGACCGACAACCCTCGTAGAAACGTCTGAATGTTCGTGGACTGATAAAAGTAAGATAAACGACGACAAGGGAATTTTTATAGCGAGGGGAAATGGCGAAATTGTGCCTATATCTCATGACGATTCTCGACGCGATAGGCGCTTATTATCATGTTTACGAGGCATTTACAAAATCATTTCGCACATCCGTATATTAATTTTTATTATGATTTGCACATACAATATCGTTTGTTAAAAGTACTCCGGATTTTTAAATGTTGACAGATTTTACTTTCGTTAGAATAGTTCCTTCGCAGGACGTTTTCCTCGCACGACGTTGTATTACAATCTTTCTGCTTTGTGCAATTTACATTGTTCATTCGTGAAATAAAGAATCTGACATATTTTCCGTTGCGCGCGATACAAAGATCTACATGTCTCGAGAATCCAAGAGGCGGAAAGGTAAAGGGCTGCTGTTGTCAGTAGTTTCTCGCAGAAACGACGTCGTTATTTCCACGGGGATAAGGGACAGGAGTGCGAAACAGAAGCTCCTCGCACTAGTTGCATTTCCTGCCTATCGCCGTTGTCCTTCGCGTGGCAGGTCAATTCGGAAATTGGAACGTGACCGTACGGAGAATTTATGGTCGAACATCTGGCGTCAGTTTAATAAAGCATCCGCGACGGTGGTTTCGAGCTGACTTAATTAGCTTCTACGCCTGGCATATCTCTCTCTCATCTTGGATTCTCTCATTGCTGGATGCAACAATAGCTCTGTTTATTTAGCTCAGAGCAACCCGGTCATTCTCAAGTCACGTTCTAACTGGTTCTGTGTCTTCTCCTTTTCCCCTTTGACTTCCTAATTAAAGATCGTAGCATACAGCATTATGTCGGACATCATTTTGGATGGAATTAAAATAACCTTTCGTAGAACCTTTTAAAAAGGCAAGTTTTTATTAGCCGATTTGGAATTGAATTTATTCTTTATTTGGAAAGTACTCGTAGAAAAGATAATGGATGTACAGGGTGGTTTTCGACAGTTTGAACCTTTTTATTTTCTGTTAACAGATAAATATTACAAGATTATTAGATCAGAAGCATAATTAAAAGCATAGTTAAAAATATTTTAATAATATAACTTTTAATTTTAATACGAACGGCGAGCAAAAATGTTTTTGTATTGTAATAATCTATCGTTTTCTACATCAATATTCATGTATAAAAATATTGTTTATCGCAATAATGAGAGATCTTTCAGAATCTAATTAAAAACAAAATTAAAATTTTTTACTTTATAAATTGCATGAGTATTGTCAGATAATTCTTATGCAAATTATCAAAGATTCTTAATCGACATTAGCTCTTAATTGTCGCAGGTAATTACCACGAGCTTGTACGCGAAATGGTAAATATAGACCCAATTCCAATGCAGTCTAACGATGATTATAACACAATAGCAGTGTTTGTTGCACGCACGGTATCGCGTTGAGTTCACTTACCGTTACCCGCCTGTATGTTAAGCTTCGCATCGCATCGCAAGCACGTGCTCGTGGAAATTTGTCGAAGCTTCTCCTCGCGTGAGCTTCCGCATCGTAACGAGCTTACGAGCTGAGCTGCGGCATTCCGTTGACACGTTCCGTAACAACGATAAATAAAAATGTGATTTCCAGCACGATATGAGCGGTTTGTAACCTGATTATTGTGTTGAATGCACTGATGGATTTGATATCGGGGCGAGAAGCAGAAAGAAAATTAATATTTGAAGTGAGATTATTGAAATTCGCTAGATTGCTGCGCGTGTAATACGCAGCTTAATCATTACTGCTTCGTTTGGCGTATCAATTTATTAATCCATTTATAATCAAATCATTTTGAGCTCAGAGTATTATTTGAATTAAATTTTTGCGACAAACATTCTCAATAAGATTTTATACAAAAATTATCTGTATAATGATAATTTATATTGATGTTTGGTATATAAAGATTTGTTAAATTATTAATCATAAATAATGCAAAATATTTAGGAAAATGATAAATATGAGACTTGGAATGCTCTTTCTACTTGGTCTTTCATATCCTGTCTTTACTGCAATTGCCAGTTTATTATTTAGATAGCAATGAGACATTTTTTTTATCGTTTTGATATTTTCATAAAAATTCCAAGTGATTAACGTTATTTTCAGCGAAATTTAGTTTTTGAATTATGCTCAACGGAAATTACGTGTCGCTTTTTCGTCAGTCACTTCCAACTTCAAAGACAATCTTGCCGCAATTTGATCTTAACCCGCGTTTCGAATTAACGGAGGAAAACGTGAGCGGATTGTCGGATTTCCCATATAAATCGCGTTGGTGTGCGCGAACGTTGTTGTGCAATTTTATAAATTGTTTACATGAGCACATTTTGTAGATTTTACAAGCGAAAGCATAGAATAATTTTGGCTTGTTTCAGTTTAATTTAGAAACATGTTTATTTTAATATGTAGGATTTGAATATATACGAGATATAGTTTAGTTATATCGTTCTATTTTAAAATATATAAAATATAGTAAAAAATATATATATATTTAAAAAACATAAAAATACGTTAGTTCTTTTTGTAGTATATGAAATTTTTAATACCTATGTGAATATTAATCAGTTAGAAAATAAAAAAAAATTGCCGATTTATTTTATAAATTATTTAAATAAATTTAAATTTTTTCTTCAAGTTCTTCTGCTACGTTATTTGTTATATATGCATATATTTCAATTTAAAAGAATTTAATTAATTTTTTATATGATTACTCAAAGAAAATGATTAAAAATTAATAGAATTTTATAAATAGACAGTATCAATTCAATTTATATTAACAATAAGACAATTAAGTCTATATTTTATATTTTATTTATTTAAAAATTGAATAGCGTCGTTTCGCTTCTTTCGTCTTTTCACTTGATTTGTTTGCTTTGCTTCAATATTACAATTATTGTAAAGAATAATACAGTTTAAATGCACTTTTAAAATGTCTTCATTGAATTGACAAAATGCCGATAAAATCATATTCGCTTATGCGAATATGAATAAAAATTATTTTTATAACGATTACACGATCAAACAATTTTATATCTAAAGTTTTTCTAATTTTTTTCTGCTTTCTGAAAATTCTTAATAAATAAATGAGAAATATGGATATTTTATATAGATCATTATTATGTATTGTTATTATAGTTGTGATATTAATAAAAATAGAAATATTGAGATGCAATAAATGTAATGAAGCCTAACAAATATATGTTATTAATATTAATGATAATTTCGTTATTAGAATGGCAATATCGCGAATATTGACGAGACTCGACAATATTATCTGTTCATATGTATGAAACATTGTACTTCTCACAAATATAGTAATGAAATTAATCTATATATTTTCAATATTAATTTAATCTGCATAAACTTTCGTCATACTAACGAATTAATTTCGATTGACCAGCTAAATAAACTTTGCATCGTAATTAAATATCAACTTAAAATTATTTATGTATATATTAAATTATGAAAGGAGAATATTTAATAAATGCAGAATTAATCAAGCACCTATTAGACACATCGATATTTGCTTATTTAAACATGAATAAAATATATTCTTATTTATTGCTATATAAATAAATCGGTCCGTTTATAGTGAGATAAATTTTGCTACATTTACAAACCTGCAAATGGCTGCAATAAGCGATCTAAAGTCCCGAAATTTACGAAGAGATTGGATCCATTTCTATCTATAACGCATAATGCAATCCAAATGGTTTCCATTGATAACTATAATCATATTACTGTCGTTCTCTCTTGTGAACGTAATATCAGTCATGACTAATCGTTTATTCTCTGATTACGCAAGATATCGCGATTCAATTCATAATACAAATGTATTTAATTAATAATTACGAGTAACAGTTTGCACGAAAAATTAAATACATAATACTATGCGACACGAAACAAAAATTAATTAAGTTTAAATAAGTCGCTCGACAAAATTATTTATGAGATAAATATCAAGGAGTATTTTAATATTTATTTATTGTAAAACTAAATGTTTCCGTCTTACTTTTGTGTTAACGCATTTAAAAGCACGATCGACGTAAATTAAATTATGAAAGTTTTACACTCATATATTTTTAATTTATTGCTCTATGATTGAAATTAAATCAGGATTTTGTTAGAAACAAAAATAAAATTTTCTGCGTTGACTCTTTGAATACCGTGTTTATTCATGTCGTATAAAAAATAATATCTGGTAAAAGTACAAGCTTATGGAGATATGGAATTATGTATTAGTACTGGAAACCCTTGAAAGTTATGCTTCAAGGGATTTTTGTAATCTTGATTAATAACGTTACAGCGCGAAAAGATTTTCCATTGCACATCATGATTTTTATATTTATAATTTTTTTCTTTGTGGATTACATTAATATTTTGTTTAGAATATAGTATAGTAGGTTTATCTATTTTGTTAATGGCGAAATATTAATTAGGAAAATTAGAACTGATTTTATCTCATATTCATAATGTTTTTCGCATTTATATGTATACAAGTTTCATATAATCATATATTTATTTTTACCAAAAATAATACTACATATTCATTTTCTGTCGAATTGAGTGTATATTCCGTATATTCATATCCTAAGCTCATATTTTTAGGACATATTTTTGGATAGTTCTCAATTTTTGGAAATTACGCTTTTCAAGCTGTCTGACTGATGTGTTGGCAATTAAACTTTTTTTGCGAGCTCGGACACTCACTCTATCGCAGTGCACGACACATGTGCACGTTATAACGTCACCACGTGTGCGAACGACAGACGATGGAAGTCGCACGCAATTACACATTTCGCGAAACCGTAACGTATGTCATGCGCGGCCTGTTATGCGACACGCGGTGGATACACGAGATCATCGTGCGGCTGTGTTCATCGGCGCACACGCGACATCGTGAAACCGCGTATATGGTTGGAGAGACATGACCTAAAAGTGCGTGAATTATTCGGTGGCTCGTTGCACGCGCATTTACCTTAGTGGATCGATTAATTACAGTCATTTACTTTTCTTCCGCTACATTTTACGCGGTTTTTCTTGTGCATTTGACGCTCCCAGTGAACATGGCAGAGTTAAATCGAGTTAAATTGAGATCTAAATTAAATATTATCATTATGAGTTAAGCATTGACGTTGTAATAATGTATTAATTTATATATGTATAAGATTAAGAATAAAGCATAATTTAATTTAAACTGAATTATGAAAGGAAAACCGTGATATGAGTTCGTATATTATGATATTACTGAAAAAAAATTATATAATTCGATTTATAAAATTTTTTCGCGAGCTTTATAGTTGCGATTATTATTCTAACTTATTGAGAAAAAAAGAGAGAGTAACAAAGCAAAACCATAATTTTTGGCTATACTTTTTCAATATATATATTTCCGTCTTTCACAAGGTTTCGCCGACAATAGCATAAATGAAAGAGTAGATCATTGCTCGAGGTGTGTATGTCCAGGACAACGTTCGAACACGCGTGGCGTGCTTTCATTGTTTCGCAAAAAGTTAATTTGTCGAGCTGCATGTATTCACAGTGCCGAAATCATGCCATGTTGAGCCGCTTTTTTAACGAGTTGCCGTTATATCGCTCGCGCGTTACTTCCTGCGCGTTTTATCAAATCTCATTTTATTCGCGAGATCTCCGTTTCTGGCTTTCGCGATGTCCCTCGCGCTATGACGAATTTTTAATTCCCACGAGGAATCTCTCTTTCTTTCGGATTCGCACGCAATCATCGGACGACTGCGTTACCGCGGATTTTCACAAAATAACAAAACGCGCGGTCCGTTGCGTTTTTGAGCTACGTCCAGGTTTTCGCTTAAAACGGCAGATTGCTCTGCCAACAAAAAACGGTGTACTATGCGAATAAAGAGGCGGCATTTTCATTCCGCGGTGCCCTATAGTTCTGACTAATTTATGTACATTTTTTAATTATTTTTTTAGCCCTATCTATATCTCATATTATTGGAAAATCTATAATTTTTTAAAGATAGACTCACGATTAAACTTTAAAAGTAGATAATTTATTGTAAATCTTTATACGAAAAGCTTTCGTTATTTTATTTTATTTTTTGTTAATTGCGTCTCCATTTGTTTTTTTCTCCAAAAGTTCATAAGTTCTATTTATGGTCAGTGAACAATTTAATGATGGATAAACATTTGCGATTTACACATTTCCCGTATCGCGATGATTTCATTGTTCGATGCACCGTGTCACATCTCCGTACGCTTCAAATAATGTTTAGCGATCCGAACATCGTACGCTGTTCACCATGCGACGTTATGCTTTGGTTTCGAATCTGATTTTGATCCTGTCCTATGCGTTGATCAGCTACGGAAAATAATTTAACTAATCGATGATGAATATAGATAAAAAAAACGAATTTATTCTACAGTAAATTGAATATTAATTTAACCTTTCATTTTCGCAGTAAGAACTTGAAAGACTGAATAGAAATTTTAACGTAAATTCCCTTGATTTTTTAAATTTTATATTTAATATCTTTCGAGAATTAAATGTAAAATATTAAATCTATAAAACAAAATAAGCTTACATTTCAATAATTAAATACACTAATGTGAATGTCAGAATTTAAGACTCCATTATTTCTTTACTACGCTAACGCTACAGTTATCGCGGCCCAGTCTATAAATAAGTTTGCAAACTTTTCAAGAATTCTCGCACGTTTCCGTTAGTCTAGAAATGATTTGTTTCTTCTCTTTTCCGTATGCAGTTAATAATGCGACTGGGGGCGCTTTATCCACTCCACTACGTTCTTGTTTTCACGCGGGTCCATTCGTCCGGAGATGCGACGCGACGCGACGTGCCGGTGAGAATTTCTCCGAGAGGAGACGATGCGGGAATAAACCTTTCGCATTTCCCACGGGAGATTCCACGGAGTGGCTATGGCGACGCCGATGTCTAGACACCGACGTCTAGGTACCGGCATCAAAGCGCAAGCGTCAAACCAACGACAACAATAATCCGCAGACGTCTTTCTTTGTCGCCCTCCGGGATATTTCAGAAGTGATTGCCGGTTTCTGAAAGAGAGAGAGAAAGACTAGTCTACTAACCCGCGATTCTCCGTGGACTCATTGACTCATACGGAAAGTGCAATAAATCCCGATAAAAGACAAAAACAATTGAAGGCAAAGTAGCATTCCAAGTCACGTGTATTTTGTTTGAAAATTTTCATATTTAATTTCACAAGGTTATTTGCAAAAATTTTACTGTATTAAATATCACTAAATATAATTCTATTATATTAAATGTAATTCTATTATATTAAATGTAATTCAAAAATATTTCGTACATAAACATGTTGATGAAGAATCGTTGATTATTACAAGACAGATTTCGACAAACACATTTCGACACGTAGAAGAAAAGAAAAGAAACTGAAATAATTAGAATTTCATTACAGCTCTATAAAAGAGAAATTTTTCTTCGAAAGATATTTTCTTAAGCGTATCATAAAAATGTAGTCGCATTTTACAATAGCAAATATGTAGATCTCCTGTTTAAAAAGTCGAAAACTTTATACAGTGAGGTAAAAATTTGCTTAAATAACAAAAATTAAAGTTCGCACATAGATAATTTTCCAGACTGAATTTTCTTCTAACAAGAAGGATTGGATCTTAGCTATCGCTAACAGTCCCGAAAGAATTCATGCAAAAGCATTAATTGCTCATTAATGCACTTACCAAAGTAAACATTTTACATGATTCATGATGTATGCCGTCGTCTGAATTGGTGTCGGAATGAAAACCATTTTCACGTGCGAAAAGTAAGCTCTCGACTGGGTATCGTTGGTCGGAAAAGCGCTCTTGGGTGTCATAAAAGTGTAGGATCCCAGAATCCTTCTTGCGAGAGAAGAATACAGCGAGGGACACTCCATTGTTGTTCCGATCGCTATTTACATTACACACACGCGTGGTCGATTGTGCATCGGATTGATTTTGCTGTCCTGTCTGATCGAATGGAAAATATTCAGCTCGCATATAATACATTGCGTCTATCATCCGTTGAAATAAATCGCCCGATGAAAAACTACATGAACATCATTTTGACATTACCGCGCTTATCTGTTTGCCGCAACGTATTACGATTTTGTTACTCGATGCGCACATTTCGCTTATCGCACAATTATTGTTGGTCATGATGAAAATAGGGATTTTTGAATATATGTAGGAGTTACAATTTCAGAAAAAGATGTAAATTTTATAAATACAGAGATATTCATGAGTAAAAATTACATTAATTATAAACATAATTATGATTATATTTAAGATTAGAAATAGAAAATGTATAAAAATTTATTTATGCAAATATTAAAATATTAGATGCAGACAATTGTATATCTATAGATATTGAAATTTGCAAACTATGATTTCTTGGATTTATAAATTACTAAACTATTAAATATTTAATGTAAAACTTGTTTGCATGCCTAACAATTTTTCAATGTTATATTCATTGGCATTTTTTTGTTATATCTGTAGGTATATTTTGATCAATATACTTTTAATTCAAAGAAATAACTTTTAAATTTACTTTTTAACAAAAGTCAATTCTTAATCTTCTAGTTAAGCTGGAGAATGTTGACAGTTGAAATTGAAAAGAAAATATTTGCACTTAAAGGAAAATGTTGTTTGGCTTCCAATTAATTAGTAGTGCAAAAGGTTTAATACCAAGAGGATATTCCAAAACAAATAGTATACACTCGTAGAAGTCGTGCAGTTAGTGCGCACGCTTCCCTCTGTAATTCGCTAAAACTCTGCTCGCTCGTCGGTAAACTCGGCTATAAATCTTTACGATCGCGCTCGCGTCGAAGTTTTTTATTTTACTACCGGTGGAGATAATCCGCATATAATGACGGTTAGTACGATGGAGGAAAATGAGCAGTCTTCCAGCAGCGTTCGTTTTAAACCCTAGTTACATAACGCATTGCTTCTGATAACAGGATCTTTCAGATTTCTCGAGGCACGATCTTCAGTGATTGTATCTGTGTTATTTTGTAATGCATACACGTGTGTTACATCGCCTACTATTTAAATTTTTAGGTGAGAAATAAGAGTATTAGTACTGTTTTCACATTTTATCCTGCATTTCCACATTTATAGGTATGTTTTTTTATATCAACTTTCTTTATACTTTTACACCGTGTACAACTGCAGAATAATTAAACTCATTAAATTTCTTTGATAAGATAAAACTTTATACATTTAAGAATCAAAATGAACTTTTAGCCTGATCAGTCAGCTGTTATTATTATAATATGATTCGAGAGTTCGGTTCTCGGAGAGGTCTGTCGATAACCTGCGAAACTAGGGCACGAGGGAGGAAGTAGTCTGTGCTCAAACAAGTTTATCTTCCATAGATGTTTTTGCCGAATTCGACGATCATGCGAATTTCACGCTATGAGTCTCATGGGTATTACCAGGTTTATTCGGCGGCCGCGTGGTATTTCGAGACGTTTGGGAGTAGTAATTCGAAACTCGAAACAATAAGCACGCAGTTGGTTGCTGTCGAGTTCTCTATTATAATGTAGAATGCACTCTGCTGCAACGCGCCTGTGCGTATGCATCCGCATGTGCATTTGAGATACACGTGTATAAAGACACAAGTTACCTGTACCAGAAAACTTAGACACATGTTTAATAGTAAATATGATCCACTAATTCTCATCTTATATTTACATTCAAAACTACCTTTGTATCATACGATTAAGATTCAGAATCAAATTAAATCAGATTATGTTGCATCTTGAGAAAAAAATCTGTTTCTAGAAGACTGTAATATTTTAAGAAACAACTTTTAAAAATGGAAATAATGGACTTTGATTTAATTTCTTATTTTTGTGAATAAAATTTATAGTAATAGCACAATAATTTTGAATATTAATTATAATTTAATCGAATAAATTTATCGAATCATGCAATTCTATTTTCTAAAAATTCAATTATTCGATAAAGTCTTCAATCAGAAATTATATACATTGTTTATTTGTGTGTGTGTGTGTGTCGAAATTGCCATAAAAATCGTTTAAAACGCAATATAAACATTACAAATTTAAATTATCTTTAATACTCTGAAAATCGATACAAATGGGCCAAATAAATTTGTAAATACTTTTATTACTGTCGCGCTACGTATGTTCTTCTCTTGCGATAATCTACAGGATTCGCAAAAACATAAGCTACATTCGTCCGTCATGTCCGGTGCTCCGCCATCAGCAAATTGCGAGCGGATGTCATGGCGGCATAAGAAATCGCATACTCGCGCGGATGAGATAAATAACAGGTGCGCAGGTGCATCCCGGCTGGCAATATACGTTAATTATCCAGCGCGATGCATTTATGTAGGTCTAAGTAGCGCATCCTGCATCATGCTATCGTGTAACGCCGCATTCTTGCTATCATCATGGAGGCTGCAAAGGCTTTACAAATTCCTGCTATTACGATAAATTCAAATTGACCATTATGGATAGATATTCTCAAAAGTGACAAAGTGATTGTTATATTATATTTTTATAATTTGAGACGAACTGTATTGTTTGATCTTTAAAAATTGCATCTGATGTCTTTATCATTTTTATACATGTTATATGTATGAAAGAATTAAGTTCTTTACAAACATATTATTTTCGACTTCAATAAATAAAAAAAAAAATTGACTTTGAGAGTCAGATGATTCGATTATTTTTGATGTTTATTAGTTAAAATCGTTTGGTCTTCAGTTACAGATTGACAGCCGGATGTTGTTTAAAACTTTGTTTCTTAATTGTGACATTGTTTCGATTTTATCGACCATTACCGCTTTTAAGTAGCATTAAGAAATTTCTAAATTCTTTGTGTTGTTTTTAAAAACTTTCGTTCGTTATCACGTTCTTTGGACTTAATTTGGTGAGTGTAACTTATATCTCTTTGCCGATTAATTACAATGTTTATTTTTTATCTGAATATTTCATATATTATGATTATCATAGAAATTTCTCAGTATTTTCTTTTAGATATTACTTTTTACTTTACTTTTCTAGACATTTAATTTTTAAATATTCAGTTATGCTCGTCGGAGAGTTTGAGATTTTTTAAACTTATTTATCACCGCATCTCGGAGAATTGTTCGACGTAGAGCCGAAATATACGATTTATAATTTGGTATAGACTTATTAATTAAATACTAATTAGCGTTAATTTACGCACCATATTTGACTCTCAAAGCTAATTTTCTTTTTCCTTGTTTAAATACTATTTACGATTTGAAATTTATTAGACAGATATCACTTCATTTCATTAAACAAATCCAAAAATCGAAAATCATCCAAAATACAAAAAAAAGTTGAAAATTTGCAGCTCTGTGTAATCGTTATCAATGAACTAAGCTATTAAAGAGTAGACTCAGAAAAAGATTCATTTTGAGAGGGTATTGAGAGGGTATTGAAGGAGTTGCATTAAAACTTAAAAGCTGTAGCAGTTCAGCTAGATTTAGGCGAATAGCTGGCGGCGCTATTCTTCTTTCTCATTTCTTCTTCTACGCTGCAAAACTTTTGCGTGCCGGCCGCCACGTTTCGTCCATTTATTGTGAACTATCAGATTGTACCCTTTTCTCTCGCGGCCCGTTTTCCGCAATAGTGGATTTGATTTGCATTTGCTGACGCTCGATAAGGCACGTTGCATCGCGCGGATTGCTAGGTCCGAACTTCGTTTAATTTTTAAATGTATTTCGAAAAAATTATAATAGTTATGTATTTTTAATGAATTGCGAGTCTCTCGTATCTCTCAACTTGAGCAATTATCAAAAATACATTTACAAGATGGCATAAAAATGAGAAAAAAGAATAATATAACATTTCGAATCTTTCATGTATATTAAAAATAATTTTTTTTATTTACTTTTTCAAAGTTATTAATTCTCTGCACGATCTAAAAGAAATCAAGGAGAAATATTTAATAAAACGCATTTCGCCAGCGGTGTGTCGTTCACGTAAAATATATACTCAGCATTTTCTCGCGAGAGAATGTACGATAGAATACTTGTAATTAGAGTAGATTTTAATGGAAAGAATACGGGGGAGAGGAGTTGATGAAAAGAAAATTAGACAGGTCTATAATGAGAAACTCTGCGTATCTCCTTTTCGACGACATTGTTACTTAACACCTCTTCAGAACCCAATTTAGCAGCTTCTGCTTGTCATCATGGAAATAGCATTTACCTCGGATAAATATTTATTTATTCCGCATTCGAGATATCAGACTAATGTCAATCGCAAATTAATTTTCTGGTAATTGTATATACGATGAGATATATGTGCGAAGCACACAGTCGTTAATTGACACCGAATATTTGCTGAATTCTTTAAAAATTAAATATTAATTAAAATTAATTAAAATTAAATAAGGCAAGTAATTTTATAAAAGTTAATTATGATAACTAATTATATTATAATTTCAATTAATTCCAGTTAAATTCTCGATGAATAGCATAAATGGAAGAATCATTTTATTTCTTACTATATTTCTTAATTATGGCATACTGTATAATGATTATTGCATGCAAATATGCAATTGCCGGAAGGTTAGGTTAAACGATTTGAACTCGATGATGAATCGATCATAATCAGCTGTATGCTGTGATATCAGACAATCGCCGATGGATGGATAGTTAATGGCGCGGAAACGGCGTGCATATAGAAAGAAAAGAACTGGAACGTAGAAAAAGCTGCGGGATTCACGCAATCGTTTAGCCGGATTTAAAGTGCCCCGGATATTGATAACTATCGGAGAATATAATGAATTCTGTCGAACGATGAGATTTAATGAAGTTGCCAACTGAATTATGTTGTAATCTGCGTGAAAATGTAGTCGTTGGATTTAATTAAAGAAAAGAATGAATATGTAAAAAGAATGAGTATATATATTCCGTGAATAGAATTGAAACTTTTAGAATTTTACAGATGTAAGGATAAAGAGTAGAAGGAATTGCGGAGAAATTATGAAAATATGATTCATGAATGAGATTTCGTTCTACATCTACCAGCAGATGTCCATTAATACGCCTATCAGCGAATATTCGGAATTTACTCCTTTTCAATTGCAACATCAATCATCCTGTCATCTCGCATAAACTGCATCTGCAGCTCGCATGCAGCGCGTTGGCTGCTTCAGCCACGAGAAGTGCCCCGTGAAGAAATACATTTATAACGCATTACTTAATGTCGTTTCTACTCGCAGGTGGTAACGGTTAATTCTCGTCAGTCGGAGACTTCAAAGTAAATTAGATAAAAATGGCGAAATCGTTTTTAAAGGCCGGAAAAGATACCGAGAGAGATTCGTAGGTAGTTATGGAAATCATCGCCAAAAGAATATTGCGATAATAATTAAGCTGTTTCATAATGTTCGCGATTCGCGAATCGAGTTTGACATCCTCTCGACAGACTGCCGACTTCCCTCGCTTTTTACACCCGAGTTAAAACCGGCTGGAAACGTTTAATTGGCAATTCAATTAAGCGGCGGCGAATTGATGGAAGTTACGACGTAGTGTCGAGCGATAGTCAGACGACCGAAGATTAATGTTTGTAGAACGCTCCGCGGGATCGATCACACCATACGATAACTGGTTGCAGTTCGATATTTGAAATCTAACCACGCGTAGACCCGAGACGCGATCAAAGACATCCGCCGTTGTGATAGGACGGAGATGACGGGACGATCGGATTTCAATTCAGGCGTTGGCTGATGCGTGCACGTAGGTCGCTCTAACGCAATAGGAATCAAATAGGGGATCCAGCGAAGTCGAAAGTCAATAATCGGACTGTTGGCGATTGTGTGTGTATGTGTGTATGTGTGTTTGAAAGCACATGATCCGTTCGATGCAATGCTTGATTATAATTAAGCGATGTATAATCAGTACAGTTTCCGTTAAAAACAAGTTCTCTTCCAATATGGGTACCTATCTATATTTTCAAATAAATATTTATTACTCTTTAATTTTAATTACTCTTTAATTTATTACTCTTTAATTCTTCGTTAATTAAAATAACATTCTTTTCCTTTTTTTTTAAACTGAAATACGAGCTCTCCACCATCGTCCTTTATATTACTTATTTAGATAGTACAATATTTTTACGTGCAATCCAAAAAGATTTCTACATGCTTCTGTACGCGCGTTTCCACGATGTCGTCTAAAAGTAAAAACGGATTTTGTATACTATAGGGGATTTCTTTCGAATATTCTAGAAATGGATCTTATCCATACGAGAGAGGATAGGCGCATTATCCGCATATCTGCATCAAGGTGTCCGCGGTAAGCCGATGCACTCGAAGCGTGTGCGAGGTTCACCGCTTTGCAATTCGCGGAACTCGATCAGTGATTCAGAATATCTCTGTCCCGCTGTGTACTGCGGATCGTCGTGAGTTTCAGTTTATGTTATCGCAACGACCTTAATGCAGCGCTGCTGCAGTAACAGTTAGTGCCTTTGTTACGGATGTAAAAATGAATACCTGGATACGATATGTGTGCGCAATGGATATACAGCGTACCCAAACTGCTGCGATATGTCCCAATATTGCATATAACGCTTCGTAACTGCTTTCTTATGACCAAATTCTTAAAATTAAAATCATGATTTTGTTGAACTCTAATCAAACTAGTTATTACAATATTAAACAATATTTGAATTTATAACTTAATCTAATAGAAATAAATTTAAAAAATTACGTTATAGAAAGATCTATGCTATTATATATTCGTACAATATTACTGCAAATTTCCAACAGGGAAGACGTGTATAAAAAAATCTTGTCTTCTTGAAGCAGATATTATTTTTACATTTGTTTGTAACTTACAATATTAGATCGTTAAAAAACCTGCAAGTAATTCGATTGCAATCGTGAATGAAAATTGTAGCAAGCGATCTGGCAGAAGATAAGAATAAAGTTGGATACTTTGTAGCTTCTTCTTGTAGGTTGACAGAGATCGAATACGAATGATTTATAAGCTCGATTTGACAAGTTTCGGCGGTATTTTTCCGCTTCCGCTCTTGTTCGGCACGCACTTCGGCGTGGCGCGGCGCGACGCGACGCGACGCGACGCGACGCATCGTCTGGGACTCCGGGGTGGCTGTCTGGGACGCTTGCGTCGCGCTCGCGTTGCGTCGCTCCCCGTGTACGCCGGCGTTGCTCCGGGCAACCGATGGGGATGAATCTACGCGACGCCGGGCGTCGAGTTTCCTCGTAGCGAGCGGGCGGGGCTGTTATACTCTCTCAGTGCGCTTCACGACGCCGAACTGACCACGTACAACGCGACGTCGATCCTACGATCTCCCTCCCCGTTTCTCTCTCTTTCTCTCTTTCTTATTAAACCGACGAGATCGACATCGTCGGACACGCGATCGAAATCTCAGCTCGACATTCGCGCGCGAGTTCTATACTTCAACTCTCGCCAGCACTTGCGGGCATTTGAGGATCGAGAGAACTTTGTCGAAAGTTAACAAGTGCCGGTGATAAGCTGAATTTGATAAGAGAGAGCGTGATAGGGAAAGAGAAAATTCGCTGCAGTGTCGTGTCGGATGAAACGGGATCGTGGAGGTAACGGGATCAGTTAATTGGCGAACGAACAACGGCACACAACTCGAGAGCGAGAGTATCCTTGAAAAGTGTCAAGCCAAGAGGATTAAAGGGTGGGAAGATGCAGCGATCGAGAGACTAAATTAGGGATAGAAATTGGTGGTTTTACGTTTAATTAAAAATTTATTTGAATTATTAAAACTTGTCATAAAATTATTTGTGATAAATCAAATAATATAATAGAATAAATATATAAAAGTTATCATTAATTTTTTTATGTTATGCTGAAAGTTCTTCTGGATATTCGTAAATAATTAAAATGCATATCAAATTTTTAAATTGTTAATAATTGTCGTAAAAAGATTAATATTACTAGAATAATATTACTTAAACGATAATTTTTTTAAGAATATGTGTGTGTGTGTGTGTGTGCTATCTTGATAAAAATCAAGAAAGAAATAATAGAAATAGTTGTTTGAAATAAGATAATACGATACACATAAACACGTATTGAAATTTATTAATTATGTACAATACACAATTATGTACAAATTTACAAATTGTTATTTCGAAGTAAAAGATATTAAAAATGATTGATAAATAAGAAATTAGATTTGGATTGATTGACAATCAACAAGTGCAGTCTGATCGACAAGGTGTATCAAAACTCTCGTGGAACTATAAAGTCATTGTGAGATTAAGAGGCAGAGATCAACAAGTCTCAAATAACGATTAATTGACGCGAGGAAATGATTGTGCGCAAAATTATTTTGCGGACGATCAACGCTACAGTGCGACTTTGCAGAATAATTCTCTATTCGTTGATGATGATCCTTGTTGAGCGTTAGGGAACTCTTGCGAAGATTGCGTGGTTCTCCAAAGCTCGAAGTTAGTCGTATAACGACGTGAGGAAAGTTTGTGATTGGCTGGTGATGTTTAGAGGAAATTAATTGCGAGTTAAGAACTCTAATGGCGCGTTAAGTCTGAGCGATCAATATTTTATGAATCGCTGGCCAATTTGATAGAGAGTTGGAAGAAAAAGTTTGAAGTTCGCGAAAATTCTACTAAAAATCTTCATCATAATTTTGATAGGATTATTTTTAATCTCGCCAAATGTTACAAATGTTTTTTTGGAAAACTTTTAGAATCAAAAGAATTTTAAGATCAAAAGAGTATTTGATATGAATAATTTAGCGTGTTATATTATATTCTAAAATATTGTTGCGCGGAAATAATTTATGTAGTAAATTTGGTAATTAGAGAGACAAGTCCTCGGTAAATACAATCATATAAGAGAGAATTCGTAATACGATTTCGTATCACTTGTCGCATTAATAGCGATCATGGCTGAACACTGTCGAAGTCCGATCTAAACTAACTAGATATCCTTCGAGGGTGGAAGTTATCCCATTAATGATGCACCACGAAGTTTGCAATCCAGTTTCATTTGTAATCCATAGTATGGTCGTCCTATAATGGAGACAATTAATTAAAGAATGATAATAACGTTGATATTCTTTGTAACAACGGTTTATATATTTACTTATTAAAGTAAAAAACTTTACAATTAAATATTCTCTCTTCTAAAATATTAATTTAATTAATATTTAATAAAAAAATTATAAAATTGTTAAAATAATATACAATTAAAATAAGATTTCTTATTACTGAGTTACATAATTACGCTTTGAAAAAGTAATTAAAAGAAGTATCATATAGTTTATAATATCAAGATTAAAATTAAACTGACAAGCCACCAATTTCATGCATTATCTTTTTATATAAGATTATATATATTTTTTTATATTTAAGCTGTTACTATTAGTACATCCATTTTAATATTAACTTGAAAGTTTCTCAAATATTTAATATGATATATTTGTTATGTATCTCGATCAGTCGCATCCACGAAATCATGCAAACGGGTCATAAGCATTCGTGGTTGAAATTCCTGTGAAAAGTGATTATCGCGCGTGTTTTTTCTCACCTTCGTTGTCAAGAGAAAGAAAATATTTGGATCAAACATCTGCAACCACGATTGTAAGTTTAAACAAGTATCGTAATTAGTAAGTCGTTGCGGACTTTTTCATCGCGACTCCACGAACAAATCATATCTCTTTTTCCCCGATTTACCCAGCTTTTCAGTCTATAAGGCAAATAGCCATTTTTTTGTTGATATGATACTTATGAAAAGTATCTTTAATACGATTAAGCCGTGGTTTGCGAAAGCTTTCGCATTTAGAAAATCCATGCGGAAGATAATTTGGCGCGGATGAGTGTTTTTTTTGCGACTAAGAAGCTTTCGTATCTTATCATTCACTTGGAAAAAAGAATTAATAAAGTGAGAGATTTGCATTATGACGTCTTATCATTAAATATTGCATTAATATACATATGATCTAACGATGAATCTCTATTTATAGCCGTTGCGTAATATTCTTCTTCATATTAGAGATTATATTATATTTTCTTTGCGATATGAATCTGTTGATTCTCTATAACAAATGTAATACTAATTACGGTTATGCATATTACTAAACGTGAGATTGGGCGTAGACGTACAAACTGAATTTCATTCATTGAGACGCTCGCAAGAGTTGTGGTTGCACAATCGAATACGCGAATACGATATAGGCAAATGCGAGGGAAAATTCGATTAAAAGGCTAAGCAACAAATTAATTGTACATAATTAACCACACGTTAAACTGCCCTGCGGTGGCCCTGATCCAGGCAGTTCGAACTCTCTGAAAGCGCTGTGTGTGCATATGCATTGTTTGCTTATTGCAAGCCTTCTCTTGACCATTCAACGCTGTCTAATCACTGACCGCTGAATTTACTGTGATCACTTTTCTTGTTGCTTGTACTATCACATAGACTACATAACTGTTCTCGTTCAATGGCTTTCAACTGATACTAACAGATTAAAATAGAAATTATTTAGATTCCCTAAAAACTTTATAGAATTTTTTAAATAGATTTTCAATAGTAAATGCTTTTCATTAGACGTTGTATCAGTAATATTTATTTCAACGTGTTAGCTTTTGAAATAAAACTCTTTTAAGTTCTGCTTGAAAATAATTATAAAATAATTTTAGCTTTCAATAAATTTTTTCATCTTTGTTCTTAATTAAAAAATTATTGATTTCTTAATAAATTAATATATTAATAAACTAATTGCGTATGTCAATTGTTATATCGCTCAAAGGATATAAAAAGAAGCCGAGGGAAATCGAAATTACCATTCTGGAAAGAGACAGTATATATTTAATGGAATTTCCATTTTGACACCAACTCAACGAATTTTACACATCGTACTTTGAATTATTCCGATTATTCTGATCGCGATCGCCTATTTCTTAGTCTATACGTGACGCCGACGCCAATCGAGAATACAGAGCAGGGTCGATTTAAGATGGAGGAAAGCAGGGAGAGGTAGTCGCTTTGAAGCTTCCATAAAACAGGTTCGTAAAATTAAATGACCTCTATTCGCATCCTACATTTAGCTACGATAGTTTAACCGCGGTAATATGCGAATTTAAAATTACTAAACATTACTTTTTGGTGTTAATTAATAAAATATCGACGTAGAATAGTAACGCGTAAACGTATTCTTTCTCTATGTACAGTAAAACAATAGAACTAAATTATTTCGCGTATTTAAGAAAATAATTTTAAACAATCTAAATTATTCAACAACACTAAATATGTATTATTTTTGTATTAAATAAATTTAACGTATCGTAATTTAAGATATAAAAATAATATTTTTCTGACTGTTGGGAAATACAAACAATACAAAACAAAATTTTTCATCAGATTCACATTGACAAGCTTTGTTTTTGCCGATAAGCCCAATACAGCGGTATCTTTACTTGTATTATACCATAAATCCCGGAACGTGCTCGATGAAGTGAACGAATACAGCTTTTCTCGGATAAACGACCGACGCCGTCGTTGTTCATCGCGGGTGACGAAATCGCAATTTCCGCGTTCTTCCGTTACGTGTGCGTGTATGCGTACGTGCGCGTGAAGTGCAGGCGAGGCGCGAGATAGAGGCAGCGCGCATAGAGGATCTCGCAGGATGCAGAGCGCGATGGCCCGTGAGAGCTGTAGATAAGGGGCGCGACAAAACTTTGGCTGACTATAGATACAGGAGAGTGATGCTTTTTTTCACTGTCTGGGAACAATAGAGTAGATACGTCGAAAGGGCGGGAAGGTACAACAGGCGAAAGAATGGCGGGCTGGGGGTAGTAAGAAAGCCGAAAAATGCAACGCGTTGAACGATAGAGTGAAGGTCGGGAAAGAGTAACGCAAGCGCTTTGTCGAGAAGCCAGTTTATTTATATGATTGTCCCGAAAGAAATTTATATAAAGTGACTATTAAAGTTTTGAATGAATCGCTATAAATACACGTTTTATATAGAACTAGAACAGAGACTTGCTAAAAATTGTTAAAAAATATTATCTCTTTTATTATAAATTGTTAATTAAAATTAAATTTTATTCGCATTGTGATTAATATATAATAAAACTGATTAGTGTACATTAAATCATTCTTAAATAATATTTGATTGATATATATAATTTAATAATTATCTGTTATTAAAATTTTTTTTAAGTTTTTATTAATCGGTAGATGTGATATAAAATAGTGAAATAAATGAATTTATATTGATATGCGTGTAATATGTATCCGTTGTAATATTAATTTTATGTTACTTCGTAAGTTTACCGTGTTACCTAAAGTAATGCTTCTGCTAGATGTAGTGAACTAACAATTATTACGCACTCCCATTAATCACAGCTCGTTAGACCAAATTAATGACTCTTATGAGATAGTAGAATCTAAATTGATGAAGACTGCGATATAGCACAATATGCTTGAAGCGTCGTATGAAAACGAAGATAAATTGTAGCATTTAACATTTGCATAATCTTCGATCAATGCAGAAAGTAAGAATACGCTATTGCAAGCGTTACCTCCGTTACCAAAGTCCGTCCAAAACATTGGCTTTTTGTAAAAAAGATAATTTTGGTAAATGCAAATTTTTCTAATTAATCAATGAATTTTGAAGCATGTTTTAATTTATGTTCAATAAATGCGGGATATGAGAAAATACCGGTCTTATTCCCATGAATTGGTGCAATCGATCAGCGGTACGAACCGTGGCACATTTTTCTCAATAATAATAACGACTTAACTTGCTAGCCTCGTAATCTTTCGACGGGCGCATTCGACACGATAGACTCGCCTTCGCCGTACGTAACGATTAGGGTCGTCGTTTTGCCGGACGTTTACAATCGACGGTAAACTCAGACGCGGATTTATCGTCGCACAAACACACACGAGCGCGCGCGCGCGCGCACGGGCACGCGAAACACAAAGGGCTGGCTTTTGAAATTAGATCATCGAGTCGAGGTGAAATGGCAGCAGAGGCGGGATTCTGAATCTTCGAATCGGCTTAACGTCGAATCCTTGAATAAGCCGGTACACTCTCCAAAGGTCTGTTAAGCTGGTCGTTTAGTCTGTACATGGACTCTTTGGCGAGTGGTACATTTGTTAAAACCGCTGCACCGTATTTTGCGGATTACATCGTACTTTTTGGACCAGGAACGTTATCAGAGAAATAACGCGGTGCTGCAAATTTTGAAAACGAGATGTAAAGCCGGATCTGTTTTACGTAACATTTTGCTTTACCAGTGAGATAATCGGACATAATTAATTGCAGGCGTAACTCATGAGGATTATTACTTTATTAAGTATTCTTGGCGATTTAGTCGTGTTCATAGTGGTACAATTATACGCGAAAATAGCACGGGATTATGTAATTTTTATGCTTTTATCGTTAGAATGTAACTCGGATTTGTAGTCTCTTTAGGTCGAGGTTAAGTAAAATAGTATGTAATTGTAGATATTAACTCAATTATTATTATTTTATTATCGTTCATAACAATTGAGCTCTGCAATAAGATTCGTATCGTATAATGCAAACAGTAATGATATTTTGCGAACTCTTATAAAGTTATATTTGTTAATATGAAACTCTATTGCTCCAATGTTGTTCAATTTCGTATTTATTATTTCAAATTGGATATTAATTAGGGTATAAATGATAACTAAATTACAATGTTTAATATAATATTTAATGACGCTATTCGAATTTTATCCGGATTATTTTGCGGACGTTTGAGTTTGTTTTCAATGACAGTGCTGACAAATATTTAGGAAACTTTTCTTCTTCTTGTCTTTAATTAAAATTCTAACGGAATTTTAATTAAAGTTCGATCAATTATACGGTAGCGGTCGCCAAGTCAGGCTATAAAGATCTATTTGAAGTTTGCCGTCAAGAATACTTTTCTAATCATGTCTTTCGCAAATGTGATATGAAAACTGATGCAGAATCTCGGAATTATAATTTTGCGGGCATGAGATCGCATGAGAACGACGTGTGCTATCATTTAGATTAGAATCATGAATCTATTGCAGCCGACATTTGTCGATTTTTCTCGCGACTCACGAATCTCACCAGCAATCGCAAAAAGCCGACCGAGTTTCCGGCATGTTTTCTAGCGCGTTTCCTCCGCGTAGCGATTGGTGGAAGGCGATGGCGGGCGGAGAAACGCTTCCGGAATTCTTATATGCACTTTCTGTACCCTCATATCCATCGTCGGTTTTTCGCTCGTCAGTAGACGATCTTCGACGAACAGAGATTCCAGATTACTTTTTGCACCAAGCTGCGTCCGGCTGTTTACCTTCCTCGCTTTTTCGTAAATCGATTGAGTTTCCATTACGAAGAAAAAAAAAAAAGAAATTCAGACACGGGCGATGAAAATATATCTTATGAAATATTATATAAAATATATTCAAAATTATGCTATTCAATAGTTTCATTAATTTTAAATGCAGATGAAATTCAAATGGAGATTAATCTTTTAAGTCGTTTAATTGAGTCACGTTGTAAGTTACTGTAGAATCAATTTTAAGATTAATATTATCTTAATTATTTTATTAATAAGCTTGAGTTACGCCTTCGCTGGGTAATTTTACATTTATCTCGAATCTGTTTCTAATTTGCGCCACTAGAAGATTCCATTCTATTAAAATACAAATATAATCACGTAATTATTCTCTATTTCTGAAAGAACAAATATTAAGAATAAAATTTACAAACATAATAAAGGCTTTCATTCTATACTCGATGTCATTTCGAGAAACTTGGCAATTATTCTCTTTAAAATTATAAATCGTAAACTCGTGAAAAATGCACTCTTCGTAGATGGAACAGTAAAAGACGATATTTGCACGTCTTGCAGATGGTCGTAATGGCGCGAATTTGTTAAAAGTCGGCGAGTCTTGCGAAAAATATCTTCGTGTGTCTTTTGCGGTTTTTACGGTAAAAGCATTCGCGAGATATCGCCTGGCCCGAAGGGAACGAGAAATACTCCTGTTAATATCGCCAATGGCGCTGGATGCACTTGAATAATTAAAGACTTGGCGTTTTAACAGCTGAAATAAAACAGATAGCCCTATTGTAAAATTAAAAAAATACACTATACAATTTTCAAACATCGTGTGGTAGATTTTGTGAAATTCTTTGGTGAACTATTTAAATTGTCTTAAACTTTATTCATGAATTTGTTTTTTAATAATTATAGGTTTTGTATTTATGATTAATATTTAATTTAATTAAGTAAGATATTCCTACTAATTCCTACTAACAAAGTCAAATATTTATTTGACATAGAACTTCCAATATTTTCTCATTACAATCTTGGAATATTAATTAATTTTTTACAATATTAGATACGTGGTCGTTGAAAATTCCTTTTTCTCACAAAGTGATTTTCTAGTATGAGCCATATTTAGATTATTGTCTTCTTAAATTGGAAAACGATTACGCAACGGACCAAAATAAACGACGTGTAGTAGTAAATGCAAACATGTCGATAAATATTTGACTAGACTAGACCTCCTTCGGAGACGGTTGAATTAACAATTTCATTAAACTATCCATTTATATCAATCTAAATCCATTTTATATAATGTTTTATTTATTAATAATAATAATTAAAAAAATTTATTATTATCATGCGTATACATATATTTATAAAATGTAAATATGACAAAGAACTGTACTGTTGTTTTAATATTCACATAATTTTATTGATATAGTCTTTGTGCGCTTATAGTTGCTTCTACCTTTAATATCGCTTACAAGTCAGAGCTCTGATTGACGATAGTAATTTCGTAATAGTCTATTAATACTCATCGATTAATTACTTGTACCGACGTGCATGAGAGAAACCTTATTCTTGATCGTAACCAACGTCACACGGTCGTAAACAGCGTTAAACGAGGTAATTGAATCTAACTCAAGCTAACATGAAATGTATTCCTAATATTTACGATTGGACGTTACTTGGCCTGCCGTATCACATATTCGTATCTCGATATTCGTGTATTCTGAGTAAGCACGACTCGTGTAATTACAATATGTCGATATATCGTATAAGCATCTGCATGTTTCCGCTAACACAGTAAAGTTGAAATTTATAAAATTTATTTCATATAAACTGATCTTGGAAATTAAAACTTTGTGATTGTTTTTAATCTTTTTTTATAAAATTAATTATATTCTTTTAATTAATAATTATAATGACAAGAACAACGGAAATTCTGTTTTTGAAGCAGGCTTGTGTTTATTCGCATTAACGATTCGCGGATTCGTCACGCGGTCTTCAATAATTTCATCACGCTGGCGATCGATATGCTACGCGAGATTGCGCTCGGACGATGACAGAGTTAATTACGTTCTTTCGACGTAGTAGCTACTATACGCTGCACGTGTTTCAAGCAATCTGGAATACCGAAACACTGGACATTTGTTATTCTTGTTTTGCGCAATCGCGTTTAGATACATTGTCCGTGTGTTTGATTTAGCTCGATAGGCAAACGTAATCATAGTAGCATGTGGAAAAATTCGAATGCGAAATATTTCATACCCAGACAATTTACATATATGTATTGAAAAGCTTTGGATAGATATTGAATATTAAAATGTCATTAATATACATTTATACATATTTCTCTCCATTTTTGCATCAAATTATATTTGCGAAATAATTAATTTTTACATGCGATATTTTTATATTTATAAAGAACGTATGTGAACCGTGATGCTGACAATTAAAAATATCTAGCAAAATATCACGCGATGCGAAATTTCATGAGAATAATTTAATTTTATTTTAATAAGAAAAAGAAAAATTATTATATAATATACTTTTAAATTTTCGGTTATTTATTTTAATAAGCAATTAGTTTTGTATATTTTATCAAATATTTTATCATTTAAAAGCATTTCCATTCATTGTCTTTAATGGATCTTGCTTGCTCGTGTTATGTGTAATCATTCATCGTAAAATTCATGCAAATTGGAGCAAACACATCGATTAATATTCCTGTGACAATTCCTGTGATAATTTGTAATTTTCCGCGTGCCACAGACAGTACCGAATCCCTCACACCGCACTGAATTCACGCATCGGCCTCGAAATTGGTTAATCTCCAGCGGTCGTGTCACGATTGGGTTCGAACCGACGGTATGCCGGCACCCTTCCTTTGTCTCGCTAGTTAAATAATCGAGCAATCTCGGAACACGAGATTGCTCATCTCGCACGTGGTCGTTCGTGGTGCGCGAGTTCCGCCGTGACGCTTTGCAATAGGCTGCATTCCAGTTTCCAGAATTTCGAGTCCAAAGAAAATTTGAGAAGTTCCGGAAGAAATCCGTAATTTCCAATAATCTGAAAATCAATAATTTGAAATCTTTGTATGAAATTTTTATCCTATTATAGAACGTTAATGTTTTAAAATTAACTTGGTACAATTTATTATTTGGTAAACGAGAGATTTTGCTTCCTTGATCTCGCTATATTTTTATTATCTTTTTTTTTTAAATGAGTATATTTTTATCTCCCGATGCTTTTTGATGAACGTCACTTTGTAGCGCTAATCTGAATCCCGAGCACGAATCTCGGTTGTTGAGGTTAATGATTTTTATCGCGATTCCATTCCCACAGTAGCGAGGTTTTGTGTATTTCTATTTTTTTTTTTCACTACTGAACCGCGCGTATGTGCAAATTCACACGAGATCGAACATTTCAGTCGGGCGCAGACTGTAATTGTCGTTTGTCGGCCGTTAAACGTACTCGAACTTTTAGCGGCAACCATAAAGCCACGCGTGCAGCGTGAAAATGAAAATAGGATTATAAATATCGAGGATTGCTCATAGCCGAGAGAAATAAATGGTAATAATTTTATGCTTAATTTTAATATACACTAAATGTCTCTATGGTTCCCTCATAATTAAAATTGCATTTTTTGGATTAAACAACGTTAGAATAATGTTTTTGTTAATAACTGTATTCACAGAGAATTTGTTTGAGAATTACTGTATATTTATCTTTTATCCGTATAAAAATCTTTTAATCCTTGTTATTAAATTAAAATTGGGATTATATCTTTCTATGGTTCTATTCTGATTTTAATAATTTTACAAAACTCGTTACCGTGGAAATTACACGAAATTACAATTTTAATTCATGCATTCTCTTTCGGAAAAAGGCCGATAAAGTTCTCATGCTCCTCGGATTTGAATTTTGTGTGTTATAAACGCGGGAAAATTACGGAATCGGACGAGCCCTCTCGCGCAATGGTGAAATCGAGTAATCTCAAAATGCAGCGCGGGAATGAATATATCGCGCGTGACTGCTCGTGAAACGTGATTATCGTTTGCCAATAGCGAAACGCTTTGGTCGAACAGCTGCCAGAACATTTGACACGAGTGCCACCGAAATCGTTACTATTGGAGCGTTCGGCGTTTCGACTTTTCAACATTTTTCGATCTATACTCTCAACCGCGCGTAGATTGTACGAGCACTATACTTTCGAAATTGCGATATATATACTTTTACGACTGACAGCTCGTATATTACAGTCTTGAAAACAATACTCGGTGTCTTTAGTAATTTTTATATGTCAGGCGTATGCACGTAAGTGCACGTGTAACAAATGTAATTATAAAAGCGGATTCTTAATAGGTTTAAATTCAATTAAAGCAATATAATGCTTCGTTTGCACCATAAAAGAAAGACGTTCAAACATCTTTTAGGCTTTGATGTTTAGAATCGATTCGGAACGTTACCAATAAGCATCGAATTAAATGAATGAATAGATAGAAGATATTAAATTTAAGTTTAAACTCGATTGTTTCTTAACACATTTTGCGAAATCAGAGTTTGACTGGAAGTAGATATCGAACACCGAAAGGATTTAATATCGAAAGGAAGTTACTATCAGAGCAATCCAACCAGGTGGAATTTAAATCGCCAAAGTTCACCTTGTAGACGGATGCGAATGGAATCTTCTCACGTCGTTTTTTTTTTCTCTCTGTAACTATCTCCCATTTCCTCCGTTCATTCGGATATCGATTTCTTTTCGCGGGCGCTGCCTTTTCTTTCGCCGCGGAAATCTATAACTATCAAGACTTCTCTGCGTATCTCCCAGACAGGAGTCCAAAGAAATTCAATTAGGATTGAGATTAGTCTACGTGGAAAAGTTTACCGTGGATTTTCCATTTTTCCGGAAGACGATTTCCAGTTGGCTAATCGCGGCAACCGATTGTTCGATGCTGTCGGCCAACAATGATTTGATCGCGACCGATTTTCCGGGTCAACGGTGTTTCTGGTTTCAATATGATCTCGTAGAGGCGATTAACGAATGACGGAACTTTGGGTAAAAGGATAAACTTTCTCGCTGCAAGTTTGCGCCCCTTATTCACCCGACTCATCGGTACCGACAGTTCGCGACGATGAAAAATTGGATTTACCAGCCGCAGTCGTAAATACGACGAGACTATAGGTGAAGTTGGCGAATATAAATTTTTATAAAATTAATATGACATTTGATTATCCACAATTTGTCCACATTTTATCCATACATAATTATTATAATTATTTGTCTATCTTAGAAGAAAAAACAAAAGTTGAACCAAAAGTTTTATCTTGAGACTCTCTAACAATAAGTGTGTATTCTTTTTTAAATTATATGTGAATTCTGATTATCCATCATTTCATATTTGTCCATAAATAATTGTTTTTATAGACAAATATGGTTAATTATGTTAATAAACATTAAATGTCATGTCAATTTTCTAAAAATTTGCCAATTTCATAGATCTGAGTGTTAGTCATCCTGCGAAACAGGAAATTGGAAAATCGACGAAAAGTTATAAATGGTTATAAATAGGATTTATTCGGGAGGAATTGTGAATCGCCTAATATTCATTTAAATTAAAATTCTGCAGATAAACAACGAACGAATTTGATTTTAATTAAATGGTAAATATTTTAACGACCTGTTTTCAGACGTGATTGCTTTAATTAAAATTTTTGATGATATTTTCAAATTTGGCGAAACCGGAGCTATATAAGTATAGTTGTTAACAGAAACATCGAGAGAGTGCACTTTGACATTTCCCCCCTACCTCACTGTGTACTTTCAAAGTAAAAGCATATGTAGTAAAATAAATATGAGTTAGCTAGACTCTGACGCATAAATAAAAGAATATTTCACACAACAAGGCTGTAATTAAAATAGTTAGACAGAACAGTATTTAAATTAACATGGAATATCAAAACTTTCTTATCGTTGATAATTTGCGCGGAGCGCGAGAGAGAGTATAATTTCTATTTTTCTGATTATATATAAAATTTATTTTTCAGCTTTAAAGGTACGAGCGACATAAATTTTCTCACAATGTTCATAAATTCCTTTTCTCGTGATTTACGCAAAAGTTTTGCAGTACGACGCGTTCCTATCGTTTCGCAGATCGTTTGGGTTGAATTGCAAAGGTTTGTAACGTAAATCTATACGTTGCTCTATTCGCTATATCGATTTTCGAAGGAAAACGTAAAAAGAGATCGTCGAAGAAATGTGCACTCGCGCATGTGATAAGATCGCGATGTTTCATGCTCTCGTCACGCTTCGTTGTTGGTATGTCTATCTTTTCTTCGATATGTGTATGTATACATACATGTATATACACAGTATATATCGAAGTCACCGCGATGCATACAAATCGCACGGAAGTTAGAAGAAGAAGTGGAGGACGCTGTCGGATGTTGCACATTATGCGTGTTTGCCACTCGAAGTTGAGTACCTTCGTAGACATCTTCTTTCCGAAAGCTAAACATTTTGTCAGATAAGATGAGCTTGAAATCTTGATAAGATTTGAAGTCATTGAATCAATGAATTTTATTTACTTGTATCCCAACAAACAAGCTTTGAGCTTTGAATATTTGTCACTAACTGAGAAGAACATTTAAATGAAGTTGCTTTGCTAGTTCTGTTAAAAATTTTCATCACTAGCGTTGTAGCGTCACTACGTAATTAATTACTGTAGATTAATGAGCGAGCTAGAAAATTGAATTTGCTTTGACCAAGCTTTCTAAGGATTTTGCAAGGTTTCTCAAGGCACATATGCGCGCAAATTTGTGGTTGCGTTAACAGGGAGGTTATTAATTAATCGTTTCTTAATTAGATCGCAGCTCATGACGTTAAACGTCTCGTCTGATATGCAATTAAAAGGCAAGACGATAAATATCACGTCATAATTTATTCCGTTATATTTATTTTTACGTTACGTTGCTATGATGAAAAATTTAGTTTCTTGTACAAGCTCGTCATCATGTAATTAGCACTCATGTGACATTAATGTCGCTCTTCCTAGGACACTTTGACAAATAATAATATAGTAACCAATAAAAATGAAAAAGCGAGTTCCCGCTGACGGACCACGCGCTGTGCCGAAACTTTGTGATCTGAATTTAAAGAGCCGAGGAGATGCGATTTTGTTGGCATAATCAACTGGCACAAATCCCGCTCCAAGTTTTACAAATGCGCCCTTTATGGTTCGGATATTTTTCCACAAAGTTCTCGCATCGAAAAATGTACATAGGTACATCGGCTTACGCGTAGTAAATATAATTGATTGATGTGAAATCGATTTCTGTTTACTACCAGTATATACATTTTTTAATTTAGCGTTCTAACAAAGAGAATCAGATATAACGGAATAATTTGAAAATATCAAGTTATAGGTATTGATATATAATTAATATTACGTATACATTTTTTTTATAAAAGGTAGAATAAAGTTAATAAGAATTGGAAAAAATTTCTTTTATTGCCGTACCTAAATAAGACGATTTTTCGGCTCTATCAATCACACGCAATTCGTCTCCTGCATGATAGACATCGTGGATAAGCGGAATATATAGACCTATAGCAGTCTCACTTTTCCATCTCTTGACGGTATATTGCCCGGGATTCCCTTAAGTCTCCGCGATTTACTCCGAAATTCACGAGATCGGGCAACGCCTCAGGTGCGCCAGGAGACGGATCCGCCGCCGCCCTTCCCTCCTCACTCTCAACCCTTCGCTTCTTCCGCCTCCGGTTCATTTTATATTTTTCTCCATGGACCGCCAGTGGAACTTTTACTCCCTCGAAGGCAATGAAGGCAACGAAGTTCAGCGCGCTTTTTAGATCCGCGTTAGTGCCGGTTCGTTAGCCCGTCGAGTTATTACAGCGTTGCACAGGCAGGTTGAGCACGTCTGTATCGTAGCTTCTCGCACATTTAATGACATGATATTAAACAGTCGTCGCAATTAAACATTCTTCGATCCAATATCGTGTCAATATATGTGTCGTTTCACCATGTAAAGAAATAATTGATATTATAGATTAACTTCTTTTATGCACGACTAAACAAGTAAAAATAAATATAAATAACTTACTACAACGTTCAGAGTGAATTTTATAATCAATAATGATGCATGAATATTAGGAATATAATTTCTATTTTAAAATGAAAACTCTAAGTTCCACTTTTAAGAACCGAGCGTTGCCGCTTACAGTGGTAATTAAAATTAGAGAACCTTGCGGATTTTTTCAACATAACTTCTGCTTCCAGAAACATCGCGACGAACGCTAAATTAATTTTCGCAACGAAATCGTCTTTGCTTTTAATGCTACGTCGCCGGTGGCGTACAAAAAAAAGAATAAAATTTATGGTTGTATGCAAATGCATTGTGGTTTTATCGTCGAGTTAATTCGAAATAAAGTGTCATTTTCTACGTTTACTTGTACGTCTGGTTTAAATATTTATTAGTTTTTAAAGGATCTCTTTACATTCATTTGCGTGTTTCTTATTTTATTGTTTCAAAAGATGTCAGCCGGAATATTCATTTCTCGAGAAAGTACACATCAATGAAAGTTCATTAATGTGTATGCATCTGTCTGTAGAGTATACGTCGCTTTAATATTATACTAAAATGTTGTTAAAAAAGAGAACACCGTTGTTAAAAAAGAGAAATTTTCGTTGCCTGTATGACGATCGTAAAGAATGCAGATCATGCTACGTTATTTTACAACTCGCTCGTAATTCTCTGTGATCTTACTTTGCAAATATAAAAGTATGACCTGCCATATAAAAACTACATACGCCCCTATCCAGACATAAATTTACAATTTTTACAACGTTATGATGTATTGTTAACTTAAAAATTTCGTTTTAAATTATTCAGCGTAATTTGAGCAATGCATGCCACGAATTATTGGCCAATGAAACGAATGAATTGTACATAACGAACTGAGTGCTGCTCATATTTTTCGAAATTGAAAAAATTATTCATCGTCAGAACTTTTATTGTCAGAAAAAATGCAAAAATGCGTAATTGATTTAGCGTACAACTTAATCAGGAT
Source organism: Tetramorium alpestre (assembly GCA_021460005.1). NCBI lineage: Eukaryota > Metazoa > Arthropoda > Insecta > Hymenoptera > Formicidae > Tetramorium > Tetramorium alpestre. Next base: position 1,116,367 of record JAJVSH010000050.1, read on the forward strand.
GTATCATTGATATTCTGTCCTTTTTTTCATGAATAATTCTCATATACACGACAGCTGATTTATGTCGCTAGGAAGAAAGATTAAAAAAAAAATTATAAATATGCATGCATGGCAACTCTTTCAATTGAGATCGCGCAAATTACATGATTTCCTTCCTCGAGTCGCATCATATAATTATGTAATTATCGTTTCTCACGACATCGTGCGTCGGAGCAGATGAATATCGGATTAATAGACCGGAAAATTTTCGCGGTCTACGGTTTCGCATTGCTGCTCGAAGGAAGTCATGAGTACGACTAAATAATTGAAATTACTGAGAATATTCATGGAAGGCAGGGACGTGGGGACAGGGATTCCGTGGCGCATCATTTCGCTAACCAGACCGTCGCGTGGAAATCTCGACGTTATTTGCATTGCAAAAATCCGCGGCGGGCAGTTCGTTACATCGAGCGCATTTGCAAATGGTTCGAGAGTCGCGCGAGTAATCCGAGACGGTTTCTCCGGTTTCTCCAGTCGTGCCGACTGGATTAACGTATCATTGTCCCGCGGCGCGGAAACGCGCGACAGTTTGGAACTACGTGGGGGATGGGGTTACGTATGGTTACCGGCTCCTGCGGGCGAGAGCGGGAAATTCATCGCTTCTTGTCCAGCGGGAGACGAAACGAGGAACTCATTCATAATCGAGCGAGTTAGCGGCGCCGAAGTTTTCGATGGAATTTCGGTATTCCGTTAATGGTTCTGCCTCCCACGAGAAACCCTCCGGCCGTCTCTTGTTGACACGGCGACGGCGGAATGATTTCGTAGATCGCTATTGCGGCGAATTTATGGTTACTACTACATCGCGCATTAAGGCACGAGGGAAGTATCGTTTGGACATCGTAATCAAGATAATGATTAGTTTCCTTGGCACAAGGAAACTAATCATTATCTTGATTACGGTGAAACATTTTAATTCAATTATCAAGAGAAATAATAATAGAAACCGAATTTATTTTTCTCTTTGTTCTTATTCTTCAACGTTTTTTATTTTTTTGTAAAAAATATCGCATAAAACCAGTATTTTCGGAGTATATTGTGACATTTTAATTGAATTACCGTTTTCCCAGCACACAGTTTTACATAATCTCGTGTGATAACGCAATACCGAGATATATTTTTTAACGCTTTTGTTTCATTTCTATTATTTTTCGTTGAAAATTTCACCGTATTTGAATTTCTAGGTTTGAATCTCGATTAAAAGCTTCGAATGAAAAACTCTCGTCATCTTGCACACTGTGCCTCTTTCTTTTTCCTCGCGTACTCGACTTGCATCGGCTATTAATCCTAATCAACCAATCGCCTCGCGTGAATACTAAGTATTTTACGCCGCGGTTTCCGATAAAGACGGGGAAAATTACTTACGAATGGGGAAATCTTCCGAAAAAGCCGGGTATGGAACGGCAGGCATTTAATTTGTTTCTGTTGCCTTCATTGGACATAGACTCGCAATAAAGCGTTCATTTACGATAAAGAGGATTGCGCGTATCAAATAAAGAAGAGGAGAAGTTGAAAGGGCAGGAGAAAGTAACGAATTCTGTACTATATCATTATTTAATTTGTAGGTTGTAATGTAGAGTGATTAAGATCAAACGAAATCGGATTTCACTGAAATGAACGAGAGAACAATCGAGCCTATAAATATACGAATGCGCCTCTCGAAAAAAAGAAATCAACTGTCGCGTCGAGAGTATTGACTTTAGAATATCAGGGATTTATATCGGATATTTTTAAATTATTCCTAAGTGCATTGGAGCGGCGAGAAACAATATAATGTATCGCGATAGCTTAGGATCAGTATAAAAATTGGAAATCTAAAATCTTGAAATCCGCTAAGTTTTAAAATACATGAGACGTGAAGTTAATATTGCGAAAAATCTCGCAAAGCAAACTTTCGCAGAGGAAAGAACAATTCATAAAATTGTTTACATTATTTGTAGCTTATTCAACAAATTCTAATCTATTCTGATACCTGTATTTGTTTAAATATTCATTATCGTGCGCTGCAGCATCAGTGCAAAATAAACTGTGAAAGATTAACGTGAAATATTAACAGAAATATTTGGATCATGTAGTAGCTACAATTTTATGGATGTATACATACACGCGACACATATCAGGCACACGCATGCACACATACACACGTCGTCGTGTCGGATAATAGAATGGTTTCCCGATGTTATCGTGGCAAGACGCGCTGCACCGAATTTACGAGATATCCTACGGTGGTGAAAATGCTAAAGCAACAGTTATCCGCCCCCAGGAGCTTCCTCTCGAGCGACGTCGGTATGTATGTATGTATGTATGTACCGAGCGGTGTATATAATAGAGCGTGAGAGATTTGGATTATACTAAGCTGCGATTGCCCTTGTGGCGGCCCCATAAAAATATGGACAGAACTTTCCGAACGACCACTTGAGACTGCGAAAAATGGCGACTTTTCAATTACCCTTCTTTCATGAAATCGAAAACCATTCACGATTTGATGCATCGAATACGATATTTAAAGTTTTACCGGCGATAATCCGAGTGAAGATTTCAGGGAAAGGTCGAAAGCAAAATAAAATATAGGTATATATCTGTGGGCAGCGCTTATATGTAGCTATGTAATAAATGTACGATGCGATAGGTAAAAAGAGGTAAACGCTTTTTGAAATAAACTAGGACTAAAAACAAAGGAAGATTTAAGGGATTTTCGCGATTTATAGATTTTATAGATATAAATTATAGATTGAACTTTTTTATTTTAAATCTTTCACGCCTTTTTTCACTTTTTATTTGCTATATTTTTATTTTGCGATATATGAATTCAATCAAATCTTATTTGAAATCGTATACTTGTCCAATTGTAATTCATATCGCGCGATGTCATCTTATTTATTCCGTTATTTATTACGCGTTATATACAAAAGTTTTTTTCAAAATTCGGATAAACGTTAAAATGGCTGAATCGAGGAAATGCCATCAACCGTGCGATGGCATGAAAAAGTCGAAGTTCGTCCGCGTGGCAACCCGTATCTGACATTGTGCGACGCGAACGACGAGCAATCTCTCTGGGAACCGTCAGTCATGTATCACGCTGTAACACCGGCGTTTCATCGCTCGTAGTTTCGCGCCACGATCTAATTCTCCCCGTATGTTGTTGTAGGACGCGAGCGCGGTTTTGTGTGTGTGTGTGTGTATTGGAGTACGTTCCGCGGGGACTGAACGATTAAAATTAGCGTGGAAGCGAGCGGACGTTCGATGGAGTTTCCTCTACTCACGACAAATGATTCACTAAGGAGATGGAGCTCTTTCCCCTCGCTCTCTCCGTTTCTCCCGCACGCGCTTCGGGGTGGCATACTCCATCTAATCTAACTCGAGTACGTTATCGTCATTACTCAGCGAGTTCGCCACGTAAACGCTCTCGCTTCTCTCGAGATTGGACGGCGAACGGAGCATCTATCGGACGTATCTGCATCATTATATCGCTCGTCGATATCCGTGTGTGTGTGTGTGTGTGTATACGTGCATTTCTATGTGCAAGAGTAATTTAATGATACATCGTTGAAGCACTTGGGGACAAAATCGCAAATAGTTAATGCACATGTTTGTACATACATCCATGGAATATGTAAGATCCTACATATATTATTCATATGACAAATCGGCCGGGACGTAACATCATTTTCTCGTACAAATCTGTGATACTAAAAAAAGACACAGCATTCTGTACATTTTTAACGTTTGACTCATTGGAAATTATTTATTCGGTTCTCGCAGTTTGTTCATTCTCGAAAAAGTCCGCGTGCCATTTTTGCGGTTGCAAATGTCCGTATTAAGCGTGTTTGCGAAACACTCTGCTCGTAAAAGCTCACCGCCACATTAATGCTTTTCAATTTGCAGCTGTGGAATGCAACGCTATAGAATGATGTTGCGTACGGATGTCAAACAAAACGGTTTGCAATTAGAGATGAAATTCGTTAACGAGTATACGAACGTGTTAATATACATTGTAATTGTTAACGAAAGGCTCTATATCATTCTCTATCGAAGTGGCACTAGAAATCGGCTAAATTTATCAGGTTTGATCAAATCGTACGCATTGGTTATTTATTGCCGTAGTTATTTGTTGATACTCAGTTTCCGCGAGTTAAATATCGTCCTGTTCTTCATTCTTTAACTATAAGAAAAAGAAAAATAAAAGTATAAAATTTAATTGCCCCTGCTTAATAATTTACTTAACAATATTGAGAAAATGAGGCTGTTTGAAAATTTTACCGAATTACATTTATTTCAACATTACAATTACAACGATTGATAGCATACATTATTGTACAGTTTAACTCCTACGGACAACTAATTATAATTAGCCAGTCATTAACGTCAGAAATAATAGCAAATACATTTTACGAATATAATAACTTGTACTTGGCGCAGCGAGTATCAAAGACACTCATATCATAATGAGGACAATTGCAGAAAAAGCGATGGATTTTAAGAATGAAAAAGAGAAAGGGATAAAAATGAAGGTTGGTTTTTTTATCGACCGATACAAGACCCTTTTCGCTCGAGTTCTCACTCCGCGAGAAGCTATCCCCTGGGATTCGTGGAAGCAGACCGGAAACGAGATTTCTACATCCTGACTCAAATAGGAAAACAGTTCGTTTCCTCATTCGAAATCCATAGAGCGGGGGAAATGTGCGTATGTGCACCAATACAGCAATCTCTAGTGATTTCCTTGGAACGTCTGCCACTTTGCACGAGGACGCAAAGAATTACAACTTCCTTAATCGAAAGAGTTTCCGGAAGAAGTTTCGAGTTTTTCGCGCTGTTTCCCGAATCTTACGGAGTTTATTATAAAAAGATATTTCTCTCTGATAAAATATTTAACGAAAGGAAAAGCATTAAATAACAATTTAATATATAACATCTTTTTTACTAGGACATTATATTTGATGTCTTTTTACAAAATTTAATGAAAATACCAAAATTATACTTCTACATTTGATAAGATATTAAATTTAAACGTATAAATTTTTATAAAGATATCCCGTAACTTAATCTTTATGGAACCATTTACATTAAATGTAGTGGATATTACACGATCAACGTTAAGTTTGTAGAAAGCTTTCAAGTTTCTAGTTTTTAGACACGTGTCACGACTTTGTCACACCGACACTACTATAGCCTGATCCACTTTTTTTATCTAGTCACTCAATGCGTTACAATGCTCTGGTATGTTACGATTTCCATTTTCGCTTTATGGACCTGTTTGTGAGTGACAAAGTAAACGCCAGAGAAAAACGCGAATCAATAAAAGCCATTTACAGATCAAACAATAGCTTTTCAGTAAAGCCGTGTCCTTTTAAACACAATTTTGGTATTATCCGTAACTCTCTTTGCGCTACAAGCTGTTTTTAGAAAAACTAAACCGAGACTGCGGTATGCAATTTATCGATTAAGCAAACATAAAAGAAATAAATTCAATTATACACTTGTCAATCGATGAGCACAGATTTAAAACGGTTCGACAAATATAATATTATACATTCTTCTACAAGAATATTAGAATCTATATAATATAAACCTTGACTTGGGCGACAAAATATTTTTTTATTGCCAATTCGAAAATAGCAACTGAGGAAAGTAATTTTTTCCAGATACAAGGGTGCGATAAAATACGTGGAAATTGCTCGGTGTTTACATGTCTCGGTCGAGTTATTACTTTTCAAGTTAGCACTCGAAACTCGCGTCCTGGCGACACCCTTCTCTTCCCTTCCAAAAGGGAGAATACGAAGTTGTAGTCGCAACGTCGCGCTACGTGCCTGCGTTTCTCCGTCAAATTAAAGTAACATTGGCGTTACACTACGGCAGCGCGGATGCATCAGCACGCCGCAGCACCGCTCGATTTCCTACGTTCGAACAACAACTGTCATTATTCAATGTCGACTGTCACGAGAAACCGTTTATAATGCACCGCGTGAGTCAGGGGGCCGCTACGGACAACTCGTTAGTATCGGTTATCGACATTAACAACGGGGGCGTGTTGCGACGTTTGCGTCGGGCGACGGTGACACGGCTTCGCTTAACACCGTTTCGAATCTCCGTGGAGCAGTAATGTTACGCATTTACCCTCACCAATTAATATCCCGAGGGAACGTCAGTGAAAGCACTTGACTGTTACTTACAGGGGACGATAATCGGAGATTTTAACTGAAAGATGGTTTTTTAATTGTCTTTTTCCCATCCCTCTCCCTCCCGATAATTAAATTGATCATTGTTAAACACGAGTGAAGTGAAAATGTATAAGATAATTTTAGCTTTTCGCTTTTAAAAAAAAATGTTATGGAAACGATATAAAATTACTATTCGAAAATCTTGATATAAATGTTAAATATGAAGCAAGCTTGATTGGACCGTATGGAATTGGAATGTCTGGGTTATATAATATTGACTCATACTTTAGTTAGGAAAAGAAAAAGCACGTGAATACATTTTAACTTGAAGCTTTCACGGCGAACATCAAAAATACATAAAACGTATTTGATATGCTATTTTTACGTCGTATCAATTTATACTACAGTAGCATATGTGACCGATCGATGCACTCGAAATACATATTGGCGGGAATACCGTAGACTTATTGAAAAAAAATCCCTTTCTCGAAAGTTAATGTTATTCATCTCAGTTTTCATTACTGCAATTTAAGATTCAAATAAAAAGATTGTTAATTATTTGAATGAATAATGAATGCACTTTAATAATTCTTTAAGTACCACAATAGGCTAATTAGCTTCATTAAATGATAAGAGAATTAATTTATGATAACCATATGATAATATGGAACAATAGGCTAATTAGCTTCATTAAATGATAAGAGAATTAATTTATGATAACCATATGATAATATGAGAAACACGAGTGAATATGAAATTCATGATCATTCCGACAGACAAAAAATCGTAGGGGTATTTTGCGTGCAGACGATAATTCGTGAGCTAGCACTCGGTAATTTGTAATCCTCCCCTTAACCGCTAACGATCACTAATTCTGTGGCGAAGCCAATTAGGATTTTAAATGAGATGGAACCCGGAAGTTTATTTTTCCTCTACTCTTACCGTTTTTCCGTCCATTCGCGTAATATTCATCGTAATGTTTGTTGTACATCTTCTTTACTTCAGTATTTTAGAGTCTGTACATTAGTCGTGCTAAAAAATTTAAGCCTGTGCATTTTCCATTAGATTAGATAGATACAAATGTAACATCAATTCAAATGTAGTATTATAAATGGCGTATTATGCATTTATGTGCATTGATAAGTATTTATATAAGAAGAAAAATATTTCATTATGTTACACTTGTATTTTATTTGACAGTGAAAAATCCCACGTCTTTTAAGAAATTGATACAATTACAATTGTTTTTTTTTTTTTTTCAAGTATCATTAACCTCTAATGCGTTTGTGCATTACGAGAGGACAGATCAAGATAAAATGCTTGTCAGTAATTTAAAAGGGATTGTAGAAGCAATCTGTCGTATTAAAGCATTCTTTATCAATTTATCGTTCTTTTCGTAGAGAATTCTGCACTTGCTGTAGAACGAAAGGAATGCGAGAGAGTTTCTCGCGGCATGTGTCTAAATCCTCGCTGGCATTAGTGTCTTCCGTCGTCTTTCTTTTTCCGGTATAGCCGGTCTAATCCTAATGGAGCAGCAGCTTGCTCAACGTGGTCACGTTTCTCGGATCCTCTTCTGGAAGCAGGAAGGTTTATAAATTTTCCAGGCCCACTTCGCGATTGCACGTCTACGTATGTTTCTCTCGTCCAATCCCCTCTTTTCATCCTCATGTTATTGCAACCGAAACCAGCGGCAACAGTAATCAAAATGTAATAAAAGAATTACAACTATCTTTTTTAATAAGAAAATATTAATGACAGAAATATCGTATTAAGATAACGAAATTGGAAGTTCACCTAACTTATTAAGGGAATTTTTAACGAACGATCGACCTGTTTCGTTTCGCACTCAAGTCTTGCATTTTTTACAGAGTGTTTATAAGAGAGTGCTCGAGAGTAGTTATTAAAATGAAGTGTCGCAGATACTTCACGGTAGTCGATTGCATCTCAGGCGAAAGACAGATTAAATAAAAAAAAAATTTTTTTTCAGTTAAGCGTGATAATGTTCCGTCGTCGGTGAGCATCGATATTATTGGAAAAAAATTTTCTCTCGACGCTGTGCAAACTGCAACTACGCCGCCGCGCAAACGAGCTTTGGATCATATTTACTCAACGTGAACCGTGTGCGAATGACTTGATTGCATTCAAAAACACGCGCATTTGCCAGAATAACATTTCCGTGTATGCGAAGAGTGATACCCCGCACCGTTTGTCTTGCCTACACTCCATTCACATTCTATCCCGTAATCTCTACGTCTCTTTTTTTAAGTCGAATTTACATTCGCAGAGCTGCAAATGTAAATTATAATTTTAATTAGCAATTACAATTGGCAGTGGGTCGGTACGCAGCTATGCTAATTGTTTTAATTTTGTACACGGTTGTAAAGGCATAAGAGAAAATATACAATGGAATTATTTATGTAATTTACGTAAGACTTGTAAACTCGTTTTATGCATGACTATTCAATTCCATACCAGAAAATTAACACTCTTTATTTGCGATTCCAATTCGAATGCTCGCATTTATCAACTCGTTTATTCCAACCAAATGATGTTTCCTAAGTATTCTTTTCTTTGCTAATAATTTTTGGTCATTTTAGCGATCATTAATCGTCCATTATTAATCTCTTATTGATTTAAAGCAATTTGCGTTAATAATTCTGAGAATTCCTTCGTAAGGATGCTTTTTTTAGTGCATCTCATGCTTTCGCCAGTATCAGGAATACTGACTATTGCAATTGATAGTAACAACTTGAGAATTACAGCAATAATAATTGTGTGTAATGACTGAGACGTAACTTGGTTCTTTTGAGCTGAAATCGTAGATGTTATCTTCTAACGCGCGAAACAAGAAAGATTTCACACTTTCTTTTATTTCGGCTTCACCCGAGATTTGGTTATTCGTTTAATTCGCCAATCTACACTCTTAATAATGGCGTTAAATCGAAAGTCTCGAAGTATTGTTGCCTCTTTTTCGCGATACTGAGTGGTTTTCTCGCTTGGCTCACTTTGTATTTCGAGAATAACCAATAAGACATGAAAAGTATTTGCTAATTTTTTGCTTTAGTTTTTAAAAGGTTACTTAATATTGAGCTGTCGAGCCTCTCGTAATTTTTAGTGATAATGATTATGAGAGTGATTTAATGAATAAATTATACACTTTTTTATATATTTTGTTTTATAATGAACAATTCGATATTGAATTTACTATAATTTTATAAATAATGAATATGGTATAAAAATAGGACCGAATGATACATACAAAAAAAATATATACATATATATTAACAAATAAGCACATAAATACGTGACCAATATCGGTGAAACGCCGTGTTGCGGAAACGAAATGAGCTCAACTTCAAACAAGTCACAGTTGGTCGCGAATTACACGCGACGGCTGTAACCGGTAGCACTATGGCGGGTAACGAGGAATCACGAGAGAACAATAAAACGCGGCAAAGTACAACGAGGCGAAGAGGAAGGAAACTCGCGAGCGGAAAAACGGCTAAATTAACCGGCCGCGGGCAATTCGTTTTCAATTACGTGTACAGGTGCGTGAGAGGGATGAAAAGCGAGGGAGAACGATCTGGAAAGGAGATCCCCGAGATCGGGATTTTATGATCGTAGACCATAGCGGGCAGGCGCGAGCAGCGAACCGAAAGTTATGGTTTTCGCCTTGCCTTCGCCGTGCCGTGCCGCGCTATCGGGACTCCTGAAGTGACTCGTAAAGCACAGACTACTCCACTCCGGATATGCCAGGATAACCGGAAAACTGGTAACGAGATCGCCTCCTGTGCCATTTATCGCCGCGCAGATAAGCGAGCGCCGACCGCTTCTTCCCTGTGCGATCTCGTTTTTCATGCGAGTGTGTATATGTGTGTGTGTGTGTGTGTGTGAGATCATAATTTTATTAGATATACCACGCGGTCTATCAAATTGCCATATTTTTTATTTTGATTACTTTTGGTTTAACAAAGTATTGGATAACCCTCAAGATTGGACTTTGCTCGTGTCTTTCGGAAGTTAAATTAAATGTAACTGAGATTTCATGTGACGGTTTGCGTTAAATAAAGTTAGAAGCTGAATCTCGTGTACTGGGTTTTGTGTTCCACGGTATCGTTAAACTGAATCTTCAGACTATCATTCTGATAGATTAAAATTTAGCCAATTGCTCCGGAGTGCATTGACTCGATTCACAATCATGCGAACATTTATGCAATTCGGCGTGATCGTCGCGTCTTTCACACGGATAGAAAATTTAACACGCCATCTCTGCATGATTCCCGAGGTATCGCGCGCTGTCGTTATTTCCGTTTGCCCCATAACGATACGTACAATTAAAGCGATTTAAAGGGATTCAATTGCTTCCATTTTGCACGAGCCACACGTGCCGCAATGCGGACGAACGTCGTAGGTGGCGTATCGCCGCGCCGACCGAATAAATTGAAACAACTGTTTTCCCAACGGCGAGCTAAACGCCGGGCAAATTAAAGAGCGTGTTAGAACAAACGCGTGCGCAGAGGACCGGTCGGTCGCGAAACAACAGTAGCGGGTTTACACGATTTTATCGTCGCATTTTTTCCAAGCGCGTTTTCATTATTCACTGTCGGCGCGACGACCATTTGATCGATTGTGGGCTCGCGGAAATCCACGAAATTCAGCAAATAATGCCGGCATACAATATTGAATACGGTGTCAAAGTAAATGTAGTTTATTGAAACTGAAAGAGTAATAGTGAGTGATACAACTATCTATATTTATTTAACACGACGTAAAAAGGAAATGTATTAGCAATCAAATTCTTTCTATCTAGACATCTATGAAGAATCAGTATTCATTTTACTGTTTAAAATGTTATCTGTTAATATAAATATAACTCGAACTTGTATAAAAATTGACATTTTTGCCGAGCTACATTAGGTTTATCTCGCTACGTTAGTAAATTAACATAGCATTCCCGATTTGCTATGCAAAATCGTTCCCAGCGGTCGAAATAAAAAGGTTCATGAATAGACAAGACTGATCGTTACCCATGCAGTAGTGCAAAAGTGTCGTCGCGTCAGACATTCATCTTATTCTACGAAATGCTAGGAAAATAAGTGCGGGAATGATACGAGTGTCACACGACAGTTTCTCGGGACAGAGTTTCCCGTCTTGGCGTTAAACACTATTCCCATTCATCGCGTCGTCGCGAGGAGGCATCGGGGATTTACACTTGACAAGCCATAAAAAGATGGCGACGAGCAGCTCGTGGGAGACGAGAAGACGTGAGCGGGATATTCAGTCGTATTTTTCACGGCGTCGTGACCACGACAATTTTCCATCGACTCTAACGCGAAAACAAATGTCCTGCTCGTCCGCGTCGTCGCCATCAAAAAGAAACCCAGGACAGCAACGTCGCCAGATGCTTGAGGGGGGGAGGGGGAGGATCTCTTTAAAAAACTTTATACAAATTCTCCGAATTTCTTCTAGTCTTCTCAGAAAATTTATCTAAAAATTCGTAGAGAGAGAAATTTTGAAAGATATACATACAGGTAAAATATTCAAAGTCCAACGAATTAATATCTATTTCATAAAAGGAATATTTACATTAAAAATTGCAAAATATAGATAGGATATAGTAATCCCGATAGTTATACAATTCACTTTCATGGAAGTAAATCATAAAAATTGCCGTTCCTGATAGAAAAAAATATGAAGTAAAAATTGTTTTATTATTGTTGCAGTCAAGGTAGTTTCAGTATGACGTATTATCTTTTTTACATATTAAAATGCTTAATGCAATAGAAATGCCAACGGTTGAAAAAAATAAAATAGCCCGAGTCGAAAGCTCACTCGTCTCCGCGAGATGCAGGATTTCCCAGGGCGCGGCATTTTTCCTTCTCTTGGAATATTATGCACAGAAGGGCATGGAGCAGCGGGACTTAAATTACGCAATTCTCTTCTATGCGGCCCATTCTACGAAATTCCATGGAAATTACTTTTATTACAGGCCGTAGTGCCAGGTCTTTCCTTCTCGTTTCAATCGATATCACGCCGTGATTCTGTTACCAATTGTATCTCGATAGATATTTCGTTCGAACGAGAGTAATTTGAGTTAATGAACCTGAAAGGTCTTACTATCAAAGAGAAGAGAAAAAGATTACGTGTTACAACTAAATGAATTATGCAGACTTTGTATTTCAACTTTTAGATATATATTAAATTGCTATATACATATATCATGATGATATACATTCATGTTTGCTATATTGTTTGCGAAATAATGAGATACAATTAACAACTTTATGTTTGTGATCATTTTAATGTATCACAGAGCATGCTGTATGATGCAATTAACTAATTATGAACTGGAATCGCAAACGACAGGATATAATTATTTCACGTCGAAAGCCGTTTTGTATAATACTCATCGGTGTCACGTGAATGAAATGCGTATTATTAAGCTGTCAAGATAAACGATAAATAAAAATCCACGATATTCGTTGCGAGCTCTCTCGCGTCGATCATAAACCGATCGTGAGTGACGGTTTTTTTTTTTATGGTAAGCTACCTGTCTCTGGCACAAGTAGACCGATCATATTTTGCAGACAATTAATGACTGGCATTGAAAAAAAAAGAATGAACCGAACAAATCCGCTAAAATCGAAAACGCGAAGCGCTGTTGATATTGACTGCGAAGATGAAACTGCCGATTGCAGGCTCCGCGTCTCGTAATTTCGTTGAGAATATTTATGCTACTGCTCACCGTACTTTACGTTTTTTAACTACATTCTATTTTTTTTAATCATCCATCACCATTTATAGATAATTTATCGAGTTGTATAGATAATTTATAGATAATTTATCGAGTTTTTACGTCTTTCCGCTTTTTCTTTTAGCTCAGTTTTTGGAAGATCTTTTTTTTTTAAACTTCTGCACCGTTACATAATACATACATATATGTCAAGTAATATAAAATTAATACTCTTTAATATAAAAACGTAAAACACTAAATGCAAATTTAAAGTTCCTGAAAATGCTTTTTATTGTTTTCGTACTTATTAGAAAAGCTTTTATTTGTTTGAAACACTTTACAGTAATTACATACAGTATCAATGATATATTCATTATATATTTCTGTTATTCTTGCTTATATTGTATCGAAAATAACCAAACATGTGTAATTTATACCAAAACTTTTCGCTTCTATTTTCACTGAGTTTGTAGGCATAATTTATTTACTCTACAAATCGGAAATTGCGATACAGTTATAGGGTGTATTTCCGCTGAGTCCATTAAGCATCATTTTTTTCTGCAGATCGTCCTGCTTTTACGAGTGTCCGCCATTTCGCGAGTCTAGACGTTAGTTTTACGATCTCGAAATAATGCAATACTGCGTTTTGCGTGCATTACGTACGCGTGTACCCGCGGGCAATGCATCCGAGAATGCATATAAAAGTCGGCGAATTCGCGAGAGTGCACGCGCCCTTCTTTCTCCGTGGTCGCTTTTTTCCCGACGCGCACGAGAGACAGTATATTCATGAAGACATTAAATGGAAATCATAGTTTTACGCGTGAGCCAGCTATGAGACACACGGAGGCGACTCATCCGATACGCCGTTTTGCTCTTATATAACCCGCAACCATTTTATAAATATTTAATGGCGACCATACTTCAACGTATTTTTCACGGCAGCATGCATTCTCTCTCCCTTCAACCATCTTTGTAAATTTAAGGTTTTTTTTCTCGTTTTTTCTCTTTCTCTTTCTCTCTTTTTCTTTCTTTTACTCTCGCTTACTGCATTGGCCGGAGATAATTTTTCCTTTTTACCGGTACTGTCATACTTAATCATAATATATTTTATGGATACTAGTCGCATCTAGGATATTCCATATTGGAGAACTGCCTTTAAAATACAATATATGTTCTGCTATACATTATTTATGTTTTGCACGATAATGTGACGCGAGGAGAACGTCTCCTGTCTAACTTACTAAAGAAAGTACAGCATTAAATTACCTTTTTTTTTTATATTATAAGTTAAAAAGAGCCTATTATAAATGATATGTTCCCAGACACGTTTTATTCGATATCTATGCTTACTTATAGCGTTATATATCATTTTTATTATGGCAAAAATGACTATATTTAAATATCGATCGATGTTAATGATGCGATAACGTATTTCCCGCGATCCTGTTAATGTGTAATTCAGTTCGTGTGGGTTAACGACGGTACGATACTCAGCGCTTTGATGTCTTTTTATACGCGCTTGTAATTTTTTTTTAACCCAATCGAACTAGATCGAGATGCGCTGATCGCGAACGTAATAGAATTTCCACGTACGTAGTAATTTGCACACGGTTACGTGTGCGTGGAAATTCCGCAGTGCTGTACGGAAATTTCATATCGGTAATGTTGCATGCGCGCGGTAGTATGGCAATATTAAATACCGTGTTTATGCTGCCGGCGCGCGTGCTGTCCGCGTTATTATGCATCGTAATGATGGATCATGCTCATTTCGCAGCCACTCGAAGGGAAAAATGTTCTTTCTTGTGCTCTCAACCCGTTCGCATATTCGTTTGCACCTCATCGGGCGACTTACATCGACTTCTTAGATGCCTTATTTATGCATCCACCTTTTTGCAAGCACATCGCGTATCGCGTTGAATCGTCTTGCGTCGGTAAAGTATTCTATAAATATTTAGTGGCTCTTATTTTCTTGTTCCTCCCGCTGGCGTGGTACTTGAATCTTTTTCATTATTTCTTCTCTTATTAATTCTGGAAGCACGGTTGTTCACGCGCAAACAGAATTTGAAAGTATTTCTACATAAAAATACAGAGATATCTTTTTTTGATCTGTCTCAAGTTCTAAATTCCTTCAATAATAAAATATACTGATACATTTTTTTTTATTTAATTACTTACTTATTTGTAAGTGCTTTTTAATAGATAAGTAACGAATATTTTCAAGAAACTAATTTCTATTATTTTTTTAAGAAAGCAATATTTTATTAGCTTCAAATAATATTTTAATATTAATATCTGTATCTTTTTTAATAATTTATTTATGTCATACATGCGAATCTTTAACTATTGCTATTGCTGTAAAATATTTTGGTTACCTCAGGATAAAGTTTTTGCTTAATAAAAAAGAAAATTCAGTTCAGAGATTCTAGGAATATACAGGAATATTCTTAAAATAGATCATTCTACTTTCAACCTATTTAATTTTGTAATACATTCTCAATGAAGGGACGCTGCTATGTTAAGAATGCCACAATTTTATGAGAGAGAGAGAGAGAGAGAGAGAGAGAGAGAGAGAGAGAGAGAGAGAGAGAGAGAGAGAGAGAGAGAGAAGGCTGGAGGGAGGGAATTTTCTTCTTTTGTTACATTTTCAAATATGAAAATTGGGAGCCGAGAAACCCAGTTTTGAGAGAGACGCGAAAGAAAATTCGTTGAGAGATTTCCATCGAAGCTGCTACAGCAGCTACGTTTTCGTCCAGACTAAGTTTCGCATCCATCGCGGATTTCCGCTGGTAAATCCGTTAAAGAAGAGCTTCTTTTGCAAAGAGTTATATCGCGAGCGACTCTTGCGCATATTCGACACGTATGTGAATGGAAGGATTAAATAAAATAGGTCGCGTCGCGTCGTATTGGAGCTGCGAAAAATTTTATCGTTGATTCATATCAGAGATTTCATATATCACAAATCTTGTCGCGCATATTATTACATTTTTATCACATATTTTATCATTGCCGCATTGAGCTGAAATTATGATCTTTCATTGGAGATTTTTTAAATAGCAAAAAAATACCTTTCGATTGTAGTAAAGATTTAATATCTTTTTGTTGTGTTGACGCGACGTGAGTCAATATGAACTTTATGTAATCAATACGCATGATATGCAACTCCGTAATTTGCCAATTTATTTCCGTCTGGCGCACCGGAAATTTTGGGAAAACGTGTCGAGTTTAATTTGGCGAGTTAGACTAGCACGTTTAAAGGGTAAACAAGATACTAATTTGATTGCGCAAATATTACGTTGCCGTTGCAATATTCCTGAAGTAAAATCAGAATGTGATTGGTTCATTTATCATTAACTAGCAATATCATAAAGAGGAGAGATCTAATAACACGACGCACAAATATGTTATTGAGAATCCCCATCATAATATTTGTTATTTATATGAAATATTAATGGGACTTATAAAATTGGATTATAGATTGGGACGAATTTTTTAATTAAATAGCATTAACGATACGTATTATGAGTTATCTTGAGAAGTTTATATGAACTCTTAAAACCAAATTCTTCTCAAACGCGAGGCTATATCATTCGAAATCGTCAGCACCATATGTTTCTGCCGACGCTTCGGCGGTCGTATCGCTCGTAAATCTCTGTCGGGGACAGTCGACACGAGCGGGACAGATCGGTCCCGGCGAAAAGGGTCCCGACGATCGCGATAAATCATAGGATCCGCTGTGCTCCGGTCAATTACAAAGCTGCGTCGGTAAATAACGAATTACGCGGCTTTCAATTTGCCCGTGCAGTATAATGGCCATTCCATCGAATTTCGTCGGCATCGAAAGCTTTATGGATGCCCTCGGGATCGATCCGCATGTGTATTCGCGCTCAGATCGACCAGACTTCACACTCCGGCTTTCTCGTTCTCGTTAGTCTTCATTAGCTAATTAACGTCGCGCCGCGTACGGACGAATAAATGAAAAAAAAAAAATACGAAAGCTATGACAGGCGGAATAGACGCAGTACTGAATTTTGACTTCGCATTGTATCGTCTGCCTTCCCGATAATCTGTCACGCTGCGCTGCAAAAAGAGTTTGCTATTATAACAATTTACTAAAGTATAAAGTTATGATAGATTATGGATCAAAGATATAAATATCATAATATATTATCTCAATGCATTCGTTAAAAATAAAATATATTATCAATATTATATGTACTTTGTTAGGCTTTTATTCTAAATAACTAATATAATAAATAATAAAAACTGTAACTAGATAAAAATATTGTATTATACTGTAGGTGCAAAGTGATTTAGTGACTTTGATTTGAAAAAAAAACTTATTTAAAAACTTTTTATTGAATTTTTTATAGATGTAAACATTTTACAGATATAGATTTTATTGATGTTATATAGCTGCAATAAAAACCCAAAAATTTAATTATTGTTTAAAATAAGTTTTAAATTCAATTTTTAAAAACTTTTTTGTATGTGGGATTATAATGCGAGTGTGTTAGAGCACACGATTACATTTACACATAGTACGTAGAAAATCGAATGAAATATATCTACAATTGATACGCCAATTCAGTTATCAGAAATTGGTGACAAGTTTCCATGTTTCGGAAACTTTAAGAGCCCGGCAAGGGAAAATTAGAAGGAAAATATGTTATGTCACGTGTTTATACGAAATTTTATACTACGAGAGATTCGGAAATACGTAATATCTATTATATATTACGCAATTTTACGAATATTTTATTACGCAATTTCTACTTAAATCTTTTTTCTACAATTTTTCCGTATCCTTTTACGAACTCTGCAAAAAGTCCGCAACGATGATATTAAGTTACTATACAGTTACTCTGTTTGCGAACTACAACAGCGAAACCAACTTTCAGTGTCAAGTCTTCTCAACAAATTTCTACCTAAGGAAGACATATACTGGAGCATCACCGTCCGTTGATTATTAGATCCAGCGATTAGCAACCGAAGAAGCGTTTGCAAAAAAGGCGCACAAAAGGCGAAAAGGATGAAGGGCCGGCCTTGAAGAGCTGGTCGGGCCTGGAAGGCCTACCGAAGAAGAACGAATCGGAGAGGAACCGACCACCGAGGAGGGTCGTCACCCCCTCCTAAAAAAAGGGGTCGAGGCCTGGCACCAGGTCAAAAGCTCGGTCACAATAGGTTGCCTGCAAAGCGTTGGTTCCAGGGGGTCGGAGGCGGAGGGTGGTGGCGTCGGGGGCAGCGACGAGGGAGGCGGCACGAGTATGTGCTGCGTCCTTCAGGGTGCCGAGAGAGTGTTCCCCTCCGTCGGGAACGGGGGGAAACACGGAACGGGAGCGGGAAGCGGCAAGGGCGCCGGTGACACTCCCGTGGGCGCCCAGGACCTACCCCTCGAGTCGCTCTGGGCGGCCGGCCTGGACGAGGGGATGGGGTTTCCGCAGAGATACTCCTACGCGAATCAACATACCACTCTCGCTGCATCTTCTTCTACAAGTCACACGTCCCCCGCAAACCCCGACGACCTTTGGAGAGAGAGAAACCTCCCTCATAGGTATTTACAATTATTTATGAAATTAATCAAGTTTTCTTCAAGAATTTCCGCTGTTACATACTAAGAAAAAGGGAGTATGATTAATTTTTTTGTAAGTCATACTGCCACATCAGAATACTGCCACATACAGCTGATCAAAAGTTTTTTTTTTTTAATCTAGTATCAACTCTCTATCTCCAAAATATTCAATTTGTTCCAATATTTATAATTTTGAAAAACTTTGTGAAAATTTAAGCTTATTACAAGTAGAGCTAAATTTCAAATGCAAGAAGCCTTATTTCTTATTATTTCTTAATTGAAAAACTCTAATATTAATATATCATCGAAAATCATCAAAGAAAGAATTACAGTTACAATTTATCATATTTTCTGAATCCCATAAAATTGATCTAAATATTGCGTGCACACATCTTTGTATTAATTAATTTGTTCAATTAATCTTGTTGAATCTTTTTCTGATAAAAATTTAATTTTCTGTAATTACAAACTCGAATTAAATTTTCTTCAAGAGAAGATTGTTACTTAACTCTTCGAACTGTCGTTATCGATACATTTTTTCGTTTCTCTCAAACGACAATTAGAACGAAATCGAGTATATTACTGGCCTTGAAAATACAAAAATCCCCCAATATTTCGCTATATTCGTACAATAGCGGCTATAGAAAGGCTCGTTCGCACAGAACGCCTACGACCTCCACGGGGATCGGTTCCTCGATCACGGATGAGATATGGACGTCGGCGAACGAGCGGCGATTCTGCCGCACCTCGACTACCTCGACTGGCATCGGCTCGTCCCTGAACCTACACGAGAACAATCGCTCATTGGAGTCGCGCGACGGCGATTTCTACTCCACGGATATCGAGGATTCCAAGGACACCTCCTACCGAAGATTTTACCCAACCACGCCAACCACTTCCGGTCTGGGCTCCTCTTCGGACCGTCAATCCGTGGAGACGCAGTGCGGCTCCAGGGATCTGCCAGATCATCTGTGGGCAGCCGCGATGGAAGATGGTTTCTCGCGCTTCAACGCCATGAAGTCACTGCAGACGATCACGCGGCAGCCTCGTCCGAATCACGACTGGGTGAAGACCGAGCGTATCTCCAGGTTCACCAAGCATCGCACTATTAGTCAATCGCCGCAGCGCGAGCAGGAGATTTGGACGTCCAAGTTAAACGAGAGCGCTGTAGTTTCCGGTTATGCTACGCAGAGAAATCTCGGTCCGCACAAGTGCCATCATCAAGCACGCAGAAGCTTCTCCACGTCGATCGTCGCGGATCTCGCAGTTACGCCGGACGGATCTCAGCAGAGCCTTGGCAGCGGCGAGTTCTTGGTGAGTCTCGTTGTCGTGTCTTGCTAATTATTTAATGCACTTTTTTAATCTAGCGTTCAATGGTTATACGAATAATCTAGCATTCAGTGGTAATGCGAATAATCTCTTAAACATATCTATACGTTGAGATTAAACAAGTTGAGCTTGGTACAGCTTCTTGCATAGGGTTAAAAATATATCAGGCTTGCAGAACGAGCCGTAGCTTTTCTCAAACAAATTACGGCTCTGAAATATTCTTAGAACCAATATACAGATCGCACATTAAAGTCGCTTATTATAGTTATTATTGTTGCAATTGCGTCACAAAATACTTGTACCATTTACGGATTTAATAATGTCCGGTGTACCATTTACGCACCGAATGTTTTTTTCACAAACGCAGCTTTGCGTTCTGTCCTGTTGTATTGGATAATTCCAGCCGGTTCGCAAAAATGCGCCACCGGTAGGAAAGAGTACAAAATTACGAACCACCGTACTCGGGACTCTCTAACCGTTGATTATCGTAATGGCCTCGGGCAACCGAGGAAACGTCCTCGACCTAAGTGGGCGGCCGAGCTCTCAACCCTTTCTCCTCACTTCCACATCGCGGGAAGGGATTTAACCCACTGACTTATCGCGCCTGGCTTTGAATTACCTCGCGGCGAAATCGCGGAGCCTGATCGCGAAACTCGCTCGTAATTTTCTTTTCGCCGCGACGAAGATTTTGACGCGATTCCCAGGTCCGTAAACTGAATTTATCGCTGCGACGCAATATAGCTCGCGGTTTGTGTACTCTTTAAGACGAATTACCGACTTTCTTCTCCCAGCCTCTTCCTCCGGCAATTTTTCGCGACAATTGAATATATATCTTGGAATGAGTCACGCGAGACCCACGCTCAAAACTGGAGCGAAAGCGGATTTGACAGTGACATATCGTATCTCCTAAATAAAATCAATGAAGCTATAGTGTGTGCTATATATGCTGTATAGTATACATATGTATACATATACTTTGTTTCAAGACAATTAAAGTTAAATAGTTAACTTTTCTAAAAAAATGGCCTTTATTATCAAATGATTGCTGAATTTAATATTTAGAAAATATTTAGCTACTAATTATTTGTTTTTAAATTAATATTCTCTTTTTTTATTATAAAGTATTTATTCAAAATTTAATTTAAAATCTTTCGATGTTTATCATATATGTAACTTTATGTCAATTCTTTCATTTTATTGTTACTGCTCGAGAACGACGGTCGGTGCGTTGTTGACGTCTTTCTCTGAGATTGGATAAATAAAATTCTCCAAATAAAATATAAACGAAACACGAAAGCGGCATGTCCGTCCGTGCGGCGTGTAACTAAGTTGACAGAAACTATTAAAATAGCGCGCGTTGCTTGCAGAAACTCGAGCGCGCTTACTGAATCTCGAGAAATTGTCGAGAGCTGGACGGTAAAAATTTTAAGTCTGACTTTTTGCGAGCACACACATACAATGCATTGAAAGTTTTACGGACGATGTCTTTCGTGTGCGCGCTGACGTGAGAAAGGCGGGATTATATCATCGAGCATAAATCTTTGAGATTTTAATACAGGTTTACAATTCACTGGTTACCTGGCTTATAATTCAGGTTGTTAACTCTGTGAAGAACAGTCTGTTATAGTATATTATCAATTCTCTATTATAAAGTCCATTTTTTTCTTTAAAAAGTCTCAATTACATGAATTAATGTTTTATATGTATATATAATTAAATAATATAAATTAAACAAAAAAAAATTCAGAGATCATGTATTAAATTACATCAGCTAGTAAATAGAGCTTATTATCAAAACATATATTAAATATATATTAAATATATAATAAAATATGATCGATCGTTTTTCAGGCGCACATAAACTTTTAACCGTTTTTAATCTCTACATTATAACCACTTGTATTAATAAATATTTTATTGCAATATGAACGATACCGGCTTTGCAAGCATGCGTTTTGCATGTTGGTGACTGGTTAAATATGAATTTGTTATATGTTAAAAATTACATTCTTGTTAGTCTAAACTAGACTATTATCTAATTCCACTACACATGTATACATAACCGCATGTATATATACATTACTATTTATGTCTCAATACGTATGACATAAATATTCCATCGCGCATCCATCCGATGCAGCACGTTTTCTAATATGTATTCACGCGTATTTTCTTCCTATAATGAAAGTAGACTCGCATAATTGCATCGATTATTCCGGATTGCAATGTGCATGGATTAAGCTTATAGGATAAAAAAGTGAAATATAAATTGGATTTTAAAAAAATTTGACTTAACGAGTCATCTCCATTTATTTTAACATTTTTATTACATTAACAATTTATTTTAACATTTTTATTACATGAATCAATCGATGAAAAGCTCTTGTTTAATAATTGGAAGAGACAAGGGATATATGAGTAAGAATATAATATTCATAATAATTATGATATAGATATATAAATCCTATAATACAATTATGATAACAATAATGCAATTATTAAATAATAACAAGTGCAAAAATAATATAAGTATAATATTACTGTAACATGTAGGTATAATAAAATTAATAATATATGCAAGTAACATCGAAATACATCATATAAGTAAAATAATTTAAATAATGTCAGCGAGTTTAACGAAGGAAATAGAATTGTTGCACCGATAAAATAACACGACGATATGTCATTCATTTCGGTGTGCGGAAATAACTATTGTTTCACGCGGTGCGTCACGTGCGACAAAGTGACGCGGAGTGAGGCGGATGTTCATTTCAGAGTGCGATGAACGAAAGAATGGCTCTCGTCAAGCTGGATGTCTCTTGTCCTCGCGTACATTCTCGCATGCAACATCGCTCGCAGGAACGAAACCTGCTCTGAAATCTGTCCGGAAAACGATGTACGATGATGCGGGACATAAAAGCACCATTCTACTCCGGGGATATTAGAGCAGGATATCGCGGTTCATCTCTTTTTCATCGCGGTCCACGATCTCCCCTAAAATGAAAGAGGTTTATCACTCGTGGGTCACGCGATTCGCGGTCGTTTCCCTTCGCCGGGATAATTCCGACCGTCGGGATGCATCATTAATTTCCTCGCTCCAGAAAATACCGCTGCTAAGTTGGAGCACGTAATTGATTCGGGTAACGGAATTTGTTATAGTTAACTTTTTGTTTGGAGATTGAAAGTTGGGGGAATAATATGCGCAAGATGGCAAAGAAAGGCGGAGGCGAACTTTCTTTACGGAGAGTATCATTTTCATTTCTCATAAAAATGTGAAACTGAATTTCGAACTTTAATAAAATCTTAATTAACCTCGAGGTTATCAGTCGTAAGATGAACGAAACGGTAGGAAGAAATGTGGATGGACGTAAAGAAATTTGTAAGCTGATGCGCGCGTATTATATTTAATACTCGTTTTTCGACAAGATACCCCGCACAAAGATTCTCTTTCTACCTCGTCACTCTTTGAGCCGCTCTGCTTAATTAGTCGTCCCTCCCTGTGTGCCATCCTGGAGCTTTGCATCTCGCGAATAAACGCAAAGAGACGCCAACTCGTCTATATTTGCACATCGGGTAAAAGATGTATCAACATGCGCTCGTTTCTACAGGATTTTCACGTGTAATTCTTGACAATCGGGCAAGAAGGGCGATCCAATTAGAGTCAATAGAGTCTCGCCCGCACACCCCGATATTCCCCGACTTCCATTAACTTCTTTCTCTTAAACGCTTTTGCTTTTTTTCCGCGGAAGCTGCGCGACGCGACAGTCTTCAAGCGGCGCTTTTCAACGCGTAATTAACATGGTTGGCGACCACAGCGAACTATAAAATGTTCTGAAAGTTCTTTATACCTGTTATGTAGACTTTGGCGATAGCACAGAAGAAAATGGAAATAGCGGTAAAGTTTTAATCAATTTAAATATGCGGCATACATTATTTCGCAATTAAGTTGTTTATTATACGGCAGTTTAGAAGCCTGATTTCTTCTCGGGGCAGATCTCGAAAATACTCAAACATTCTAAAACTTTTACCATAATTTTCTAATATTCGTTATTACATACGTCAGTAATTGTAGGATTAAATGATAAGAGATAATTAGATAGTTCTGAGGAATTTCAACATCGCTATTGTCATCTCGCAATTGAGTCAAAATTCTCTTCCGACTATGTTTCCCCCCCTTCGACTTTGTCAGCACTCATAGGCGAACAAAACGAAAATTCGGAGCTCACAATATAATTTGTAATACGCGAGGCGCTCGTTTTCGTCGCGTAAATCGCACGCGCGTCTCCCTTAGTGTTCAAGTGCAGGCACAAGACGATCCAATTAAACTCCGTCGTGCTCGAGTCGGCGGAGATGATCCCTTAATCGGCGATATACATGTGTCAAGTGCAGAGAGCACCGAGCGCCAACTGACGAAACAGCATAAATCGATTTATGCCGGCGACACGAAAATTGAGAGACGTCGCGCATTCGCTCGCAAGATGATTTTGATGAGGTCCGCACGTAATTATCTTCCGATTAATGAGCGAGCATACTGGCGGGATAACCACCAGCAGGGATTTACTCTCGTAATTACGTTCGCTACTTTGACAGCTTAATGAGGAATGTACCTATGTATGTGTGTCTTGATCCGAGCTCGGTCGAGATCTCGTTTCGCGCGATAACTGGTAAAGCGGGATTATCGACACTACTGCTTTTTCGAGGGAAGAAACATTTTCTTTTAGTAGAAAAATGTAATTTGCAAATGACAAATAAACATCTTGACAGATGATTGATAATAAATTAATGAAACATATATTATCTACAACATATATTATATATTATATACAATATACAACATATATTATATACAAACATATATTATATATTATCTAAAGAGAGGAAAATAAAAATTCATTAATTTTTCTCGTAGAGCAAAATTTCAACAATTTTAAAAATTGCTAAAAAAGTAAAACTCTTTTCATGTGGAGAAAAATTATTTCTTTGTTTACGTTGAAGGTAGCTTTCAAAATGATAAAAGATTCTATTGGTTGGTCTATTAATTGTATTGTTTATAATATAATATAGTATAATTTATAATAAATTCTGTATATAAAAGACTCTTAAAGCAAACTCTTTTTAAAGCAAACTATTAAGACATTGTATATTATTTATCTTAAGAAATTCTGTTAAATGATAGCTCGACAAAATTCAGAATTTTTCGATTACGAATCAATTGCTGAAAGATATCCATTCTCACAAATCCGTTTCTGGAATAAGTATTTTAGGAATCAATCAAACTATATTAATGAAGGCAGATTGATGGCGTTTTATCATAATAAAGTCGGCTTTTTTATAAGTAAAAAATTAACGTTCCTCTTACTCACTAAATTCTGCTAGGACACACATTATCGTATGTGAATTTTACTTTAATTCTCTACATTTAATACCGATGTATGCTCGCTTATTAAAAACGCCTTAATGTACGTGAGTCGAGCTAAGTTTCGCCAATCGTTGGACAGAAAAGTTTTCAACGGCATGACTTATCGCCTTAAATACTGTCGCGATAAAGCTGTGAATGTATAGTCCGCAAACACTTGCCGTGAAAGATATTGCACTCTTTCCCTGTAATAATTCTGCGGAAATTCTCTCGAAATGGCCAGTATATAATGTTAATCTCTCGTATTTATTTTGCCTGATAAATCTAACTCGTTACATTTTTAGATATTGCAAGCCGCTCGGCAAACTAGCCGTAAAATATAAAAGTGCAGAGGCTGCACCAGCAATAAGCCTCTTTCCCCGATTTGCTTGTTTATGCTAAAACTTCTATTGTGTTTTTTTTAAAGATTAATTTTTTTTAAATCTTAAAAATAATGTGAAAAATAGGACGCTGTGAGCTTGCGTTTTTCTTCTAAATAATTCGCAGTAATTTGCAACATATATTTATAAGATGAAAATAGTCATTTTCTTCTCCGCGATGAATTACATTTATTTGTTATAAATTGCATCAATCATAGCTTAACTCAATGCTTAACTTAGCGAAACACATGTTTAAGCTTCGCTTATACAACTCGTCTCGTGACATTTTTCAACATCGATGTCGAGATAACAATGAATCGTTCTCGTTGTGTTTTATCAACGGAAAAGTTCGATGGCGCGCACATTTTATAGAAAAATCGCAACGAGCACGTTTGCACGTCTCAGTTTCTTCTCTTGCCGATGACAGCGATTCGATTCGTTATCCCGATGATCCTGATAAATTTCTTGTTAGATCGATTCTCTCGAAGGAGAGATCTCAGCGATGAAATCGGTCCCTCGCGAACGAACGGCGATGACCTAATTAAGTTCATCGTTAATGCATATCGCGCGCGAAGCCGTAACGCGCGCACTATTTCTTCCAGAATGCGTTTGATTAAAATCCATTTATCATTGAAATCACGCCCCATTTCTGGCTTTTGTAAACGACGGAAACACACGGTTACGACGGATTTTCCTTTAACCTTACTGCCCGATCTAACATCCCTTTCTCTCTTTCCGTTCGTTTCTTCCCGTTTTACTATCCCGAAGCGATAAACCATGAATTAATAATCGCCCCTGCCTCCTTATTCTGATCTTCGTCTTGTTTCCCGTCGTTGTATTATGCAGCATCTGCTGACATTACGTTGCATAATGGAGTGCCGCGAGCTCCGGCCGTTTATCTACAGCCATCGTCGTCGTTGCCGTTACTCGTGCAATTCTTTTTTAAGATCTGTAAATTTGTCGCAAATGAGAACAAATGATTTCTCTCTTATCTTAAAAACTCCACGTTTTCCGGTAGAGTCATTAAATCCATGTGGAAATATAGGATTGCAAATATTTAGTCATGTTTGCAATCTCTTCTCATTTTTTTTCTATAGAACTAAAAGGATGGTGAATCCCTTAGTCCTGGAATTTTTCAATACGAGGCATAATTGAAAATAAAATAATATTTTGTGATGAAGAATATATGTATAACACTGTATACAATTTTTTGAAAAAAGAGAAAATAATAGCATCTATTATTTTAGAGATATTTTTTATTAGAAAAATTTTAAATAAAAACAATGTTTTGCTTAAATATTTTAAAGGAATGAAAGAAGGAAAAGGATTTTAAAAGCTTCATTAAAAGCAAGCCCGTGTAGATCACGTAGCGCACGATAGTCGAGACACCTTTGAGTCACGTTTGTTAATCGATGCTAATATCGCGTTGTGTTGCGACAAGGCTCGTTAAAGCTGCGTATATACAAGAGCAATATGTGAAATGTGATGCGAGAATACCAATTTTCCCTGGGCGCTGAAAATGAGATAGCCATCTACCTTTGAACAGTAATTTCACAAGAATAATTAAACTTAAAAACGTCTCAATATTTATACATATAAAAGTTATTGAAGAGAGAACGCGATTTATTTTCAAAAAAATTAAAATTAAATATAAAAGTTCGCGGTCTGTTTATTTATTTCAATTATTTATTTATTTAAGAACAAACTTTGTGTAAAAATAAAGGAATTCAAACTGTTGAAATTTATCGTGAAACCTCGATGTAGCTATACGGGGCAAAAGTTCGTGGATAAAATTTCTATCGGTACTTTTCGCACCGGCGAAAAGTGATTGGTCGTGAGAATTTACTTTCGTTAGCGGTGTTTTCTCGCCGGAAGACCGCCGCTCTCCCTCTTCAACCTGGGGGATAAGGAAAACGAAGTGCAGACAGAATCCAAGAAGAAGTGTAGCCGGATCTTGACTCTTGATTACTTGACGAGCGGGCGGCCCGAATCGATAATCGGCACATTGCCGGTGCATTCCCCGCCAACTAAAATGATAATGTTCCCGCGAGAAATTCGTTTTTCTGTGGACGTTGGACGAGCTGCGGTGCGGACGGCAGAAGCGCTCCCATCGCTAATTAAAAAAAAAAGGAAAATCGACAAATCGTTAATTCCTGACCGCACTCGTGCGTTTTTACGCTCGGCTATTTTTAAAATCGTTCTCAGAAGATTTTCTGAACATTTCTTTCGAAGCATTTTATTTTTCATATCTCTTTAATTCGCGAAGATTTTTTTTGCGCAATTGTGTTTGCAACATCGGCGAGATATTTAAAGACGGTTCATAGATTTCTAAGAGTAAATATAAAAAAATATATAGAAGAAGGGTATTTTTACTACAATTTGGTTTTATATCGTTGCTGCATTGAATGTTATCGATCACATTTAAAATGAGTGCTGTAGATGTTTAATTCAGGATTTATAATACAGCAGCGATGTACAAAACATTAATTAAAATCTGCATAATGATCGATGCGTTTATTATTATTGTTATCATTAACGTTTTCACACAATTTTCACGTTAGCCGAGCTATCTTTTTGAAATACGGGAAGTTTTATTCGTTCGCTTTCAAAACCCAATTAATATAACGCTCCACCATTCACGTCCATATGAATGACACGTTTTATTCTCTCATGTCGGTCAGAATATTAAAACAGAAAAAAAATTTCATTGTCGACGTGTCGTAAAAACATTTTTGAAGTTTAGAATAGCACTCTCATGAAATCATTCTATTTGAAACTGCGGGAAGGTAATTTTTCTATTTATCTGCTTGATTAAAAACACTTTTATTTTTAGAAAATCAGAAACGTTACATATTAGGAAGACAAAGAGAGAAAAAGAGTGAGAATAACAGAACTTTTAAATTCAAGCATGTTCACGTGTGTGCAGTAGGACGACATTGTATCTGATTTATTACTTAGAACATGTTTAAGATAAAGCGAGTTATATATAATACATTACATTAATTACTAGTTCCTTCGATCAATCGCTATTCTCAGAACCACCTGTTGTGTTAAAGGACTGATCGTGCCTAGTCGACGGTGCATGCATGTCCCGCCGAGTGCATCGATAACGTGTTATCGTTACTCGAGTTCTCTCTCGAATTAATAGGCGCCTTGTTAACAGAGTATAGATAAGGCGATGTTTTAGGATGTAGTTCTTCATTTGTAGTTGCAAATTACCGATAAAATTAAGCGGTTAAAGTGACTGAAAGGTTATATTATATTTTGATGATTTTACATTAACGTTTTAAATTACTAGTGGTGATGGACGCGCAATATACAGGGATATTAAATTATCTGAGCGAAATTATTACAACGTAACGAAAAAGATATGAAATTTATTTGCTAATTTTTTGCTATTTTTGCTTTTAAAATAATTTTTTTGCTTTAGTTTTTAAAAAGTTACGAAGCTTGATAGCCTAATATTGAGTAACTTTTTTAAAAAAAGCAAAGAATAGCAAATATTTAGCAAATAATTTTCATGTCTTATTGGTTATTCTCACGAAGTGAGCCAAGCGAGAAAATTAATCGCGGAAAAGAGGCAATAATATTTCGAAACTTTCGAGTGTCGATTTAACACGCCTTTTTTAAGAGTGGATAATTTTTTACTTTCGCTTGAGTAAATGACAAGTAAATGAATATTATTCATATGATGCATTGCGGCATTTCTGATGTTTTATGACGCGAATGGTTTAATCTCGAGCATCCTGGCTTTTATTAATTTATCAATTCGTAGTCTGGTGCTCAGAAATGATTTGGCGCAGCGGCCATTTCTCGATGAACGAATAAATTCGCGGATTATCGGGAAGTTTGATCGCGCTGTCAGAGCCTCGAGCTTCCGATGTCCGGAATTCTGTCGGATCAAGATACGACAACTGACAACGTGGATGAAAACGTTGATTGGCATGGACCGCGCCTCTCTCGCGCTCGATTCAATCTGATAACGGGTGCATGGATGTATATTCACTTTAGATCAATTGAGTACCTGGTCGGCTCGAAATTGATCTCGCTTAATTGCAAAGTTGTAGGCGCGAATCATGTTACATGTTGTATCGGTTTTCCTTTTGGATCGAGATAAATTTCGATTATCATCAAAGTGTACGATACGATCTTTTATACACGTACAGGAAGGCTACTAAATAATGGCGATTGCATTACTAACAATTAATATAATTATTAGTTATTATTCGTAAATATTAATCGCGCGCTTATATTACTATCTGTTTGAATTGATTAATTTCGCGGATATGTGAAGGTTTCACATCACGGTACAATATTTGAATAGCACACACTGCATATTAATTAGAGTCGTAAATAATATGTAAATGTTGACAATCATAATTCACATGCATACAATTTGTTATCTATTATTGATTTTCGCAATTGAAATGATATCAATTTTTATTGTTTGTCAATTAATTTTATTCTTTGATTTTTTTATACAACTATTTACATGTACTACAATCATTAGCAATGATAATTTGATTACTAATAGGAATCAAGTAGCTGATTAATTGTTGATAATGATTTAAATTTTTAATTCATGTTAAATATAAAATCTTGAAAAAAAAAATAACATACCAAATAGATTTTCAATCAAAACGAAAATAAATTTAATTCAAATAAACAATGGATGTAAATTAATATATGCGAGAATGGACGTAACAGTATCGCATATTAATTTAAGAAACGAAATTTTGGTGAATATGCTAAAAGCGTTAAATATTTGATACCATAGTTCGTTAAACTGCGCGACCTTGGTGTAATGTACACATACGCTACCCCGTATGCTGCGTGCGCGCGCGAGCTACCATTCTCGCACCGACGACGTTATTGTCGTCGAACGAGCAGTATTGGCACGCGCCGTTGCGTGTAACCTCTGTTGTCGCGTAACCTCTCGAAACGTGATCGCGACAAATCGCTACGATATAAACGTGATCATTTTCTCTATGAACGAGTAGCAATTAGTTCGTCTTATTAATTACTTTCGCGATCAACGTTTCGCAAATGTGCGTGCCGTTTATCGAAGTAATTCGTCTGTCATTTCGAATCGAGGAGTGCACTGTAGTAAAACTTTTACGGGCTAAATCGTTTGTTCAAGTGGTTTGTGTGAAAGATTGTATAATCGTAATTAAGTGTATTTTCGCGAGTAAGTGCAATGATGGAATCTGAGAGAAGGAGGAGGAGGAGGAGGAGGAAATCGACGAGATATCGGGTGACAGTAGAGCCAATCATGGAGTAATTTATTATTTCGTTGATTTATAATTATTTTATATCTTGAACGGTATTTTATGAAATATTTTGAGCGTTACTTTAAATCGAGTCTTACAGATCACATAGCTTACGTTTCACTATCGCACGTCGTATCAGTGAATAACGAACTATGCATATTTTAATATAATAAAATAATAGGTCTATGAAAATTATACTAGATAGAAATAAGATTTTTGTAGTTATATATCTGATTAATAGCATAAGAGTACGATACATAACATTTTTCATAGACGCATTGCTTGGTTAGATATTATTTATTTGTGATATAACTATTTATCTATTTATTAATAATTATGAGTTGTATTACACAAGTAAGAAACCAATAGACAATATGAACTAAAAGTAATAAAAATTGATATCGAACTCCATGCAAACCTTTACATTAATTTGTTTTAATCATTTACATTATCATTTAGTACGAAGCTTATCGGTGACTTAAATATTTTTCTATTGAGATCTTTTATATGATTTTAATTAAATCTCCGGCATATATGAAACTATTACATAATGCCTTATATATCACGAAGGATATTTTTTGAAGTATTGATAAAAACTGATAAAACTCTAATTTAATCTACTATACGTAATGCAACAATAATCATATTGACGACTGACAATATTATACAATAATAATTAATGTCAATCCCTCATAATAGATGCTATTATTTTAGAAATATGCCCATAAACTGCCCTACATGAAATTTCCTTTGTTTGAATTATGGGAGTATTGTGTTGGTCACGAGAGTTTTCACAATAACGAATTATTTTATTAAATACGTTATAAACTGCGATTACATTATTGCTTTGCTTACATATTCATAGGAATGTAAAAGACTATGCCAACAATTCTGACTATTGTACTACGAAAGCTTTGTAGTACATTTATTGCGAAGGCATGCAATAATAATAATTCTCATTACGATAATAATATTCCGACCGCAAAATAAACATCAACGGTTACTCATATTCATATTTCTACATACTTTTATCACGGCAAAGTTTCGAGGAAAATGCGCATAAATGCTAATGATAGCAATAATAATAATAATAAATAACAAATTAATATTTTATACTGATAGTAATAATGGATAATTAACAATGTATATTTTTTTCTATGAGAATAACAATACACATATATGTTTAGTGTGGACATTTAAAATGCATTTTCCACATTTTCTCATTAAATAAAATGCCGATTTTACGAGAGTAAGAAACGAAACTATTATTATTTCAATTTTCAGTTTCCATTTCTTAAACGAGCTTCCATATTTCCGCGTATTATGCATCCGCGTAATACGCATTACGTAATAAGCGTTTCCATTTTTGCCGTAAGCACGCGGCGGCATTATTTCGGTTAATGATTATTTATAAGAAAACCGGAATTTGAATACATATACCTCGAGAAAACTTTCGGCAAGATTATCGCAGCAAATGAATTTTCGTAAGACTGAAGTTGGAAAATGCACGAATAATTTGCGAACATCATAATGATTTTGAAATTATTCCCAGAGATTACTCTGAATTTATTTAATGTATTCAGCATTTTAGCATATAAATACTGGAATTTTTATATAGTTCAAATTTAACAAATGTACACAAAATTACATAAATATTTAAATGTTCAATTTCTTCACTTTGAAGATTTAAAATCACATCTCAATCTTCAATTTTTCATCTCCAACCCTTAACTTTTATAATTCATAGTTTACATGACCACAAGTAGCGCAACATAAAAAGCTCATTGAACAGGATGTAGATAAATTTTGATATTATTACAATGTAACATAAGTTTACGAGGAAAAATCGATACCGCCATGCACACGGCGACTGCTTACAGAGTGTCGAATTAACCCTATTTCGCGTTCTTCAAATTCCTCTGACGTTGGTACTTCGGACCAACTTCGTCCCGAATCTGCTCGAAACAACAATGTCGTTCGAACTTAGAAGCGGCGATTCTCGGACTCGCGGACCAAAGTTTCAAATAATCGTCGTCCGAACGATCTACGGAGAACAAAACTCTCTCTCTTTCTCTCCGTTAGAAAAACGTTTCGGTTTATAAAACGAAAAATTCTGAAATGTCGTGTTCCAGAACGTCATGTCGACGTACGTTCGACGGAATCCTATTCGGGGCGAGTTACGACGACGCGGCAAACGAGATGAGCGACTCGCAGGAAAGTCAACTTCTCGCGCGTAGAACACACGCGCGTGCTAAGTCGCGCGGCACGCTCACGAGCTAGAATATTTCTCGTTCGCTTCTGCGACAGTTTCCTTTCCGTTACACTCGCTCGTAAACCCCAGCGGGTGGCCCATCCCGGTTACGACTCGAAAATTGGGTCTCCCGCTGACGTCAATGACGAGAGACGAGCGGGAAAAACATGGACGGGCGATCGACGACGACGAGGACGAGAACGAACCGACGATCGAAGCGGGATGCTGACCTACGGCGTAGGCGGGGACATGTGTGCACTTGCTTGTAAATTTAGGATACGGAATCGAATTACGCTTCCCTCGGAAGCGTTTCGGGACGAGTGAGCAACGCTGCGCGTAGCAGAGAGCGAGTGACCCTCGGTATAATTGGAAGTTAATAGCAATGGAATAGAAGCACGATGGCGTTTCAAGTAATTTTCTATTTTCGCAACAAAAAATTAGCAGACTAGTGCGACGTCAACGTAAATAATAAAATTGCACACATTTCGTGGAGAGAGAATTTAATTAGAGAAATCATTTTTGTTTTAACAACTCTTGAAACGTTATAATAGAAAGATGGGAAATTAAATTTAAGCTTAATTAATTGCAGATATTTTTCAATTCTTTTTGATGTATAGTACGTAAAAATATACCATCAATTTTCGAGTTTCAGCGTATAAAAATAATGATTTATGAAAGCGTTGAGCGGATAACTGATATAGATTACGTTTAATCTTAAATATCATTGATGCTATGCAATACATAAAGATATTTGAATATTAGTCGCTATTGTATAATTTACTGTCGTATTTCGACACAGTAGCTAGTTTGAGCGTTTCACCAGCTATTGCGCAAGCGAGCTTTCTATCTAATAGAGGATAAAGACATAGCTGACACAAGCTGAAACCGGTTCAGCCCCTTATTGTACCGTCCGCCGTAACAATTTCAGTATTGCACGGTCAAACGACGCGGTATAATGCAGCGACACGATAACCGGTCTGTTTCAATTTCAACAAGCTTCGATTAACACAAGAGAATTAAATGAGATAGGGATAGGGAAATTAAGCGTTTTGCAACGAACATGACAAACGTTTTTGGAGTACAAGTGAATCTTCTTCTTTAAAAATATGCAGGAGCGGATTGGAATTTTGATATTTTGCGAGAGGGATTTTATTTCGCTCTGTTACAGAGAGCATAAATCCTATTTCCTCTCACGTATCGGTAATCAAGGCTCGAGATTATTGCTAGTATTATAGCGGCATCTTATCACAATCGATCCCAGCTTCCTATGCGCTATAACATCTCTAGATTATGTATCGCGATATCGAGGGTTTGTTGATTGAAAAAAAGGAACAATTAAATATCTCAAAGATATTATCTGCCTCGTGGAGTGCAGTTTCCTAATCTCGTTAATTTTTCATTATTCATTTCCGATGGTATGTCTTGTTAATCGATATTACGTTAAATATGATATTACGCGTATCTCACTGGTATTAAGCTGCCCGTTAGCTGATTGCGAGATTTTTAATTTACATCGCCGTCTATTTTGCGCGGAATATGGAATGTGATCGCTTAAATCCGGATATGCCGCGTTCCCTCTCTTCCACCGCGTTTAGTTTATCGCGTATCGAGAATACACGGTATCTCCCTTTCGAGATTGTCGAAACGTTAATTTTAAATATCGCGTTTCCACCGAAACGAAGGAAAACAAGATTTATACTGCGATTTACGTCAGTGGCATAGCTCATCCATTAGCCGTCAGCATGCGTGTGCGTACGCGAATCGCAAGATTTACATTAATTCGCCGGAATAAAGAATGTAATATCGGCGAATAATATTTTCCATGGAAGGGATATTCCCGCAGCGAGACCGATTATCTGAATATGAAACAATTTAGCAGTTTGCAATGTGAAAAATTACATGTTGGTCTGTGGTTTTTCGTTAATCGGCTATCGATAATCAATTGTGAAATTCGAAAAATGCAGTATTGCATTACCTTTTCATTTCGCGTGAAGCACAAGCTGACTGATTAACTCTATAGACACTGGATATGTTGATATTAATTGCATCTTGTCGGTTTGGCACTCATATGTCTTTCTATCGTTTTTACGAGCCGGATCAGGAAATAGTTTTCCAGAGCGAAAAAAAAGGAACGTTGAGAAATGTTCGATGAAAAATGCGAATTTATGCTGCTTCCGGCTGATGCATAGGACATGTCCACGGATCCGGACAGCGCGCAGAAAACATGAGAGAATTGAGTCTGGCGACCGATGCGATCTTTCATTTTTTTAATTTCGTCTGCATTTCCACACGCACACACATATCGTACCGTTTTCGCGGGAATAACAAGCCTGTGCTTTTGTCACACCGGCCCCCCCGAGCGAAACTCGCAGAAATATTTATCGCTTCGGGATAAAAGAGAATATCACGGTGCGCGACCGAAGAGAATAATGACGCTATTTTTGCATTTGCATAGTGCGCTTTTATTTACAGAGTTGAGTTCGCGTGACCGCGGAAAATGCCCCATCCGGAACCAAGAATTTCCATATCTGTTTCCCCGATGAAACCTTGTTGCGTTTCAACGCTGAAAGCACCGTCAGTTTTGCCCCGACTACGGTGTTTCCGTAATCTGCGAGACGCGGGAAAAAATGCTGTGTTGTAGATCAATCTTAACCCGTCAATTTCACACGTTACGCGCAGCCGCTATATATTTTCACGGCTTAATTGTTAAACATGATTCCGTAAAAACTTGAACTTCAAATTAAATAACGCAAGTTATGATATGTCTTGACTGCTATATAGTTTGACTGCTTTCAGTTTCTTGTCTGCAGTTTAAAATACATTTTGGATTCTTGAAATTCATTCAAGTATTGCATTCATATATAATGCTTATAATTTATTAGCATTAGTTTTCCTTATTATAAATACATTGTAGAAAAATTACATTAATTAATTAAGACACACTTTGCTTTTTTCGAAATGGCAGATTTAGTTTAGGTAAACAATATCATAATGTTATGTTTGGGGACTTGCCAAATAAAACACATTTGCACTTTGTTATACGTTGCTATTTTAAGCGACGAATTGTAATACAATATTTCGGTATCTTGCAACATCTCAAAGAAATAATCAAGTCAAATTTGCTTTAATGAATATAAATCCAAATATGATAAATCAATAATTTAGAATATATTAATTGTAAAAGAAATTATAGAATTTTTAATAGAAAGATATTTATAGTGCCATATTTAGTGCATCGTTTCATACAAGTTTTAAAAGATAATTTTTTAAGAAAGAAACAAGAAAAGTAAAAATCCTCCAAATTGTCTCAAGTAAAATATTTTTCACACGGTATGATGCGTCACTATCCGTGAATGGACATCTGTTTCTACATTATATTTAAATATGACGGAGTTAAAAGCGATGCTTCATATATCGCGATGAGAGAAAAACGATTCCATTCATCACAATCAATCAGCGCATCTCGTTCTAAGGGGGAAACAAACCGCGCTCGCACTGCGGTCAATAATTTTAGCATTCTGAGGTAACAGGTGCCTAGCAACAGCATTAGCGTTTCGCGGCAATAGATGTACGCTGAATCTCCGAAATAGAAGCATCCTCGACAGTTCGGCATCCGTTTCGGGTTTACTCCAAAGAGAGGCAACTGAGTACACAGGCGGCTGCAAGTCGTTTGCTCCCTACGTCGGTCTCGAGTTACCAGCACCGGTTTGTCGCGAAAACGACGTTCGTCGTCTCCGCGAATCTCGGGACTCATTCTTGAGGCACAAAGAGACGGTAAGGCGTAAACGCCTCACGTCCGTACGTGTTAGGATAAATTTACTCCGTTGCGTTCGAAGATGCTCAAGTGAGAACGACGCGTGCTCGTCGCGGCTCCTTTACGCGGCTGATACCGAAATAGCGGAGTGTGTCTTTCATTTTGCACTTTGCCGAGTATGCCACGGCGTGCTAATGGAATGCGAAGGCATTGCATTCGTACCGCGAGCACCGTTATTATCGTGCGTTTGTTATTGCCGTTGCGCGCACTCGGATCCGTCATACATAGTTTTTCATGCCTTTCGTGTCTGCGCTCGATACGCTGCTCATAATTAATTATAACGAAGTAGCTTTTGAAACTGTGCGGAACTTGGATTCGAATTGTAGAATTGTGGTAATAGGAGTCATAATAATAACAACTGATATTTGATTGAAATAATATTTAATATTTTATTGAAGATAGTATACATATACATATATGAATGTTGATAACGACAAGTAAAGTAAAACACACTCAGTGAAATGGATATTGAAGCATATAATGTTACATGTATACATATACTTATTAAGTTATTTATAAAAAATTTAAATTTACAAAGGTACAAATTTACAAAGGTGTACCATTATTTGCATGAAACGCGAAGCAAAATGAAGTGTTTTCTCCGATAAAGATAGCTCATCGCGTGACGTACTCCCCGTATGTGTTTTCGACACTTCCGCGATCGCTAGACGCGACCTCGAACTGCTAGCTGCATGACGTTTAACCGTCTGGTAAATACAACATATATAATTGCAGAGCCGAGATAGCAAACGCGGTGTCGAGTTGAGCTAAGCTAAACGATTGCTCGAGCCATAAACCCTTTTTCGTACGATCGCGGAAGTGTGGTGTAACGATTTGTCGTAACCCCGATTCGGCGCGTCGTGCATTGAACCTCGACGCGCCTATCTTCCGCGTAAGCCGGGCATTTCCATACCGATGGGATATCGGTACGCGCACCCAAAAGAAATACAATTACAACGATTAATTGAAAATCAGAATCAGTTAAGACAATTAATAATTAAATATATTATTTGTGGTAATATTATTAATTGTGCACAACATATGTCATGTTTATTATTATGATTTTAATAACGGAGAAACGTATTCGATAACTTGCCTTCCATTTATCCACGTTGCGGAAGATAGATTACCAAAAAATATTTCTTTTGTTATTAAAATGCATTGTAAAATATGACGTTCTTTATCCATCTCGAAATATTTCCCGCGTGGAGATAGAAAGAATATATTAACAATATTATTTTTGCAAATATGAAATATTTTTTGCTGACGTTCCTGCATTTTTGCTCCGAGAGAGACATTAGAAAAATTACATTTATATATTATAATTAAATTATATTCTACATCTTGTGTAATACATATTGTTCGAGGAATTGCACAATTAATATTGAATTGCCAAGGCAAATTGCAAAGACAATCGCGAAATAATTTCATAAAAATGAGAGCGAACCTTTTCTTTCCTTCCTTCTCCCGTTTCTTTTTCTGATGTAGATAGATATCTTCTTGAGATAGAGGTCCGTATTAAAAGGAAGAGATTACAATATCTTTGATGCCGACAAGTTAAGCGCAAGAAAATGCTGAAGAGAGTCGCGCGACAGTCGTCCGAAGTGTGGCACGTGGCGCGGCACACTCCGACCGACGGCCGCGGTCACGCGACACAGCATTGGGGAAGGTCAGCAAGGAGGAAGGCGCGTTCGAGCCGCGAGCGTAGGTAGGCAGCTCCGCTCCGCTCCGCTCCGCTCCGTGTTCGCCCACGGCGCTCACCGAGCGAAATGTGCGCACTGCATGCAGTATCCACGCGCTCTTTAACGCGAATACACTCCTGCTCGCGCGTATAATCCTGTTATCTGACTACTCCTGTACGTCCCTGTCGTTCTTCCGTCGGACGATGTAATTCCGTAACACGTTCCGGAAAAAGATCCAATACGAACGCGGTGCGCTACGTCCGGGTGTAATTAACGAAGATAATAATGTGTCGTAGACGATGTGATTAGATAAGGAATGTACGAGCGGTGGCAGAGAGCGGTGGTTAGTTTCTCGACGAGTCTTGCGGTGACAGTGTGTTGTGGTTGCATGGAGATGACATAATAGAATTGTCGCAGTTTGTGTTTCCTCCACAGTGTCTTTTATTTATTATAAATTACTAAAATAATAATTAAATATTGTATCTGTCATAAAATGGGGGGAATAGAACGTTTTCTTAATTATTCATTATAAAATATTCTTTTAATAAATAGAATATTATATAGGATTTTAAATCTGTTAATGAGTGATTGTAGCGAGCTGTTGCATAGAACGTGTTTAACCGTTCGGTGACTTTAATACCTTCTCGCCTGCGTATGGTTAATCCTTAACTACTTATCGTAGAAAGTAAGTTAATGCATAGTACGGTACATATTCTAGGCTAATCTCGTTCTCGATCTATTAATTCTGTGACACCTAAAATTAATTTGTCCGTAACAAAAATTTATCAAACTCTAGACATCCTTCATTAGATATCTGCCTATAATTCTCATTCTCAGATTAAAGCTATATTAAAAAAAAAAAATACATTTGAAAATTTCGAGGATAATTTTCTTGTACATTTGCTTCTCTGAAGCTCAAAGATTATTGTTGTATCGACGGTCTTATTAATAATAAATTGATCCCATTTTGATTGAGGGCGCAGACGGTGGGTGTCCTGTATAATATGTCTCTCGCACGAAACACTCCATTCGAATAATCCTATTGTTCACGAACATCTCTGCTAGACTCTCGATCGGCGTATCGACTCGATATTGTCCGAGCACTGTATTTCGTCCGACCGTATCGCCGCATCGTGCCGCGTAAATTTTGTCGGAACAATGTTGAACGCCCGGCCGTTGTCGCGAATGATTTATTGACGTGTCATCGTCTTGATTCGCGACGTACGTGCAGCGGCAGCGCGTGTATCGAGCACGTAAACTCGTTTCTCCCTGTGCACAACGAGAATCGGCGCGAACGCCGCGCACGTCGGTATGCAACGCGAGTGCACTTTTACTTGCGAATAGATTGCGTCGAGAAGCAAAGCGACGCGAGAGAGGGCGATCGGCTCAACCTCGAAATTGTCGATGGCTGCGAATAAAAACCGAATATGTAACTGAATCCAATTGAGAAATCTGTTATTGGCGTTTGGAAATTCTCAAACATTTACCTATAAGAGAAATTAGTTTTTTTTTTAATTTACATCAAAAGTCCCAAAATTAGAATTTTGTGAGCTATCTAATACCGATTCATAATTTTCGCAAAATTAATTAATGATTTATAAATATGTAAGTAATTAAAATGTGACATTATATAAAATTATACATGAGAAGGAAAGCAATTACATTTATAGAATAAACAAAACTTTTTTCAACTGCAAACAATTTATAGGGAAAGATACTTAAATAATCATATATTTAAAAAATTCCATTAATAACATTATTGAAAGTACACCTGCAATTAGTCATCAACATTTGACATGAGTATACTGCATAAATTGCGATTACGTCAATCACGAAACAATGACGCACGCGTTACGTTGAACCCGGACGACATTTCTCACAGGATTGTTAAATTTTCACGTGCTTTTAATTGATACGCAATTGATAATTATAATATTGATTGGCATTGTCGCGTGGCATTTGATCGATAATTTTCACGTACGTTTAACGATATGCCGATATTACGATACGTGCAATATAACGCGACATTCCGAGCACTGGCGCGCAATGCAATATCTCTGTTTAATCAGGCATTTCGATATCGCGGATTATACACGGAGAACACATACATATATCCGCGAACCAATCGGCGCGTGTGTGCGAGCGGCCGGTTTCGATCGAGGCCATGTGTTCTTGCGGATCAGTTAGATCGATATCGCGAACGCCATCGTCACGGATTGCACGTTCTATCGTGTAATTAAACGAGCCGATCTGCACTAATTATGTACTCGAGTAACCGTTAAAATTACACCTGATTGCTGATGATATTTTGTAGACATCAACCAGAGCACCCTGTTTAATCGTATAATATTATTATAAGTTCATTCAGTTGAATCTAGATACGTGAAATGTACTTCCATTCATAGATTTTAATCAAATCTGTGTTCAATAATTTATCTTATAAATGCATTTAATTTAATCGTATTTTATTCATAAAAATTTCTATATTCTTTTGTTATTATATCATTGCATAATTGGTACAACATAAATTGACATTTAACATCAATGTTCCTTCAATAATCTTAATAAGTTTATGCATTGTTCGTCAGGTCGCGCGAATTACCAAAAACGAATTTAAAATTATTCATACTTTCTATAAAATTATGACGTTTTAATTGAAAATTAATTTTAATAGAAACAATAATTTATTAGGGTAAAAATCTATTTATTCTATTTAAAAATCTATTTAAAAAATTTGAAATCGTTTTTAATATACATAAGATAGTTTCCATCCTTCGTAAACGAACGTATTATTTATTTAGTTTCGCGTTGCTTTGTCACGCGTCGCATGTGTATAACGTTACGCTGTGTTAGATGCGAGCTTTACATTAAACCCGACGTCGCTTTTCCGTATACCTCGGTGAGAAACGCCGTAGTTTTCACATGAAAGCTTTCGAATCCTGTTTAGATTTCGTCGTGACGACCGAGAGCTCGCACATACGTCAGGCTATTTAATTTGCGCGTACGTGTATGGTATGTGAGTGGCCCTCGGCTAACTTGCATCGTTAGCCGAGATTTTCGTGCGTGTAAAGGCCGCTGCAAACAAACATGGGAACCCTCGTAAAGCTGGTATTGCACAAAAGAGAAAATTAGTGGCGC
The DNA here is from genome assembly GCA_021460005.1 of Tetramorium alpestre. Lineage (NCBI taxonomy): Eukaryota > Metazoa > Arthropoda > Insecta > Hymenoptera > Formicidae > Tetramorium > Tetramorium alpestre. The sequence goes on from JAJVSH010000050.1 coordinate 1,158,122, forward strand.
CATTTAATTTTCTGCGATGCTGTATTACGCGGCAGGTCCATTTGCAACAATAAATTAAAATAATCCCGTGATTCTCGCTGCCAAATTATTAGCGAGAAGTGTTGCTGACTTGTTGGTAAAAATTAATTGAAACATTTACATGGCTGCTTTATTAACAACAAACTTTGTTAATAACAGTGAAACATATTTTATTAATAACTACATAATAACTACTATCATATTTTAAAATACTTCTCGTTAAATTTGTCCGTCTTTGAATCCCGAAAATCTCAAACTTACGAATCTTTGAATTTCGCACTTTCATGCGTTTGGATTTATTAAATCGCCGATAATTATTCTGATTTTCATATGACTCTGTTATACATTTCGATAATTACTGTTCTCGACCAAGTATTCACGCTTCTTGCATATTTGAACGGTAACGTACTCGTCGAACAAAAAGCTTCACGGTGGAATTGCACGGAAATCGAGACAGGCTGATTGGTATCCAGATGAGAGCGCAGTCGTGATCGTGCAAGTTTAAACGATACATGCAGAATTAATTAGCCGTGTGAATCTTCTTTCATAGTCAAATCAAGTCTTTTCAATACCCGTAATTTGCAATTCAGTACTTTGTAAGACACTTTTACTCCAAACTCTTTAACGTCTGAGTTAAGTTCTTTATCATCTGATAATAATTATATATTAAAAATAAGAATAAAGTAATAGAGAAGATATTTTATATATAAAATATTAATTAATATTTGAAATTTTAATTTATTATTTATGTAAACTGTTAATATTATTAACTCTGGCTCAATTAATAATTACGAATTTTTCGTTTCAACGTAATATTTATAATATTGGATATTGCAGCGTCTCTGTTAATATTTCTCTAGTGATAAATTAACATTAGTTGCAAAAATTGAACAAAAATTAAATTAATTTTCAGAAGCGTAATAATAAGTACAGAACGGTTATGAGTACAGGAAATGAAACAAATGGTATATTCGTCTAGTTTATCAGGCCTTCGCTTAGTTCTTATCAGACAGCGATGGATATTCCGTTATCAGCGCACAGATTAACTCCGCTGCCAGTGCAGCGGGCGCGAGAATGCATAATTCTCACGTCTGGGAATTTGCTCAGCCTCTTTGTCTCCACAATTATCGTGAACGGGTATTATGCGCAGTCGTTCGTCCCGTCCAGTTATTATTTGGCAAGATAACGAGCTCGTTAATAACGTCGTTCGCGAGGCGCGTTCGAGTGGCTAGCGGTGCAGCCAGCGGCGATAATAGCAACGTTCGTTGCCGCGGGCGGACAGCCGAGTGTGGGTGCAATCTCTTCTTGGAGTCGCAAGTTCCGACTACACAGGTCGGCTACGAGTTTCGCGGTGACGACGACGAATACGAGCGTTTTCGGGCGGAATCTTGTCACGTCGGGAGATTCCGTAGGGTAGTTTCCGGGACGCTTTCAACTTACACATAATTTTGTGTCCAAGTTTCTCGTTAGCCGCCGTTTTGCGAGGGCGCGGACGGGCGTTGATTATTTGGCAACGCGTTTTGCAGCATCGCTACCTCTCGCTGCATCCACTTTAATAATGGCATGACGTTGGCCGTCGCTGAGTTATAATGCCGCATTATGATGTGCTACGTACTCTTCTCTTCCGAGATTCCCTTCTACCGTTTTTCTCCTCGTTCACTTTATGAATTTAACAGCGAAAGAGTATTAAAAAGTTGTTTTAAATATGAGAAATTATATAGATTACTTTTTTTCCTTTAATATAAACTGTCAGTTTAGTGACGGAATATTTGATGAAAGGAGAATACTCATTGATTGTATAAGAAAATTCTCTTTCACGTGAAACCACATTTCCTCTCTCTCTCTCTCTCTCTCTCTCTCTCTCTCTCTCTCTCTCTCTGCCACTAATTTCTCTTAAATCCTCTTTATTCTTCTCTTTACCTTATTTAATAACGAGATGTGCAAAGTACTTCGTTGCAAAATACTTTGTTTAACATAGAGTTGCATACTTCGTAGTACGCATTTCGTAATACTTTTGCCAACATTAACATGAGTGAAATTTCTGCACTGGAACATCAAAACTCACATTTGTTGACCATACATTTTCTGCCATTACACTTTACGTTGCTTGGAGAGTCCTTACTATTCCTTTCACTCTGCTGCATATTCTAGCATGTAAATGATCGGGATCGACATTTTTTTATTTAATTTATAATCTCACAATGTAATGCAATTAGCTTGTCGAATTATTCAAGAGAAATTCTTTCCATTTTATATATTCATAAAATTGTATAGATTTTAATTTTCCTTTTATATTTTTAAAATTATATCCGGCTAAAATATTAATTAGTTTAACTTTAATTTTATATTTATTTTTAATATTAATTTTTCTTTAATTGTGAAAAATCAAGTATTACGATAAGTAATTTTTAGAGATTTTTAATTGATAATTTATTACCGATTAGATATTTATTTGAAACTATCGTATTTTATTTTATGCAAAAATTGTATATAAAAAGAAATTTGAAGAAATGCTTCAATCCATCTTTGATATTTATACCATTCAAACTTATCGAAAATCTCAAGAGATTTTCTGAGGGCTCTTCAGCAACTTTACAATTATTCTGCTTGCAGTCAGCCTAAACCTCGACACGATTTGAACGACAACTTGCTTTGCAAACGTAGTACTCGCCGCAGTTATAGCAACGTGTTGAAAAGTTGTTACGCGTGCATTCGACCAAGTTGATCCACGAACTCGAGATACGACTCCGTTTTATGACTCCCCGTGAACACTCATCACGCAAGCACGATTCACGGCGCTGACCGTTTCTAAAATTGCTTCTCTGCCATAACACGTGCTCCCATTAAACGCGATTGCCATTGTTTTTATATTAAAGTGGTCAATTCAAAGATGAGGCAAAAAGCAGTTCTTAAAAAGAGCAGCTGTCTTACTGCCAAAGTAAAATCTTAAATATCATAGAAAAGAAAATTTGAAAATTATACGCCGCAACAATAAAAGTGGAAATTATTGTTGATTAATTCCATTTCAATTAATTTTGATGATTAATCTTTCTAATATAAATTTCATAAAAATAAATTTGTGAAACCTTACAATGTTTGGAGTTTGAGAAAATTTTTCGTATTATTTGTTCAATGAAACGACGTATCGCTGTTTAGCTTTATCGAAACTTTCGGTGTACGATAGCTCGAGCCGGCTTATCGAAATGCAGCATTCACGACGGAATGGATAACGAGGAGTGAATGGTTGAAACCATTCGATGCAAAATCAACATGCTTCGAGGTTTACGTCAGCGGTACTCACCGTCGAGTTTTCCGCATTGTGTCGCGCGCCATTCCCCAACAATCGCGTCGTGTAATTTGCGACCGTCTCAGCTGACGCTCGATTACCGCGCTTGAATCGTGCTGGAACTAAACATTGTGCGATAATATCGAGATAAATTAACGTGAATTTACTTGATTTAATTTCCTCCCAGCTCGCGTTAGAAATATAATTACTTCCGAGCGTAAGTAAGTTTGCGCGATAAATAATAGCAGGGCTAATATTAATTGCAATATTTGGTTAATAAAATAGCAAAATTCAATAACTTATCACCTTTAGTGCAAAGTATTTCTATACTCAAATCCTGAATTGATATTTTGCACAAATGCAGAATTCATGATTGATGCGCAGTCATGCGCTACAAGTAATTTCAATACGATGAGCAATTATTATACACTTTAGCAAGTAAAGTAAAAGGAGTAAATGATTATTTAGGTCAGAGTATAGGTTAGTTAAAAGATCATAAAGATTAAGACATTTCTTGTATCTTTTGTGACGTTATCGGTGAATCAGATTTCCGGCATACTTCTTATCGACGCCTTACCTTGTCACGAATGCCCGAAGGATGCCGGATACATCTTGGCATCGCGTGACGATGCGATAATCATTATACTCGGCCGCGTTCCGGCCGCAATTATTCCGTGGCATCCTGGAAAATTGGCCGGGCCATCGTTGTACGTCTCGTCGTTACTTCGTCGTTAGTTTGTCTCGAGACGATAGTTAACCGTTAGAGCGCATTTTACCACTGCCTGTTCACGCTTTCGTGATTTCATCTTGCCATCGTTTAGCCTTGCGCGTCGACCGAGCGGTAGCTTAACGATCGTAATTTTTCGAGCGGCTAATGTCGCCATTAGCAAAAATAACGAGTCATCGAAAGGCCGCGATGCGAATCGCCTCGAGTCTGCAATAATATATATGTGTGCACACATAACGTTTTTAAGTTTACCGGAACAACGCACAAAGACCTTTGTAGCGTAAGATTATTTTCTTATACATTTAAGTCTTTTTTTCTCTGATTATCCGAATTGAAAAACACAGAGTATTATATACGGAATATACGGAAATTAATATATCAAGTAATAATAAAACAACAAAAGCGTTTATTTATAGAATATTTTTATTCTTTAAAAAATACACAAGAGATATTTTGTTGCATATATAATTTTATTCCATATAACTGAAAATACATTGGGGATGGAAAAAATACAATTAGCCAAAATAATGCACATATTTGATGAAAGTTAGAAATCTCCTTAACATAACATTTTTAATTCTGAAATGGTTCATGTCGGGCGGGATGTATGTACTTCTACTCGTAATGATATTGCACTCCGCAATCCGTATTTGCGAAGCGTATCTCATGAACGTGCGCGCACGCCTCTCGATTACGAGTGCGAAAAGCGGGCGCGTCGGAATTTCATGCAGGTGCATCCACGGTACGTACTGCGAGACTAATTGAAGCAACGTCCCGGCGAGCGATAATCGGGTCAATTAATTTGTCGCGAGTCGCGACCCGCGCGCGCAGTGCCTAGGTTCCGGGCTCGTTTGAGAGCACCTGCCGTTTTGCAGGTGGCTCAACGACGGCGCATGAGCTTTTATGTGTGCATCGTCTGTTTACGGATCAAGTTCGTCCGACCGATGCAACACTCATCCGGGGCGCCGAGGTATCCGTGTGTGGCACTTATCGCATTCAACACGCTCGCAGCTAAACACTGGCGATACACTGCGATTAGAGAGAACGACGGAATTCAACGATCTTATCGGCAACGCCCAGACAGAATGCGCGACGACCGTAAATATGCTGGTATACGCATCGCTAATAACTCCTCGCAAGTAACTAACCGTGCTAATTATTGAATATTCGATCAAGATGTTATTATGATAATCTTCTAGATATTATTATAACAAAGAACGTAGTAAAAGTTCGTAGTAAAGATATTTACAAAAGAACATACTAAAAATATTAATAAACGGAATTTACAATCCGTTTCAGATACAATTTTCATTATATTGTCAAAAAGAAATTTAGTTATTTAATCTTGGATATAAATCAGAAATTAATATTGCGGAAATATTTGCAATTGGATAGAGGTGTTGGAAAATGTATTTTTTTTTTTTTTAATTAGAGCGTTTTGTGAATTTTTATATTTATTGCTATCTCAGCTGTTACATATTTAAAAATATAAATATATTTTACACGCTTACTTTGTTCCAACGGTCAGTGAAAAGTTAAAAGAGTCAAGTACATCTGGCCGAAACGATTGCGCCAGATTTGTCTTAAACGCTAGAGTCTCTCGTAGGATATTAGGATCCCGAAGAAAAGTTCCCGATATAACTTTTTACTACGGCAGCTGGCACAAGCGCTTGAAAAGTTTTCCGCGAAATGTTTGTCTTTAAGCGAAGTTACCGTTTGTTCTGCGATATCTACGCTGCGTAGCGGAACATAAGTTTGCCATAAAATCCGCTGATTTCATTTTTTCCAAATAATATAACCGTATTATCAGCACATTATCCGTCTTTACCAGCTCGTCAGAGAGGATGTTCTTATTTCTCGAACATAATAAAAACCGATCGTATTTTCGAAGGAAATTACAGATACGACAGGATCAAAGAGACACGGTTAAAATATAATTAATTTTGGTCAAATTAACGCTCTGGATAAAATTTCGAAATGCGAATGGGTTAAGATAGATTGCCCGCGACGGATATAGCGGAATCTTAATAAGAATCTCCAGGAATTCCCTATGGACTGGATAGAGTCAGTTCGAGCGTTATTTATCCTCGCTCGTACTCCATTGTTACCTCAATTTTGCGCGAGAGAGAAAATTATTGTACTCCGGGCGTGATAAAGCCGCTTGTGCAAGAGAAGAATGAAATTTTCCTTTCTTATTGAGACGCCAGTAATTTCCTCGGCGCGTCTAGCCGCCGTCGTTTGTTTTGATGCATCGCGTTCATTGTTTCGCGCGGTGTAGTACGCGATAACGTTATTAGGTCAGCAACGACCGCGCGACCGGATAGTCGTCGTTGTTTTTCCCCCGCGAAAGAAATTCGCGAGAACGTCGCCTCCACCGAGGGCACGAACCGTTTGCAGTTCCGGGCGGTGGCAAGAATTTCTGGGCCGGAATAAGCGGATTGCGGGAACATTGCGTTACGTACGGGCTTGGACTTCGAAATTCTTAGCTACATCGCGTCGCCTCCTGCTCGCTTTTACCCTGGCTGGCGGGATCCGTAACTCAGTCTGACTTCTCTCTCGCGCGAATATATTTCATTTCGTACCTGAATCTACGTTCTGACATCAAAAAGCCGATGCTAAATTTGGAGTAAATTCGATTATACGTTATACATATATTAAACATTCATTTATATTCATAAATTTAATTTGTATACATTATGCAAATTGCATATTACNAAAATTTAGCATTAAAATCCTTTGAAAATTTGTTCGTAAAATTATCAATGTTTGATATAAATATAATTAATATAAATATAATATAAATAAATATAATTAATATAAATATATTATCTATTTGTGAACTAACGATGCAGTGAAACTGCATGCAGTGTTCAAAAGGCAAAACTATATAATTTCACTTTGCGCAGAAATAGAGTTGTTTAGATAATTTAAAATTTTAATTTTATCCGTGAAACTCTCAAATGTCTTCATTAGAATTTTGTTTCCTTCACGTTAAAAAAAAATGACACGGTAACTAGTAAACTTCTTCATAAATTAAATATTGCATAAAATTAATTAAATTAATTAATTAAATGATATACATAAACATATACATATAAAAACATTATAAACATAATGCATATGTTAAAAATATATAGATATGAAATGAATTCGTAATTACAAACATCTGTTATATCTTCAATGAATAATAAATAATAAATTGATAATTTACTACTCCGCAGCGTAATCATATAATGACTTTCGCGAGATAACAAAACCACCTGTGACAAGATTATTTCTCCTCGATGAATTATTCCAAACTCGCGAATTGTTCCCGCGGCCACTGATGATTCCGCGAAGAAATTTCGCTGTTAATTAGAAAACTTTTTTATCTTATCAGCAACGTAATCTGTTTTAATTCCCTATTAAGCTTTCGTTCGTGTTTTGTCGCGATGTTATTATAAGTTAACCGGCCGTACGAAAAGAAATTCCAGATTTCCGCTGCAAATTGAGTTTCATGAATTGGTTTTTACAAAGCTTAATGCGTCCAGTTACATCTATCGTGCGGGTTTAAAGACGCACATAATACGACAACGCGATGATACTGTTAGAGAAGCGGAATGTGTCAGGGACGTAAGATCGAAGCCGTAAAATGTTCTAAAACGTTGTAACGGAAAGATGCTGCAAGCACGTAACTGTCGTTGTGCTGTCGCGAAGCAACTTTGAACTTTGTGGGGTACACATGACATGCTTCTCTATTTTTCAGCGGCGAAAATATAAATCGGGAACTCTTTCATTTTTGTACCGGGCGTCTCCCGATAACTTCTCATCGCGGATATTCCCTTGCGATATTAAAGTTTTCTTCGCAATTTTTAAACTTTAGTATCCAAATGCAATTGACTATCGTTGAATTTTCAAATGTTGCATATTTTTTTCAAGAGCATCCGAGGTATAGCAATAATAATCGTGATTTTTTTTAAATTAATTAGCTATAATATAATTATCAAGTACTGCGTTTTTTAATATTAGATCACATAAAATTGCAAGAATAATTATTTAGCCACATTTAAGATTTTATAAATTTAAAATTCCTTTTTCTTTCTGTCTTTAGCTCTTCTGAAGGCATGGTAGAGATATATCTAGGATAGAAAGAAAGCAAATACTTTTATTATTCAAAACAAAACACTTCATATACATATATGTTGCTTCGCAAATTACATATGCAATTGTAGCAAATAGTACACACACTGACGGTTTATGGTTAATGACATTAACCATCGCTTATAATATTAATCACGTCAGCAGAATTTCGTTAGGGATAATTAGCGCAAGGATAATTACTAAGATCGTGATTATTAAGCCATGCCTCGTGCCATTTGCTAAAGAAGAATTCATTAACTTCACAGACGTTTCCTGATTAACGCAAGGATTCTATTTCCATGTTTTTTATACTCATTAACAGTCGCTGTATTCGAATCACCATCATTTCCTCGTACAGTTGCCGGATATTCATTATCAGCGATCATTACTAATATGCTCTTGCCGTGAGTAATACCTCAATGTTGTTAATGAGATTCGCGAGATATTTTACTTTCTACAAGAAATTTTTCGCCAAGAATTGCTTCTACATATTTTTCATCTGTTTGTGCACAAAGTCTATCGATCATTCAATATCGGCAAAATTTTACAATTACAGAGTTTCTAAATTTGTATAATATCTTGATAAGATAAATACTAACATTTTTTAAACATATATATATTTATTTATTATATATATTTAAATTTATCAACACGGCAAAGTTTTATCTGAAACTCTACTTAAATTGCATCTTGTGCAATCTATGTTATACCGATTCCGTTGGGGACAGTACCAAATTTCCGGGTCGAACTAACTAGATCGTCAAGCACGTTTTCGTGAACCGGTGAACGAAGGATATCCTCTTCGGGGTGCGGTAGTACCGAGTTAATTAGGATTGTCCCAAAGGATGGAAAGGGAGTCGAACGAATTTGTAATTTCCCGGATTATCTTGCACCGCAACCGTCTTTAATTGCCGTCCGTTACACGCGGAATTCCGGTCTCTCGGCACATACAATCTCTGGCGAATGAAATTTGTTGGAAGAATTAATTAAAGTTTTTACTAACAATGCATATGTATCCTAATATCAAATTGATTATGTAGACGTTATGATTATTATAGACATAAAAAACACTAAATAGAAGCTAAATGTTATTAGCGTTAATTAATTTATTAAGTTTAAATACAAATAAGATTAATTAATTCGCCAATATATTAAGATTAAAATAATGAATTCGTTAAATGAGAATTATAGAATCTAAATTTTTCAGAGGTAATTTTAGAAACGTCGATGTGAGTCGAAATAATTAGGATCGTTAGGAGAAACGCATAAAGAAACCGTGTTGCGTAATGCACATTACAACCGTAATCTTGCAGAAAATCTTCGTTCTTCTTCACCTTTCTCTTCGTCGTTGCCTGGCGGAATATTGTGCTCCCGCGGGCCTGAACTTTATGAGCTTGCCCTTGTCTTTTCTTGACTCGCTATCACGGATAGAAAGCCCCCGAAATTGGATTATCCTTTATATCGTGTTCCTACGTTACGTCGATGAGGAGAAGCCGAGACGTGCGTAATTTCGTGCCTCGTTTCTGCACGCTGTCTTTGAAACGAAGACACAAATCCAGATATAATGATTAAACGGAATAGAATTTGTATAAGAATACAAAGATTTTACATATTCAAATAGTATTTATTGTAAATAGAACCGTCAGAATCTTTTCATAATCCTGTTATTATTAATAATATTATCTATAAATCAAGTTTATAATAAAGTATTTTATAAAAATTAGAAATTTGTGTCTGCAAAGACAAAAATATATACTTGTTAATATTGAGAAATAAAGAATTGAAGCATTTTATAAAAGAGATGTTAATTTAACTTTTTTAATACTAACAATTATATTATACGCTTTAAATATACGATAAATGTGAACGATTTCTTATCTAAAATACTTATAATTTTAAAAAAATACCTTGTGGTTCTAACTCATTGCATTTATCATATTTTTATTCGTTATCTGTCGTAAAATCTCATGAACATAAAAATGGAATTATCCATGTTAAATAAATGCAAGAAATATTTTGAAATTTTTGGTGGAATTTATCGTGTTTTCGGTTTTGGTTTTTATAAATCCATATAAATGAATAATTTATGCCACATAATCTATGAGTATAAAACTTAAATTTATCCATAAAAAATGTAAAATATACATATATTACGACGCGAAAAAAAATAACACTTAATTTCGTAGCATTTAATGTAAAAAATTTGACTATATTACAACTAAAAAAATTATTTTGTATGTATAATAATATATATACGTTAATAAAAATGACTATAGATTACTTAATGTACATTGAATATAAAGTATCAAAGTCGAAATGAGAGGAGGAAATCAATAAGTGCCGACAGCCTCTTTAACATCCAAGATTGCACACGCCGAGTTAGTCGTGCTCTCGACCTCGTTTATGTAAATTCCAACCTTCCGAAGGCCTCCGCGCCTTGTCTTCCCAAAATGACCTCGTTCACGTTCCCGGATATTTTTAAGCATTTCTCGAACGTCGAACTACGAACTGCCCGCGGCTCGACATCGCTCTCCAGTCGTTCGTGGATCATCGCGCGATTTTTCACGACGTTCCCGTAGGCGAGGATAATAAACCGCCCTCGAAAAAATAACCGTGCATTTTTCATTGTTTTTTTTTCCTATGGGTTATGGGTCGTTGACCGATTCGCTGCGGGGGTGTAGTAGAATCAAATAAAAAATACATTTGTTTCAATTAATGTACTTGTGCCACGTTTTTTAAACTGTCGCAGTGCGTGTATATTTTAACATATGCTTATAAAATAAGATATCATTAAATCGAGAAATTTTTCAAGCAGATTCATAGTTTGTTTTACGTTTGAAAAAAAAATTGAAAACTTCAGGAATAATAGGAGCATTTTATCTCAGGTATTTAAATATCACTTAGAAATGTGTAACTCTTTTAATGCATTTGAAAATTCACGATTGTTAATGTAATTGAATCTCATTTATATTAATGTATTTAAAGACATTAAAACTTATTTTATACCGATCGTTATAAGATTCCGTTCGTAAGTATTTGAGGTAGAAAAGCAAGCAAAAGGTAGTAGGTCTGTAAATACCGGACTGTGAATGAAGCGAAAAGTGGTTTCGCCGATTTACACGGAACGGTGCCAAACAGCAGCATAGCCTCGAGACATCTTTTTCGATCGTCCCAATTTTGCGCGATCGTGTTGTAACACTTGACTGAATTGCGTCGTTTCGTCACCGGGAATACTTTCTCATTGATTTTACCGGCTGCTTTTTATTCGACATACGTTAAATTCTTTCCCACGCTCATGCTATTTTCTTGATTATTGACAAGCATTATTTCGATTTTTTATATATAACAAATTACAAATTATATTATTTAAGTACATATTTTGGACATTACAAAATTATTAAATATGCGTATGTATTTATTTTAGAAATATATTGATATATTTCTAAACAGTTTAGAATTTTTTTAAATATTTTTATCTGCCAATTTTCTTTCTTTATTCTATTCTTTTCAATATAATTAAAAAAACAATTATTTAAAAAGTTTTATTGAATTTTTCTTATAAAACGTTTTTATCAATTTCATGACTAACTGTAACGAGTTTGATTGCGAGCTCAATTGCGATTCGGCGTCTACCAAATTTTATTTAGAATTCGAATATCCTCGGGAATTTAATTAATTCTTTCGAATCGCCACTTCTGAAATCGATATAAAACGAGAGTCGTCAATAATAACATTTTACATATTTAAAATTAAGTTAAATCGATTAAGTATAATTCTGATTGTATAATTTTACATGACCATTCGATCAATAACTTTTCGAACGAATCAACGTAAAAGCAATACACGAAATATAACGTGTGTTTAATAAACAATGCTCAATTAACGTCTCAAGCGAAATCGCAATTTAATATACATAACGAAATTCTTTTTTCGTGAAACAAATTGTGAATGTATTTATGGCACGTCGATTTTTTTTGGATTAATTGAAGTGATCCTGAGGTTTATCATCAACCTGGGAAAAATGGTGAATGTGAAAGACGAGGTGAGCAGGTGACTGTATACGTGTGTGTGTGAGTGTTGCGCGATGCCACAGCGCAAGTTTCACTGCGATTGCAGTAAAGATCGCCTGCCCGATCTCACCAACGATATGTGTCGATTGCTCTCCTATCGCAGTCTGAACGGCCTCGTGAGGAACCATCGGCCGAATGGAGACAGGGATCGGAAGTGGCGGCGCGACGAAGAAGAAAGGTCGCCAGCAACGGGCGAGGTCAAGGTAGGGAAGAGTTAGCGACCGTCGGATGGCCATCGGGACCATTAAGTTATCGATTCTTAAACGTTGATACGCTCGTACGCCCGATCGCACGACTGATTGATCGTTCTCCTTGCTTCTCTTTGACAAACGAGTAAAAAAGTAGTAGTATGAGACGGGGAAGGTCAGCCACTGAATGTAAAGTCTCGTGTATTTATAAGCTCGGAATCTATAATTTCAGAAATATGTGCGATTTATACAAACGTAAACAAAATAATTAGAAATAAAATAATGCGTAAAACATTGACACTCACCGACGTCGTACGATGAAATATTTGCATTATCGGGAGTTATAAATAATTATTTCTATTTAATTATTATGATGATGCTTAATCAGAATTACGTTAAAGAAAAATGGTTTATGAGAAAATCTGCAATCTCTCTTATATGATAAAAAAATGATAAGCAACGTGAACAATATATTTGAACGCCAAAGAGCGTTGTAGGATCGAAACATTGATCTCGCGAGACAACTGACGAACTCGCACGTAAATTCCCTTTTGCGCGACTTGCATAATTTATGTACGACGTTGGATAACGCGTCTCAATCGCACAGTAATAACAAGGAAGTTTCGCTCGAGCTTAAAAATTGAGCATTATCCTAAGTGCATTGCCATGTTGCCCCGCTTAACCGGCGCGTATCGCGCCGCGTTGAATTTATCCCGAGAAAACAGACTCCTAAGAAAGCACGAATATTACTCTTGATGCGCGAAACCTTTACGCGGACTATCGCGTTTTGCGAAAACAATTTCAAAGGGGTAAGAGAAAACAATATTAAATACAATATTAAATGATAAAAGTGCTCCGCAGGTTTCACAAAATATACGAAAAACGACAGTTACGTATTATTTTCTATTTGATTCTACGCTGAATCTTTTATTTTTTTTTAAACAATTCTTTCAAGCGAAAGGATAGAATTTAATTCTATTAATCGTTATGATTTCTCATACTTTTGTCTTACGTCATAATTGAGACGGAAGGCAATATCGTCCATCGCGTGAGAGATGGAAAATTAAAGTTATTTGATATAACATATCAGTCACAATGAAATGTTCAGCGACATGATGACGCCACAACGGAATGTTTTATCCCGATTACGTACGCGTAATTCGATGAAACAGTTTGCCGATGCATGCTGGAGGGTTGCATTTGTCCAAATCGATTTTCCCATCCCAATGCACTACCTCCGTCTGTCCGCGTGCATCCTCTGTCCACCTTCTTTCTCATTATTCGTTCGGAACCGGTGTTTCACTGGCCACTCGATTTCCATCATGCTGAACATTGAAGTATTATGCATCTTCCACTTCCGTGGAACGCGCAGGAAACTCGCGTCCCATTTGTTACAGCAAGAAACGGCGCGGGATTGCTGATAGCGCTCTTCACTATTTCCTTTCACACGACTCGCGTTTGTGTGCTCTTTATTTCGCGGGGAACACCCAGGAAGACATATCCATGTTTCGCGAAACTCCACGTTTTCAGAAAATATGCGATGCTTCGCGCTAGTTTGAAAACTGCTGCTGCAAGTTACATTTTGTATTTCTGGAACATTGGGTTGTAATGATGTTCGGGGCGAAGAGAGCGAACTAAGTTTGTAATTTTAAAGTCCACTTTACGCACGACTTCATACTTGTGATGAGTCTCGTAAATTATGAACTCGCTGTAAACTTATTCTTGCTGTAAATTCCATGTATCATTAAGATGAAATTATTGAAGTGCAAACAAATTTTTTTTTCGTACGCGATTGAAAGCAATCTCTCTGCGCGACAATTCTTTTTTGGGAAAGAGAGTAGCGAATAGAGAATTAACAAATGAATTAAGACAAAATACGAATATTGCAACTTGAATTAAATTAAGTGATAATTTCTGAAACGTTAAAACTTCTAGTTTCAATTCTCTTTGTAAAGGTATGTACACGCTTGGCGAGACAAGTTGATCCATACGTGTAACAATCTCCGAACGGTATACCGCAATATTGATCCCCATAGACTGTACTAAGGTGCCGCAATTATTGACGCTAGTTACGTACGCAGCTACCGCGGAAGTAGTTAGGCATTGAAGATGAACGGTAGCGCAGCTGGTGGATGGAGGCGCGCTAAGAGAACTTAGGAACACCCTGTGTAAATCACATCAGCGTTTATGGCGCCGCCGCACCGGTCCCGTCGGTGCTTTTAACGCCGTGGCATGTGAATTATTTTGTTAATTTTCCCTCGGCACGCGCGCAAGCAGACCATCGATTGTTCCATCCCGCTTGCCTCGCCACTTTCGGGAGCATACCTAGTCAAAAGCTACCCTTCGTTGGAAACTCTACAGGGCAATGCTCGTAAACGAAGCATTTCCTCCGGCTATCCTTCGTTCTTACAGCCCTTCTCCGTTTGCCAATCGCAGCATTTAAATTCCTACTGAGCTCGAAGGGTCGAAACGGCGAAGCTTTTTTACATGAAGAGTTTCTGCTATCCAGCCGTATAAAATGGCCGCTGGATAAAACTTAAAATTGTCGCTTTTCTTTCGCTCGCTCCCATTATCTGCGTCTTATCTTTATTGAAAGCGATGTCTATTAGCCATTTTCTCTATCTTGAAATATTGAAGTGTAATTGATTGCAAGAACAATCTGTATAGCTTGGCATATTAATACTTGGCACATTGAAATATATTTTCTCGAATATATTTAATTTCATTTTGATGATAATTAATTCTCTTACTTTTAGTTGTATACGAACAAGCTGTTTTTGTCTCATAATTTACTTTCTAAAAGAGTCGGCAGCAAAGTGCATAATTTCTAATTTTATCGTCCTTTCTGCCAACATAGTAGCAGCTTGAAATATTAAATCGTAAATTTCAAGTTTGCGTAACTTTATCGTTTCACTCCTCTGATAACTCGGTGAATGGATTAACAAATAATTTCACTTGAATCTTTCTTTACTCATATTTTCTCGAACTATATGTTTCGATATAAGAACAAAAATAGCTGCTCTATTTTTTTCTAAAATCAAATAAATTGCAAAACATTAGGCACGTTTTATAAAGTATCGAGAGCTTTCGAAGACATTTAGATTTATCGGAAAGAGAGAGACGAGGAACTTTTATCACTTCCTTTCCCGAGGCATCTCATGGAAATTCCACTTTGCAGGACCATTCGCTAAGTTCGTTAAATACTGGCCGAGGGAAGACGAAAAGTTTCTTTATCTGAAATGAAATCCGTGGGGCGGACGATTTAGATGACGTAAATTAAAAATTTGCATGGGGTAAATTAAAAATTCATCGGACGTAAATTAAAACATCGGACTTATGCGTGGGGACTGTGGGAAATTCAGAATAGAGCAATTTGAATTTCATACACTGAAATAATTTAATTAATTTAAAATAAAAATGAGATATAGCTAGAGATAGAAAATTATTTCAAATCATCGAACTTGATTTTTATTAAGTATATTTTCATAATATTTATTATAATTTTTATATAATTATATATAATCTGAAAAAAATTTAGGCAATTTCCTAATTCGTATACTTTTGTACTTCAGATAAAAACGTATTGTTATCGATATTTTTTCGTACTTTCGATAGGGGAGGAATCGAGATTGGGCATCATTAAAAGTTTCTTACAATATTTGCGATAAAGTAAGTCGCCTCTTGGAAATTCCAGGTAATCGTATATTATTGCAAAGTTTGCAATTTTATACGGGTAGAGATAAGTTTTATGCCAATTTTCTGACGGAAGGACGATGATTGTTGAAGTAGCAAAAAATCGAAAGAGCGAACTTGCATGAGCAAGGAAAGTTTTAAGAATTGAGTTGCTCAAGATTATTCACCGATCCAAGAGTCTGCACATTCATTAAAATGTAATATTATAAAAAGAATTCTCTTTGTAATCTAAAGATTTAGCGATATACATTTATCGCAAGAATAATAAATTAATACTGTTATTAATTAAAACAGTAAAAAATAATAACCGTGTTTTAGACAACAATCGCGTGTACATACATCTAGCTATTAGATAATTTTATAATCTCTTTACAGAACAATCTCGCTCGAAGTAAGAAACTTTCCATTTTATTTCCATTAGCATGTTCAATAAAATATTAAACGTTGAATTCAATGGAATAACTACTCGCAGCATGAATAATTAAATTACTCTGTTACACTCATCATATTATTCGGTGCATTTTTTTTATTTAATGTGTTTAATGTATTAAAAACCTTCGAAATATGAAAAATAGTCTACGCTTAAATGTATTTTTGCAAATTTTTCCTTCATAGGAGACTGTACATTTTGTCACGTTGTTGTTTTCATGTCTAGAAAATCACAATAAGAAAAGTTGAATATCGGGTGCATCCGTAAGAAGAGATAAAGAAATGCTCAGAAAAGTTCACGGAGCAGAAGCTCAAATGATATCTTAACGAATCGATATATACAGTATAAGCGGTTGCGTGACACATATTGCCGCGATATTGACATTTTCTTCGACCCCTTGTTTCCGATTCATTTAATCCTCAGCCTAGAGATTAAAATCCCCTTTAGAATCCGTATTATACATGTGAGATTTACTCATGAGAAAATTGTATTAACTTGGACTCTTCTGCGTGATAATTCCTTGTCACTTTATCATCTGCGCAGATATGATATTTTCACGTTTTTTCCAGGTATAAAATCATTCGCGTGAATGACGCTAATAATAATAAAGAGCAAAGTAGAAAATATGGCTACCTCTAATAAAAAGTCACTTTAATTTGTAACTATATTGTAATAATAATTAAAAACTTCGTAGCAACGTAAATTTATTTTTATGGAAAAATATAGTTATATTTTTTTACATAATTATCTTTTTTTATAATTATATCGCAAAAATACATATACAGAGTCATATAAATACATAAATATTTATCATACATATTTATAATAAAATGAGATTTTTTGCTGCAAATTTAAAAATATATAAAATACGTAATAGATTTTGTAAAATATGTATAATTTCTCTCTATTCTGGCTTGTAAACTCATCAGCTTTCATCAAGCTATCTAAGCGCTTTTAGCTGCTGAATCCTGTAATAGATAATTGATTTACTTGCGACTTTTATTACGAGGTGATTATGCACGTATTTCGGACCGCAATTTCTTAGACCTGAAATTTATAGCGTTATACTCTAACCATCTTACACGAGCATTAGATTGCATTATGTTATATAAGATCACATTACGGCAGAGGACTTACCGTTGCCGCCAGTAATTAACCTGGTAGTACTCGAAGGATCGCGAAGGGTCGTTGCGCCGGATCTTGTAAACCGATGATAGATCCCTTTAGAACCCGTGATACATCAAAAGGGAGAGAATCCGCTTCGATCGCGTAGACTAATTCGCAGAATAGGATTAAATCGCTGAGATAATGAATCGACGAATTGGTACATGAGTGAGCCAATCAGATGCTTTAATGAGACCGAATGTACTACGTAACGTAGGGTGGCAAAGACAAACGTTAATTTCGATTGAAAATATCTTTCAGAAAATACCGGAAAATAACTAAATTTCATACTTATTACTTTTCATGATAAATCTTTTAATTTTCCAACATGCTGCTTTACTTTTGCGCGTATTGCGAGATATTATAAAATAGAATCAGTTAATAACACAGTTGTTTAAAATGCCGAATATATATATATATATAATTTCAGAATAATTAAGCATTAAATTGTTTGCAAAAGCTTTATATTCATCCATATTTATTCATTTTTCATAGCATCTCGTGAAAGAGCTTTTGAAATAAATATGACGTTCTAGTTTATAAGTAACAAGCATTACATATATAAATTATTTTATAAAAGTAATACATTCTTCAAAGCATTAATTTACCTTTATTTGAGGATATATGAATTGTTTAATCTCTCTCTCTCTCTCTCTCTCTCTCTCTGAAAGAGTTTACCAATGATTAATAAAATGTTAATGATATATAAAATGTTTTTGAAACAATATCCTCTGAATATCGATTTATTTTTATTATGTTTATAAATGTCTCTTTCTCTCGTTTGTTTCTTTTTTCCCTTATGGTGTTAAAAAGTTTGCATGGTTGAGTGTTTAACTTTTCGCTATGAAATCGTAATTTCTAAATATATTTGTTTGTACAACATATAATATAACAAAAGCGACTGTATTGCATTGTTTTTATAACTTTATTTAGAGTTTTAAATTTGTTTATAAATCCAATAATGGTGCTGCATATAAAACATATGTAACAAAACATTGAGATATTTGAGGCAAAAAATATTCAATGTAACTTACGTGAATATTTAAAATTATTGACTCGTTTCTCAATTTACTTTTCTAAATTATTATAAAAATAATTACTATTTCATGCTCTTTATACTCTATTCGAAATGTATTCAGAAAAGATACAGAAGATACAAGAATTAGTTGAATTTATTAAATCAAAATGTAAAATTCCTATTCAGTTCGGGAAATAGTCTTATTTTTATTTACTTCGAAGTTAAGCGAGCTCACATGGAGCAACGATATTGGATTTCTGTTTTTGGAGTAAGTTGATCAAGTTATGATGCTCATCATTGCATCAATTTGATCGCATATCCGATATTTTCGCATGGCATGATATAAACATCTATTGCCAAATGTCGATCATAAAAAGCACAACCATCATCCTATTCGCAATTATACCTCGAGATAATACCTCTCGCGTCAATGTCGCTGGTATTCAGGAAAAATGACGAAAATCCGTTCACCATTCATCGAAGGACGCTGGTAAATTGTCCACGATGCAATCGAGACCGTCATAAATTCCACAAATAATTCTCTCTCCCTCTCTTTCATTTTCTCGAAAACGATCCATTTATTGTTAAATATTTAAGCGCGAAAAATTGCAATACAAGAACTTACATAATTTTGTCGCATTTAATATCTTTAACATAATTTGCTTAATTTTCTCATTATTATTCTCGCAGATAAAATATAAATAATTTTGTTATATTTAACATTTCTCTGTAGAGTATTTATGATATTAAAGAAAAAAATATATTTATGGAAGATTTTTAAAATAAAATTTATTGTGTTTCTAGTTATGAAAAATATACGTATAATTTTATTTTCCAACACTTTGAAATTTTTTATTTATTTAATCACAGCGTTAATTTAAAAATCAAAAAGACGCGCAATAGCAATGCATTGAACAATTTTTCCAATGTCATTCAGTTCGAAAAATACTAAATCGTTCGGAAGAGAACCTTTTTATTGCCGCTCAATAATTCATGCTGCATCGTGTGTATCGTCTCGTTCGATTCCCGATTCTTTCTGCCGCCGTTATTATGCTTCCATCGAGTTGTCGTCACGAGGCTCGCTTCCGCCATCGCTTTTCTTTTCTGCGTCTCCGCTCGCGAGAAGCAAAAAGAGAATACCGGCAAAATTGAGAAAGTGCAAGCTCGTCTGGCGGTAGCGTCCTTTCCCATCAGGGATTAAACTCTGCGAGGAAGTCGTAATTATAGAATCTTCGAGGCGACATTTCGAAGGCCGTGCAAGTCCTAAGCACTTAGTGTTTATGGTCCGTTACGATATCAGTGAGCAAACATCTTTAGACATCCAGCGAGAATGTAGTCGTAATTAGGATGAAGTTGGAACTTGTAATTTAATGTAGTAGGAAATTATAGAACGGAAATTTTTGTTGTGAAATATAAGTAACATCGCACCATATAATGTCAAAAGTCTTTATTTTCAAAAGGTATCAATTTTATAGAATTTCGATAATTTTTTTTTTTTATAGAACAGATGAAAGGAAACTTCGAAGAACAAGATATTGACGAGGATCTTTTAGGGCTCGAGTGACGAATGAATTTAAATCGCTCTTAATCAGATTTGTAGAAAACTCAAAGAAGAGTCAAACGCGGGTTTACATTGCCGGTAATTCGCGTAAATGCGGCTTCTCGAGGCAAGATTTACACAGCGCTACGTCAACATGTGCTGAGCTGCATGATGAGAGATCGAGGACGCAGCCTTTGCGGCTCGAATCTACCCAAGGGTAGCGTGGCCATTACGGATGCATTTGCTTTACTGGCAAATGCATTAATAATCTCAAGCAAGGGTCCCCGAAGAGCCCGCTGAATGTTCTTCGGGTAGCAGTCCGCTCGTTTGGTCCGCCAGCTCGGTATTTTGCCTTGACTACGCATGGAATCTCTCGATGAATGGCGTATACTAATGAAGCGTGTATACACTGCCCGGATTATTTTACGGTGTAATAATCTGTGTCTCAGTAAATTATTTCATAGCGACAGCGATGCTCCCGATATGTATCTCGTTTCCTCCCGGCCATCGTATCTGCAGTGCAGAAACTCGTGCGATAATCTGGATTATCAATAAAGACTTTATTGCAGAGCCCCGCTTATTTCGAAACTAGATATCGCATTTATTTTACATCTTATAGGTATATATTTCGTATAATAATTATTTTCTATATATTATGAAAGAAGAATATAATACTGCACATATATGATATAAAACTATTATTTAATTTTTAGTAGAATTTTTTATAAGTTTAATCGATAGATTAAACAATTTTTAATTGAATTGAGAACAGCTCGGATCTCACGTTCGAGCTCGGTATAAACGGATTTTATGCGCTGCAATTTACTTTCCCGTGCATGCACTTACTTTTTATCGCCTTAACATCTTAATTCGCCATTAAGTCGTGGCTCAAAGCCAAGTCGAGTCGTCGTTGTCGTCATTCCGTCGCTTGATGGGCGGTTAAAGCTCCCGCGTGACGCGCATCGCGACGTCGAAGCGGCGACAAAGCTTTCTTGAGAACACGTTTGCAGTGCATTAAGACCATTGCATGCGTCTCGCGGACGAACAGATTTCCGGGTCGTTCATGAATATTTAAAGGCAGACGAGATAGGGCGACAAAAGGATCGCAAGGGCTCCGCTAAGGGCCTTAAACGCTCGCTCGCAAACAATCGTTCGCGACGTAAGTTGGTTGACAGAATTTTACATGCATTTCGAAGCGAATTGCTGCGAATCTCTTCGATCGTGTAAAACTGCCGCTGTAAAGTGTCGAAAGCGCGATAAATTCTTCCGAAGATCATTATCTTTGATTTTAATATGCCGTAAAATAAAATGAAAAATTTATTATTACTTATCGATTAACTGTACTGTTCTTTAATGCTTTGTTTCATTTTTTTTCTACGACTTTGTATTAGAGCATTTAATTATCTGCTTGAAATGCAAGTTTTTAAAAAGCTCTATCAGCTTTTTGGATTTTCAAACGCATGGCAATTAGTATCCTTAGAAGATTCCTATTACGATGTCTAATTACCTTCACGGTATTCGTAAATTGGGTCGAAAACGGACAGGGGTGGAAGTGCTTTTGATATTCGCGCGGAAGATGCCGGGGCGCGTTTATGACGATGGAAACGTTAACGGCACGGGCTGGAAGCCTGTCGTCACGACGTGGGTAAGAAAGGGATGATAAGTGACAGAGCCCTCATATTTTACTATGCTCGCTCGCAACGACGTGTGTTACATATACGGCGGCTTCGTTTACTCCTAACTCTCCTTTCGCTACGAACTCTCCCTGTCGTCGTCCCTCCCCTACGACCTCGTACATAACTTCTGAGTAGTTTCACCGCGCTGCCATACTTCTTCACGAATATCTAAGGAAAGAGGCGCACGGGGATCTATTTTCGCGTTCCGTACGCTAGATTTCCAAAGTTGCATTATTGATTTGAAAAAGAGCACCGAGGTAAATTCGAATTTGGAGTATGTAAAACTGAAAATGTATTTCAAATTCCAATGAGAAAATAAGCAACTGGAGAAGTTTTACATTAAAAGTTTTAATTATTATTTCTCATTATTTTATAAATATATCAAGTATTATTAGTTATATTAGTTCCGTTAATTTTTGAGAGATTAAAAATTAATTTAGAAAATTACATACGCGCGATTAGCAGAAGGAAGCTATTTGAATAATAATCATTGCTCGTCTTATTTTTAATCTACAATACAATGATTAATTATTTAATTATTATTGCAAACTTGCAAAAAATGCAGCTGAATATTTCTCAATCAACATATACATATACAATTATAATTGTCGCACGTCAAGAAACAACCTTGAGATATATCACGTATTTATCTCGGAAAGGTTTTTACTTTCTCATACGCGTTTCGTTGGCCACCGAAAACATCGCTTCGCTTAAGCGAAACTTTGAGCTGTCTCGTTTTTCCGCCAATTTGCAAGCCGCATGGCCATTAAAACGCCTCAGAACGAGTTCAAGCGCGCTAATTTACGGACGAATTACCGAACAGGCGCTCTCATTAGGCATCCCGCTGCCTTCTGCGCGTACATTCGCTAATTGCGATCGAAGGAAAATACGTCGCGAATGCCTTCGAAGTGACGATTCTCGCAAGTTATCTAAACTGAATTCTTGTTGACGAACGCCGGATGCAATTTACGCATCTAATTTTGTACAAGAAATTTGCGAGGGAAAGTATTAGTTTATTAGCTAGCTGATTGATCAAACGATAATGTAAAACATACAGAATATACATAATTAATGTAATCACAAGTATGAAATAATTTTACATATATATTCGTTCACATAACTAAATCTCTAAATCATCGCAATAAAGTAATCTATTCAGATTGCGTTTACCTTGGAAAAATTATATAATATATTTAATAATTAATTATCATGTATATGAGATATTTTTTTTATTTTTTAAGAACACAATTTAGCAATAAACAAAGACTTAGATTAATGATTCAACGTATTAATTTTACAATAAATTAAAAAAAATTACAGAAAGCAATTTAAAGAGTTCATGTTTTAATATATCTTTTTGGAAAAAATTTATTAAAAACACGATGAGACATGTAATGTAATAGCGAGCTGAAACGTTAGTTGCAGCTAGCGATGTTGATACTGCTCTCAAATCAAAGCAAAGCGCAATATTCTCGGAATGATGATTACACAAATTGAGAAATGAAAAGTTAATGATACAAATTACACAAACTTTCTCGAGTTTGCATCGAGTTTAATTCGGTTATATAAATTGTGATTATCGTAATAAAAATACCTGCATAGCGATTATCTATTGAAATTGCGATTCAAATAACAGGCGATGAATCGCAGAAATTTATTTGCATTTTTATTTTTCCATCAGTTAATCTTGTAAATAAATCTGCGTCGCATGAAAGCGACAAATTAAAATTTTTTCCAGCTCTATGTAGATCTTAATTTTTTGAAATTCAATGTTTTTAAAAGACGGCTACGAGATCTCAGTTTCAGAGATGAATGACGGTCCATAACGGCTGAGTGGAGAATAATTTGAGTGGAATATCGCGCTTTTCCAGCTAAGCTAGTCGTTCACGATAATGAGGTTGCCTTAATTGGCAATCTCAATTATTTTTTTATTACCACTAATTGTCCCTTTATTACCATTTGGCGTACCTATTAAATCTTTAAAACTTTAACTTTTATGCTGATTTTTTCTAAACGTATTTTTATTCATTTTTCTCTGTAAAATTATGATTAAAATTTATAAACTTTATGATTGCTTTAATTATATAATTTATATATCGATATCCATTTTAAAACGTGCCTGAAGCACAAAAAAGCGAAACTTAGCTATTCTTATGATTTTATTAAAATATTAAAATTTAATTAAAATCATATGAATAGTTTTGTTTCATTATATATAATAAATGTGTGCGAGTAAAGGAAAAAACTAACAAGATCCTTTCAAAATTTAAACGTTTAATCTCTTCGGGGCAGTTTGCGAATCCAGACATTTAAGCTGATAATTAGCCACGCAAATAGATACTAATAGATGCTAATAGCGTGCTGGCGGAGGAAAGTAACGCACGAAAAGTTGTTGACGTTCTTGCCACTTTCCTTGCTCGCTTTTGTCGCAGCCGTTGCTGTTATAAAAGCTGTGTTCACGTGAATCGAAACAACTCGTGCGTGCATCGTCGTGGTATTCACATTAAAAAGCATTACCGTTGATGGAAGAAGCAAGATAAGAGCCGTTATCGGAAGACTCACGACGCCTCTTCCATTTTCGAAGGAAAGAAGCACTAATTTCATCGCGCGTTTAATAAACATTGCCGACTGCCATCCGCGCTCGCGTGCAATTAATTCTATATTAATTGCGATTATCCGACGAGATGGAGTCGAATCCAGATCCCTTTTTCATTAGAGATGCAAGGAACTGTCTGAGAATGAAAAGGATAACCAAAGAGGGACGAGGGGAATTTTAACAAGAATTTGGTTTTATAATAAACAAGAGACAAGAAAACTTCAAACTTCAATATCATTTTATTATATGTAACGTATTATATAGTTGGAATTTTCTTTCACGTGAAAGAACTAGTTAAAGTTTACATTGTTTAAAGTTTACGATAATAAATTTATGTTTACGATATTTAAAATTTAGTTCCAGTAATATGTGTTATATATTTTTTAATTCATTTTTAAGGCGACTGAAATTTGCTTTCGTCAGCAAATCATTTCATTTTTTTTATTTTTGTTAATTCCAATCTTACACAATTTTCTAATTAAACCTGATTAATCCTGACTTTTTAAATTTTGTTTTTTATTATTTTTGCATAATGATCATTTTCTATTGTAAATTATTTTCCCTCTTATCGTTCCATTTTCAAAGGAAAATTACACGATCGCCTATCTGAAGTTTTCCGATTTTATACTTCATCTTCGATTTTCATCCCCCTTTGTCGCGTACTCCATAAACAGTCGCGGGTATGCAGCATCGGTTGATGCAATTAAGTCCGTGTAATTATGATTTTCCACGAGAGCGGCAGCGGTTCCACTCTCTTAACGAGAACGAAGTTGCCAAGAAATACAGTAACCGAGAGAAAGAGAAAGAGAGCGAGAGAGATGCGGGCGTCGAAAGCTAGCTCGTTGTGACTGATTAAACATAGCTCCTACTTACATTGTCTCATAAGTCCCGTATAATTGCAATTATTTGCAATAATTGGCAGAAGTTTCCTTAATCAATGTGAATTCTATAATTAGTAAGAGAGAGGATATTTTATTGTGAAATCATATTCTTTGAGAAAGATTTGTCAAGTATCAGAATTTTCATTTTAAATTGTTGAAAAGATACGTACTTTTTTATTATTTTTTTAATATTTTATTTGTATTTTCATTTAAATAAGAGAAAGAATAATTATACCTAATTAGTCTATTTTTATATTTTCCGCATAATTAGCATTCTATATACATATAATAATGTGTTGGAGATATTAGTTAACGTACATAATTAATATACATTGTTATTCAATCCCATTCATTATGATAGGCACATAATCATTTCTATTACTAGATATGAAATTCATATAACATTAGCGAATTGATATCACTGTTTTATTGATGCGGATCGCGCAAACACTCGACTGCTAAATTTCAGACATATTGTATATCCGTCGGCAGTCCCGATAATGACGGCCGCAGCCGTAACAAATGTACGTTGACCTCAAATGCCGCGTAAAGCAATTCCGGTAATGGGCATCTCGGACCTCTCGCCTGGAGAACAAGCCGCGGCAATCGAAGTGCCACACGTCGAGGAGGAGGCCAGAAATGTCTCTCGCAAAAAGCGAGGAGCTAGCCCGGTTTCTGCGAAGTGTGCTTTTTGAGCTTGCACAACCAGTCGCACGTTCCCTCCCGTCCCGGCCAAGTCATAGACGTGGGTGGACCTGTATCGCGGGCCATTTGTTTTCGCGACGTTGAAAAATGTTCTTTCTTTCGGTACCTTCGCTAGCTCACCCGGGTCAATGTCTCGACAGCCACCCACATCCAATTTCCTTAACTGGCACACACAATAAGCCCGTGAGAGCTCGTGAATTGATATTTCATTCAATCGTAAGGCGGGATTGATGAATATAAGTATGAAAATGTCAAGAAAATGGTGTACCTACTTTTAATTATTTAATATAATATATTAATTAAATGCTATTTATTAATTTATTATTTATTTAATTAATCAGTTATTTCTTTAATATATTATATATGTACATATGTTACACTAACAATAAATTGAATATATTTATTCAACAGATTACTTTATACTAATTAATCGCGATAAAAATCGACCGCGAATACTTTAGGGAACTTTTATTATGTTTACCGTTGTTGAAAAAAAGGCAACAAGGTAACATCGGGATAACGCGTGTGAGTTGCAATCCCGTTATGCGATCGGCCGACGGGCATCGTGTTTCGCGTTTCCGGTCGATCGGACGGACGCACCTCGCGCATGCATGCGGCGCTGCGGCGCATTAATTCCGTTCCGCGTCATTGCGACGATATAACGCGTCGCGAGTTTCGCTTTTCCGTTCGATTTATCGCCCAATCTCATATTTATTGGACGCGCGGCCAATTTCCAATTTACACAGCCGTGGTTAACGTGCCGTGAGCCTGTCGACTGTAGCCACCTAACTGCGCGCGCCCACCGCTAAGAGGCTCGGCGTTATATCCGGCTTAATTGGATCGGGATTAAATTAACTTCCGGCTGTGATAGAGAACCTTAATGCACGCATCTTCGCTCGACATATCTCTCTCTTACCGCTTTTCATTTTTGTCTCTCGTTATTCGTCATTTAGAATTAATCGCGTCGATTTCTGAAGAAGCGGCATTGTTTATCCCATTTTGCAAGATTTGCATTTTTTACATATGCTTGAAAGTAACATTAACAGCATCGAAATGTGAATCTTGCTATTTCCATTACAATTTTATTAAAATCAATAAACGATTATGATAAGATAAAATTTTATATGATTTTAAAAAAATTTCGATGAAAGCAGGAAAAAAATAAAGGAATACGCGATTAATTTTAAGATAAAATAATAATAACTGAAATAATTAGAAATTATTAGAATCTCTTTATTTGTGGAACTAAATTTTTTATGTTAATGCAAAATAGATTCTTTCTATTAATTAACAGAATTTTCACGTGATTCTGCGGCGAATAACTTGAATTTGAAAGATATTACATTGATTCTAAAAAAAATATTTTATATAGATATTTACTTGAAATGTATATGTCATACAATAGTTTGAAAACCTCACTGTACACTGTATGAAAACAAACCTTTGTGCAACTTTTATTTTTATTTCAGATTCTATTTCTATTTTGCTGTATACAATACTGTATTTCATTTCCATAATCACATCTGAAATACAAGTAACTATAGGACCGTATTGATGATCACGTAACAATACTATGTAGTAATGTAACTTTCAGATCGTGTGTTGTGGCAGTCCAATAATAATTATGTTACGAATTTATATCACGGACTAATTTACGGCCGAATAATGAGCAGTTGAAACAAACAGAATCAGACGAGAAAGCTACATTTTTTTATCGCGACGTACAACGTCGTTCAGTTCTGCTATGAATCTAATTCCGTAGCAAACGGATTTTCAATTATGAAGCAAACCTTTTCCACGTATATGCGATTATCCTGATAAAGTTCTTTGTTGAAATTCTGCATTGAAATGTTATAATTCAATATACTAGTGGGACACAACGTTTGTGAAACTTATTGTTTGTCGGTAAACGAACGGAAAAAGTCGAAAAAAATAAACTAAGCCTTGAATATATTTTAATATAAATTTATGATTTATTTAATATCAACCAATTTAAAATATTGCAATTTAGAAAACGGCATAAACTAAATTTGGAAAGTTATATACATGCAAGCAGTAATCAGGAAAGAATCAGCATTAGATTTATGATGAAATTTATCGTAATGTCGACGAACTTTTGTTAACACAGTTTACGTGTAAAAAGTAAATCAGTTCCTTAGGAACCTTTTAACAAGTTTTTCTGTGAATTATCGTGTCGATTGCAGCGGAGTACATCTTTGAAACGCATTACGTATCTGCTTATGCGAGGTATGCCGAGCACGTTTTACTAATTGCTCGGTTTCAATATCACATACCTCGTGCCGGCGTTATCTATTAGCGAGCGTTATTGCTTTTGCGAATATCCTCTCATTCGAAATGCGATGTCGAGGCACGGCGTCCTTAGTACGCAAAACTTGATCGCGATGTACTGCCGATGATTTGAATCGATAAATGCGGGGAAATTGATTAATTAATTAAATAAATCAGTGAGGTTGCGGTAGACTCGCGATAGTACGGAATTGTACAGGATTGAAATGTATCGAAATGCGAATGAATACGAATGATAAGAGAATTATGCATGTATTAAATCGTAGAAAGACGGGTAATCCTTCAAACGAAAAGACATTACATTGGATTAATTAAAATGATAAAAATTGAGATCTTTTAATTTTCATCGCAAATATTTCTTAAGTACATTATCATTTGGGAAAAGCGAAATGAGAATTTGAAATATTTGCTATAAATAAAGATCTGATTTTTAATATCTCACAAAAACATTGCCTTCTTCGCCTTTTTCTCCCGTTTTTTCTAGGCGGTATTTACATGCTAATAAACTTAGAGCAATTAACATGCTAATACCGGCCGAAAAGAGGAGAAAATTCTATGCATGCCGTAAATTGTCTTAAATTAAACGCGACCCGACTTCGAGGCTGTTTCATCCAGCAGACGATGGATATAAGGAATTATTAGACATTTATTGTAGAGTCGAGTGCCTGCGTGCGCCTGCTCTAAATCGCTCCTCCCGTAATGGACCCGCGCGTCTAATTAGATAATAATGACTTTATTAGATGCACCAGAAAATTTACCTGCGCTCGTTACCCCTGCTAAAGCAACAGCTAATGTAACCGGCGGATAATTGCAAAGTAAATTCTAAGGTGCGCTGCTGGTGCGCTGGTGCACAGTAAGTACGTGCAGGTATACATCGCATATGCGCGAGGGACGTGCCTCTCGTCCCATAATTTCGACGGTTACCTGTAATCTTACGCGCTAACGAGAACGAAGATGCGTAATTTTCCTCTCTCGGGGTGTTTCGCGACGGGGTACGAAAGGGCGGCGATCCTTTGTCCCCCCCCCCCCTCTTCCCTCCTTCCCCTCTCCCCCCTCGAGAAGCGCGTGCCTGCATCGAAAACGTGGGAGGTCCTCCTTTGTCGTCTCTGCTACGGCTGCAATTATCTCGGATTAATGCCGGAGCGCTCGTCCTCGCTCCTCCGTATCTTCTGTCACTCCCTCTTTCTCTCTCCTCCACCACCTCTCTCTTTCTTGCATTCTCTCGTACTTCTCTTTTCTACCCCTCTGCAACTCGAAGTCGCTGCCGTTCCGTTCCGGTATTATAGTTTCGCGGTATTCGACGGCCATTGTGCGCTCCGTTTTAGACGCATAGCCTCTTGTGTTCTAGACAGTCGACTCCATTCACCGATCTCAGCCAAGTTAACGATGCCTGGAAATTATCCAGGTGATGCGCGAGATAGTGATAACTGTGCCGATGGTATATAAATTCTAAAATCAATTGCGCGAATACACGGTAAATTGAAACATGCATTTTTAGTGTATCCTTAACAAATATAAAATGTTCCCTCAAATAGTGGATTTGCTATCGTATCATAAATTCTAGAAATGGAATAGAGGTTAATGTAAATATGAAGGCAGAGATTTTAGGTCAGATTTGTTCAAATTTTTACTCGCGAGTGAACTGTTTCTCTCTTCCCATTTAATCAAGGTACCCAGTTTTTCAATTGAATGAGATAGAAGATACACAAGTGTCTCTTTGTTTATTGAATATGGATACATGTACTAAATTGAAGATTAAAAAAAGGACTTGACTAATATACAAATGTATTTTATGCGTTATGACATTAAAAGCAATAAAAGTAATATGAAATTTTGAACGAGCGTGGGTTAAAGAAAATTTAAGTATCTGAGACAAATAAATCTGTATCCTATAAAATGGATCTTATGTACATAAAGTGGATAGAATGGAATGTATAATATAAAGAAAGGGAGTAAGGAACCTTAATAAAGATGTACTATTATCTTCGTAATCGGATTGCAAAAGTTCTAGCATTTTCAAGAATACTTAATGGGATCCTGAGTGAGAGCGAAAGCAAGAGAGAAAAGAGAGAGAGAAAAGAGAGATCTCTACTTTGTTCGTTGTTTCATTTCATCAATTAACATCGCGGCTTGGTGAAGGTCGTTACAGGTAGCCTTGTCTTCGAGCGGAATTAATATCCGAGAATAATGCGATTACCGAGGCTTCACCGTCAAGTTCTGTCTTCTCGTCTTCCACTTCTTATTTCGAACAGAATACATTTCTGTACGCATAATCATTCGCGATGATCGGTAAAAATAAAATCAGATTTCTTGAAACTGCGTGAAATTTTATCTCATATATTCTCCTTTACTAAGAATATTGAGTAAGAGCCTTTATAAAAAATACATTTGTTAGAAGAATAATAAAATATATTTTACAATTCAATATTTTAAATATTTTAAAATATTATAAAGTGCTTCTTTAAAATATTCAGCTGTTCTAGATAATAGAGACATTTTCTCTTTGCTTTTAGAATCCGCTTTATACATGAAAGAAAATTAATGATTGTGTTTGTTAATATGAAAAATTATCTATTAAAATAAATATATTAAAATAAAATTTTCTCTTTTTTTTCTTTTACTTTGTTCTAAAAATATTAAAGGTGAGCTGTAATAGGCTTTTAGGATTTCAAGATCTCTTTTGCATTCTGAATATATGCAAGATAGATACAGGATGAATAACATTAATTAATTATTCGTTACATAGTACGTTCACTGAAAAGCTCTTGTGTGAATAGAGATATATGAATGCAGATTTGCGAGAAGAAAAGGATTTAAATGGAATCGCCGAAGCAAACAAACGTACTGTTTTTCGGATTAGCTTGGATTTTAGTCGCACCGGAGCTCTGTATCTCTTTTTCCATTTAAACGAAGCAAGGGAACGCATGCGGATTGGTGTATGTAGTTGGGCAATTAAGGGAATATCTGCCCACCAGCAGCTGGGTACTGATTAGTTCTCAGGCGATCGATAGTTTAAATCGCGTCCGATCAACCGTGAGGGCTAATCGATTTGAAAAGTTTCTCGATTCCGGTAGCGATCTCCTGCTGCAAATTCCGAGAAATTGTCAGAAAAGCTCGACAAGGAAAGAAGAAGCTTTGATTTCGTTCGGATCTGCCGTCAGAAAGTTAAACGTTGCACGTTAATAACGAAAGTTGCTTCCGTTCGGACGTTGTAATAAACCTACGCGATCGAAGCTATGTTCTATTCTCTGGATTTTATGAAAATTCCAATTTAATGACGTGTCCTCGTTGATAAAGGAGCTCGCTCGCACGTAATATCGTGCGCAGGATTACACAAGGAAGATTAATAAAACGTATGCAAACAAGGGAATGTATAATTATGTAATATGATACATTCAATTTTCCTAATCTATTATTCCTACAAATCTGAAAAATCTTAAAAATTGCTAAATCTTATATTTTGATTTTTGACACATCTAAACTCTTTGCTACTTTTAACAATTATTATTGTACGAGTAATCTCTAATTTTCAAAAAATTGCACTATTTCCCTGCAACAACAACATTGAAAAATGAAATGAACTTCTGTGCGTTAATTAAATTCAAAAGAGGCGTCGTCGAGGCGGTACCGGCCTCCTCGTAAATCTCGAAAGTCGAGTTCAGTTCCGAAGTTTAATCCTTGAGTTCCGTTAACAGCGTGAAAGTGCGCGCGCGATAAAGCTCAACCTCGCAAAATCGCTTGAAAATTTTCCGAAACTTAATCCTTAGGTTTAACTAGAACCGCCGAAAACGGCGAGGATCAAACGCTTCGTATAGGCGCTTCGTTCTCGCGAACGACTCTTCTTGAAATCGTAAATTCGATTTTTCACCCCACTTTTTCTTGTACTATCATCTTAAATTCGTGCGTTCATCGTGAAGATCCTTGAAAGAGTAGAACTCACCGTCATTCATTCTCCGAGTGTGTTCATACTTCTAATCGCGTGAAGATACTCAGTCTGTCTCGCGCGTACATTTAGCATAAATCTCTTTATTACTTGATTATTTTTTCACTGAAATACACGTTCTAACGAAAATTTAAATATATTGAAATATATTTATTCAAAGAGTTAAAAATATATTTATTCAAAAAGCGAGTTAAATTAATATAAATCAGTATGACACAAAATTATTCTGAAAATATTGTATTATATAATAAAACAAATAACATTTGTACCTACACAGAGCTTTCTACCTGTGAATAAAATTATACAAATCACAAATGTCGATAGCACTACAGTTTTATGATGAATATTATTATATCTGCAAAATGTATTTTAATTTTAACGTAAATGTATAACTGTAAAATATTAACAATATTTAATATTTAATAATTTATGATTAATATTTTAGATACGGCACCAGATGTTGCAAATGTAAAGTACTATTCCATATATGTGTATACAAACATATACATATTTATTAGTTTTTAATATTTTATATAAATGAAAAAATAATACTATGAAATAAAAAAAATATAAAATATCTCGATATAAATTTAATAAAAATTTATTTAGAGCGGAAAACGTTAAATTATACTACAATATAATATATAATATATAACATATAATATATAATATATTATAATATATAATATATAACATAAATATATAATATATAATATATAATACAATATAATATATAACATTGTATACGTATATTACATTATAATCTTTATAATATCAAATTTAAATTATTAAAGAGTTTTTAAAATATTTGTATTTTTTTTAATCTTAAAACGATTATTAGAGACCATTGTTAACAAAATGAATTTTTAAGAAGGAGAATTTTTGAATTTTTAAGAGGGAATAAGCGAACTTTATAGACGAAATATTGGAAATTATGGGTAAGACACTTATGGAGCCATTCGATTCTTCTCGAATGCAACTTGACTATATTACGTCAAAAGCCTGAGGTTTCGCTATTCTATAACCGCCATTCCCTCGTCTGTTGCAGGAACTGGAGAGGAGTTACACCCTCTCGACCCCGGGGGGTAGTAGTCCCGTTTGTTGTCCGCCTTGCAGCCCACCGCCCGCACCGGCCGCATACATATCGAGCGCACGCGCGTCCTCGCGTAGACTCGGCGCCGGAAGTGGCCTCGGCGGACCCACATCCCCGGAGAGGGATCCCCTGGGAAGACTGTTAAGGTGAGTCATTCGTACGATGTTCCCGCCGTCCGCAGTTCTCTTACTACGAGACGGAATCCTTATTTCTCCGGGGCGAAATCGTCGTTCCCGCTCCGAGAGAGAGTCTAATTCCATTAGACGTGTTTTTGCCCGCCGACGCTTACGTTCGCATTGTCCCGGGATGAGATGATGCTCTCTCGGAGGTGATTTCACCCGGTACAAATAGATACCGGTAGCGATACAACGAGAAACTTTACGTCGAAGTGCTGTACGTTTTAATTAATCTCAATTCCAATTCAGAATAATTTAATTTTCGCTTGTTTTGCTTTTCTCTTTGTCGTAATTACATCACAGTTGGTAAATAATTAATTTAAACGTCATACAGATATTTCTAGTTTATTGTATAATATTTTCTCGAAATTATAATTAATTAAATGTAATTATAATTATAAATTATAAATTCTTGAAATTATTTATTATATGAAGTATTAAAATCAGGAATACGTATATGTGACCCATATTATTATACATAGAGTTTAAAATATACTGTGTAAATTATAAGTTTATTCTACTGTTTTAAGTTTCACGTAAACATAATTTACTGCTTTAGCGGAAACAACTCTGCAATTGTAATTTTAATTAATCTAACATTGTACTAAGTAAATAGTAATTGCGGTTAATTCAATTTTCTTTGTACATAGTGTAACCGATATTGCAGTTTAAATTTAACATTGGTTAAACTCTGATTTAATTTAATCGACGTTAATGAAAGCAGTTCTAGAACAGCGGCCGCGGGTATACGGGATCATAAATGTGAAAGCATTTGTGCGGGCGAATTAAACTCGCGATGCTCGGGAATATTTGTCGAGACAACGCGAATGTCACGAGAGTAACGCGAGCTGGATATCCGGTCTAATGACTTCCATAAAATCAGAAACAGGCTTTTAAGACCGATCATCGGGAAGTCGTAAAAGTCTCGCGAGCTTTTCTTTCTCGCCTCCCATCGGGACATCCTTCTCCTGATTACTTTCATAGCCCTGCGGGCTTTCCGGCAAGATCCATCAATCTGTATGGCCAGAGGTGTACACGAATGCACCGTCTAACATCTTGCTCGTATCACCATTTTGTCGCCTTGGGAAATTTACCGATCTCTCGGTAAATTGGGGAAATCACTCATCTTAAATCTTTACCTTTCTGATCTGCTTTATTCATCGATCAGTCTATCAAATTTTAGTTCCGCTTTTTATTCAGGCTTCGTGCTTTCCGTTTTTTTCTCAAAAACGCTGCTTGCATGTTAACATTTTTCAACATTGCACTAACGGAAACGATAAATGTAGTTAACGATACGAGAAAGTACGCCGAAATAAATTAAATTTTAACACACGGCATTTATGTTATTATTATGTTGATGAGTAGAGTGCAATTATATGCGTCAATTAGCAAGGAATGAAAATTGCCCGAGTTAAAATTCCAACTCCGAAAATTGTGAAAATATTCATCGTTATTACTGTGTCTCCTTTATTATACTCTGAACAATGCGATATTTTGAATCTCGCGATTATCAGTTCTCATCTATCTTGCTTGGAGCATCAAAACTATTTCATCAACTCCTAGCCTACGTTCCCCGGAATCCGGTGAACCGTCGCTCTACGACTTCGTTCGAAGAATTTCCATTCTATATGGTCCACAGATTGAATAACCGCGCCGAACCCTATCGTTGCAGATTCCTGAAGACCTTCTACAGGGAGTTGGGCACCCGAGATCCGCCCCATCTACCGCCATGGGCGTCCCCGCTGCCGCTCGGCACCCTCTGTCCGGCGCACTTTCAGCCGCACCTGCAGCTGGTGCACAAGAGCGAGCAGGAGCACCGTCTCGAGAACATTAAGCCCGACCAGATCTTCGCCCCCGTCAGGGTGAGTCTAATTAATATCCAATAATTATATCGATGATTTAAAGCGCAAATCCTGCTTGCTCAGAGGATTACTGTTTAGCAAAAATTTAGAGAGGTTTTATGTAACAGTAGAGATAAATGAAAGTGATGCAGACGCGATTTTTATACATCACATCAAGGATTCTGGGCGATGTGATTTCTCTGTGTCACACTATATTTCTTATACATATAAATGTAAAAAGAATATGTTAGAAAGCAGAATCAAATACCAAATGGATTAAATTAAAGTTTATTTTCTCTAAACGCGATCGCGGAAAGATCGAAATTCCAGAAATGCGTAAAATTTAGTTCAAAGTATCGACAAATACAGCATTACATAAGCAGGGCAATCGATAACCGCGGATTTCGGAAAACGTTAAACAGATTTTCGGTTCACGGGCGCATACGAGTTTTCGCGAGCTTTATCAGAAGGCGGCCGGAGATCTTTCGTCGGCAGCCGCAAATTTGCATGATATCGACTCCGTAATTGCGCGGACGAGCGGCAAGTCGAGTCCCGGATGTCCAAAGAAGCCGCGGGGGAGTTTCCGACGACGACGACGACTGTTGAAAGCTCGTTTCGTCCCCTCTTTCTCCGCCGTCGCCGAGCAACTTCTCTCAGAAATGTGAAAGCCAAGTTGGTGTCCTCTAACCTTCCAGAGCGAGAGAGAGAAAGAGAGTGAAAAAGTTCCGCGAACTTACTTCCCTTCGCGTTTCGCTATTTCGAGTTCTCGGCAATACGAGAACGCTCGACTTCTTGCACTCGCCAGTTTCTCGATGCAGTCTGCCGCGAACGAAATGCAATGATACTCGAATCGACACGCTTGCGATTTATAGTCGCAGTTGCTTTGGCTGCCGAATAGTTGTTTTGATTAAATTGTTGAATCGATTTTCGCGGATGAAAGGATAGCATTGTTAAACTGAGCAGCGGTCTGTGTAATCTAATCAGATATTTTTCATTGAATGAAGAAAGAAATTAGTGATCATGTGTAAAAATATCAGTATTGTAATATTGTAATTTGAATTTTTTTTCTTCGAATTCTCATTAACAAATAGTAATTGGCGATTCATTAATGTTTACATTAATAATATTTAAAAAGATAGAAGACCTTATTAAATGTATCGATATATTAAAGAGAATTCGCGAAATTATTATTAAAATGAAAATCTTAAATTTTTTTAGATCTTGGCGCAGACTTAAAATCTATAGATAAATTGTCACTTGAAAATGAACTCGTATGTACATACGATTGAATCGCAGAGATCGAGACATGGACTTGATCTTCTAAAATTCAGACGAAGTCATAATATCCAATTCAGACAAATTGTTGAACGTATCCAAGTCTGATGTACACGTGCACGTACATGGCACATCGATCACGACGAATAGTGGCAAGGGGATGAATAGTAGGTTTCGAGTCCCTTGCGTGGTTCTCACGTCTCGCGAGCGGTCGTTCACGTTCCGGTGATAATATCTTCGTTGCTCTAACTCTCGTTCTTCGGATAAAGGAGGTTCTGATCGCGGCGCCGAGACGCCGATCGGCCGGGCGTCCTTCTGCATCACTTAACGAAGCATTGTTCTGTTGCGGAGCGATAAGCCGATTCGTTAACGTTTCCATGAGTAGTTTCATTGGTAGCGTTCTCTCGTTTCGGGTGAAAAAAACCAGCTATGCCGATAACTCCCGTCAAAACGTGAGAGTGATGTCCATACATTCCTTTGTTCAGGTTTGTAAAGTTGATACCCTGAAATGCGAATTTTTACAAAATTCTTTTTGACATTTGATTGTCCACAATTTATCCACATTTGTCCATAAATAAATCATTTTTTTTATTACGATCATATATATTTAATTATTAAATTTATTGATTATTATATGATTAATTATTCTATTTATTATCTTACGTATAAATTAATAAAAGATATATGCGAAAACATTTCAGAGCATATATCTTTGAAATAGAAAATCGATCCAAAATCTCTGATAATTTGTCTCAGAAAATGCGAACTTACTATCATTGATATTGCATTATTTTTCTCCTGAGAAACCCGTGTCTCTCGTTCGTTACTTTCGATATATATTGCGACTATGTAACGTAAGAGCCACAAAATGCAGACAATGCGCCACGTCGCCCGGAAACGCTCGCGTCGAAAAATGAGCCTCGTAACCGTCAGGACATACGTAGGGTACGTAGGATAGGAAAGAAGAAAGGTGCAGGGCACATAGACCAGGGAAACCACATGCGCGTACCGGCAGCTCGGGAATGAATTCGCGTCATAAAACCGATGTGCTTCCACCGTGAAAAAAGGACGAGTACAGAACCAACCTTCAGGAACCGCCCTTAGAACCGCCAAATGCATTTGCGTTTACCGCAAGCACCTTAATTCGCTTGCGTGTCAGAAATTAAAGAGAGAGAGAGAGAGAAATTAAAGACATGAAGAAAGATTGTACATGTAAACGTGAAGAGAAGAACTTCAGAAAAAAGTCACTTTTTAGATATTTTATTCATTTGAAAATGTTTGAGAAAAACATCATTTACATGTTTGTTTCACAAATACGACTTCTACGACTTCTACAACTTTTAATATGAATTGTTCACTTTAGAACGTAAAATATTTTTTTAAGAAAATGTATTTTTGAAGATACAACGGATAGATACATTGCGTATCTATCCGTTGTATCTTCAAAAATACATAATAATTCCTTTTTTTATTATAAATAAAATATACTTTAGAATATTTTATTTTTTTAACCAAGAGTACAATTTTTTAAATATAAATTTCTTGATATATCATGTATTCAATTTTTTTTAATTAATGCTACATGACGCATATATAATGTTGCTTTTTCCATATTTTAACGAATAATAATTGTTCTTTTTTTACATAATCAATCATGGTTTTTACATAATTTTTTCGCTGAAACAAAAAGTACACAGCGATACGCAAAAATATTATTAAAATACTTTAATAACAATGATTAAATAACTAATTAATACGTCATATACATTTTAAAACTACCTATCTAGATGTCCAGTTATTAACTTTGGATAAAATGTGTTTTGTCTCTTTTTTTTTACTATATAAATAGAACGTGGTTTGTTCGTTCCAGT
Organism: Tetramorium alpestre; assembly: GCA_021460005.1. Classification (NCBI taxonomy): domain Eukaryota; kingdom Metazoa; phylum Arthropoda; class Insecta; order Hymenoptera; family Formicidae; genus Tetramorium; species Tetramorium alpestre. The sequence continues at coordinate 1,196,739 of JAJVSH010000050.1, forward strand.
AAAGCGTTCCCAAATTTGTCAAAGTATTCGTCGATAAAACCGATGAAGAATCAGTGTATATTGCGAGCAAAACCAACACACGATTCCCTGAAAACTGGACATAACTCGTGGGAAAATCCTGTTGTCGTTCACCAGGTTGCCGGAATCAAAATATCGAGGCCGATACTTGAAAAAACGAACGATTAAGACCCTCGAATCGAGCGTCGACGTTTTCAACAAAAATATGGAAAATCGACGTAGCGTCAACTTTGTTTTTTTTTTCACAAAAATGCAATCCCCGTCCCCGGTTCTCAAACTATGAAAAATTATGGCGACCACTCACGGTGGTGGGTGATTATTTTTATTATCCACTATACAAATTTGCATGCAATAAAGGCTCGCAGCCGCTGTTCGCTAATGGACGTTACGATCGAAAATTTATTCCTTTATAGAGTCGTGGAACTGCGTCATAGAAATATTTTATTCCGCGGGGTATAAATATGACGGAAGACATTTTAAAAAATAGGAAAAGAAACCACTTCGATTCCGATTAAATTAAAAGATCGCCGTGGAAAATGAATAATTGAGATAACTAATGAGGTCCCGCGATATGAAAGTAGCAAAGAGAAATGCGCTGGAATATCGCCCTCGTAAATTTCGCGTAATCTAAAAGTAAAAAAAAAAATAATGCAAAGAGGTTACATCGGAAGCATCGATGTTGCGGGTAGGAGCCACTAGGTCTGTATTTTATTATTTCAGAGATTTTTCCGCAGAGAAACGCGGACTGATGCCGCGTGCATTTGTGTATTCGGTTTGCGCGTTCGGATCGATGATGGATCGACAGGAGGGAGAGAGAGGACGACCCGCCGCGTGGCGGATCGATCCATATCCAATCGTTGCCTGCCGTTTCCGATATATGCGGAGACGTATATCTGCAAAAGGGCACGCTCTGGCTGGCACGATCCCGCGGCGGACCTTTCTCATCGCGTTTCTTTCCACGATATGCTCGCGAAGAGACACATCGCCTCCCCGTGAAACGCCCTGCTTCCTGTATCACTGTCTCCTTAAATTTTCCGCGGCGGGATGAAGCGCAATATCTCTCGTGGTATCGCATGAATATCAACGGTGTCCTTCGATCCTTTCGCTGAGATTTGTAGACGCGCCGCTATCGTTTTCAACTCATCCCTTCACGGGAATTTGTTGTGGCGTCTAATTGGACTGCCAGGAAAAATAATTGGCATTGACGTACGTTGCATCAGTATAAATATTTATTGTTGCGTATTGGTAATAATTAACGATCGTGTAATAATTGTGTAATATAATAATTTAATATACCTATATATTAAATATATACTAATTAAGAATTGAAAATTACATATATGCACATGTATATATTATAATGCAATTTAAATTTCGTTTTCTTTTTACAATTGCTGTCGCGGAAATGAAAACAGTTTAGTTTATATAAAAATTCAAGAAATATATATGCAGATGCTATTTTGCCATCAGAAATCGCTTTTCCATTACTGCTTCGGAAAATCGACTATTTCGTCAAATTGTATTTAAATAATCCACTTTTACCCTCACCGCGTAATACAATAACGAATATCGCCTGCCTTCAACGTGCTTCCCCGTCTCGGTTTATCGAAGAATATTTACGGGCGTGCAGACTTTCTAATCTCCTCGGAAACGAAGGATTTATCGCCCGGTATCCTTGCAACGCGACCGTTCCTGACGCGATCCGCGTCCGTCGTTCTCGCGGGATATTCTCCTCGCTTGCCGGCATTCGAGATTGGTTGCAGCTAGAAGCGGCCGAAACAAATGCCGCCCTACCCAAAGGATTGATAGGTAGATCCCGCGTGACGCAGGAATTATTCTGCGGCAGATAACGAGCTTACGATCCTTCATGCATCCACGTTGTTGTATTATCTCGTCAAAAACCCGCGTCATGCTATTGACGTTTCGTTAATCCCCATCGGTTAACGCTCGAATCAATTAATTTCAATCGAACGTCAGTTCAACGGAATTCGTGTTTCCTAGCAAGAAATATCGAAGATTCTATAATATTTATGCTAATCTGTTAATATCGTAAATCTTCTGTATAAGTCTCTCGATATATTATCGAACGCTTATAGTTGAAACTGAAAAATGTATAAGGAACTTAAATTACGTCGATCAAATTTTTATTAAATAATATTCAAATTAATGGAAGAATTTAAATCGGATAACGAGCTAACGATAATGTTCGGACATTCTGCATGTATGTACATGTTCATACGTTGGCGCATAGTACAGGTGTTTGGGCGTAAATGCACTTTATATGATAAAAGTTATATCAAATATATATTTTATCGGTTGAAAATCACTTGGGAAACCAGTGAATGGACTCGTATCGCACTCTTTTTCATCCGCAGCGTCCCAATAACCGGATGTTGCAATCACACGGCGTATAATGGCCGCGGCTGTTATCCATCGGCCGACAGATTGTGTACGCCGGCCGGATCGATTATTGCTGACAGAGTGAATGACCGGCAAACGCCCGCGTGTGCCGCGTACTACGGATTACGGTTATCGATTACGGGAATCGTGATTCTGCCTGTCGATATCGATCGCCGATCGTTGACCACCGCTATCGACGGCGCGGCGTCCTAACCACCGGTTAACGGTGTTGCTCCGCGTCGCGAAACAGACCGGGGTTTAATCGTCCGCTTCCGCTAATCGTTTGCATAATGCTGTAAACTCCAACGTCACGTGATACTTTTTGCTCCGAGCATTACGCGATACACTAATGTCAGGGATTGCCCTAAATTGGTGGCAAGTGGACAGATAGCATCACTCCGCGCAATATTTGTGTTGGCAAGCGTATCTGAGCGCGAATATTTCGCGAGCTGTTGACTGTCGAGAGTAAAGAGCTTTTTACGATTGCGCGGTAGAAATACACAAATGCTGAAACATTAGTATCTAAATGGTTAAACGGAATATCGATTTAAAAGAACTTTAATCTCGAGCCTAATATAGGACGTCGAAATTTCAGGGCTTGAAAAATCTGCAATTTCGCAAACACACAGAGATTCGAAGCATTTGGGGGAAAGGTATCGATTCTCGTGAGGAAACATTTTGCTCATAATTTGATGTTTGAGGCTTTCGCGGTGTACATGAATTAGGTTTGGCTTTCGGGTTTGAGCGCGTAAATTCTTTATTTGATTCCGACGTTTCATGAACATTTCAGTTCACTTCATTAGGGAGGAACAACCTGATACTACCTTCCTCCCTGATGAAGTGAACTGAAATGTTCACGAAATGTCAGAATGAAATAAAGAATTTACACGGCATAAACCCGGAAGCCGAATCTGATATTTTGCTATAATGTTGTCGGGTATAAGGTTGCAGAATGTAATATCGAACATCTCACGTGTAGCGGGCAATAAGGTATCCAAAGTATTCCGAAATCCTAGTTGACAGCTGATCCAATGAAGAGGATTAGTGGTTCGTGGGGAAGGTTTTAGGTTTCTAATTGGCTGGCCAGAGACCGGGATCAGGAAATCGAGAAGTATCCGAGAAGCTGGTCACGAAGTGACCTTATCCTCGTGTCCCATCGGTTCTATCGAAAAAATATTCGCTACATAAGGGAACAATTCTGTAACTCATCGCATTAACTCTTTTTATTTTCGCTTTACATCAGCCAACCGTCCGCAGTCTAGGTTTACTTTAGTTTGCATGTTAATTCACAACATTTTTTATTTTGCTATTATATGAATGTTGCGTAATACATTTTTCTCTCGCATTTTGTTATATGAAATTTAAATTAAAGCGAGATACTAATGTTACATGTCTGCTTTTTTCTAATCCGCAGCGCGAAATACTCCAATTTGTTCTTGTCGCTGAGAATTTCGAATAACTCTCATCGAAAAGTTTTTAAAATGTGAACGAGAAATCGAGAGATCACGAATAGTTCGAGTACCTTGCACGAGTTTGCATTCTATATCAGTACTTTGATTATAATCTTAAGAGCATAGCGATCGGCATTTCTTTTTGCCAAAGGTGTTAGGTTTATCTTCCTAGTTTTTAATATTACGTCCCGTTCACGCGAAACGAATTATCATTTCCAGCTGAGCGACGGGACCGTGTCCGAGGCGCCGCGGCGCGTCGCCGTCGAGGGGGGTCCCGGAAGCGGCCGGACCACACTCTGCCTGCGACTACTGCACCAGTGGGCGAGTCAGAGCGACGGTCCCGCTCTGGCGTTCATCGTGCCGCTGCGTGAGCTTCGCGGTAGCCCTCTCTTGAATTATTTAGCGCGAGAATTGTTCCCGAGAACGGCTGCATTGGGCGACGCGGTCGCCCAAGTGTGGCGCACCTTGCACCTAATGGAGGACCGCGTGCTCTTCGTCCTGGATGGTTACGACGAGTGCGTGGGCGGCCGGGCGTCACTCGGTGACGCGGCCGACCTGTTGGAGGGACGACTGTTTCCGGATGCTAGGATCCTGGTCACGTGCTCGCCGAGCAATTCGACCGCCCTCGCGCCTTTGGTTCAACGCAGAATCCATTTGGCCGGCCTCGAGTGGCCGCATGTCGAGCGGCTTTGCGTGGCCTATTTCATTCACAACGACATTGCGGAGAAGGCCTGTGAATTTCTCGAGGCACTTAACGTACAACCGCAATCCGTCAGGCAGCTCGGTCAGCATCCACTCGGCTGGATCATGCTCTGCTGTCTATACCAGGTAAGATTTATCATCACAAATATCGATACGAAGAATTTTAGCTAAATCAGAACTATACTACTTTTTATTTCCGAATGAAAAAAATTATTAATAAATTATATAATTATAAAAGTAAAAAAGATTTTGTTAATTATTATTTATTAGATTAAAATTGTAAATTGGACAATTTTTATTAATTTTATTTGGAGACTTACTTTTGCTAGAAATATTATCTCCAACAATAAAATTTAGCAATTTTTATTTCTACAAACAAATTTATTCAATAAATGTTTAGTTTATTAATTTATCTCTTTCTATAATATCTTATAATTAATTATGATAATGAAATATTGTTCTACAATATAATTATTTTTATATCGTAAATATGCAACGGTTTTGCTGCGATTGCAATTTTTTCTCCGTGTAGTCTTCAAAAATTATATTTTTCGATCCAGATAACATATAGATAGAAAGATAGAAAGCCCTAGAAAATGATACAGAGTACCTTGATCTACGAGCACAATTTTTCTTATCAGGACTCCGGAAGTCTGCCAACCGAGACAAGTGCCCTCGTGCAAGCAGCAGTGAAGTGCATCGTGAAGAGGAGCTTAGATCCGCCGATTCCCTACAATGAGGAGATCCCGGGCCATTGTAGGAAGCGTCTCGAAGACTTTGGCAAGGTGTCCCTGGCTGCCCTGAGGGAGGGCAGATGCTGTTACACGGAGGCCGAGCTGCGGGCGCGGGGTGGCGGCATCGAGGTCACTCGACTCGGCTTCCTCACGAGGGGACTGACCTTCGGCCAAAGGCGCAAGCCAGACCTTTACACACCCATTCATATGGCAGTGGCGGAGTTCCTAGCGGCGTACTATCTCACTTCGGTGGCACAATATGCCAACATCCTGCGTCGCGAACTGGAGGGTCTACCCTCAGGCATCATCGGCCATTTGGCCGGTTTGCTGGGCCCCAAGACTCATCTGATTCTGAATCAATTGTGCCCGCTGGAAGTGCCACCCAGAGCCGTGTTCTCCCTGCTAAAGGCGGCCGGCGCGTCCGACGGCAACATCTCAGCAGTCTGCCGACTGGTCGGCGCGGGTCCCGGATTCGGACCCGCGCCCAACGAACGGCCACCGGCTCCGTTAGTGCACACGTCTCCTCTGGAGCTGGAAGGATGGGCCAGAATCCTCGAGAGTCCCGCTTGTACGCTCGAGGCGCTCGAGGTAGTGTTCCAAGTGGAACGTGGGTCCGATCCGAGATATTTGGACGATTTCTTTGACGCGCTCGCCGGCAACGAGAGCGTCAAACTCGTCAGGATCACGTCTCTGCTGGGGCAGGAGTTCCCAGCGGACGAAGCGCAGCGACTGGCCGGACACCTGAAGAGCGTGCTCGGCAAGAAGAAGCTCAACGACTTCGAGCTTGTCATCACTTGTCTCGAGGAGGCGGCTCATGATAGGTGAGTTATTTCACAGATATACCCACTCGGCGCCGCGAACTGCAAATCGTTCTTGTCGCGATCTCCCCGAGGATAGCAAGTTCTGAACAATTCGCGAGATTGCCAGCTAAGCGTGCTTCAGGAGAATAAACTATGTATAACGCGCCGGTTTACTATTACGTAATTGAGTTATCGAGATTGGTATACGGGCGGGAAGTTCAGTACTTTTACTTGGGATTTTTTATCTATTTTCGTTTAATTATCTTCTCATACTTATCTAATTCTTTATTACTTTTATTATTAGTTTTATTGCCGTTTCATTGTTCCTTTTCATTTATCTTAATTACTAATCTTTTACCTTATCATGATTGAATTTTCACCTAAAATTCTCGCGCTATTGTTCCACGGAACTTCTCAATTAACAATAGACTATAACGACGATTTTCCGCGTCGAAAAGTACCAGACTACTTTACCGGACGACTTATCGCATCGATCCACTTGCGCGACTCAATAGTTTGAAGGCTAAAGAGTCTAGCGAATGTGTCGGCATTATTGCACCTCGAGAACGCTCGATACGGCGCCGTCGATAGCTTCGACGACGGCGAAGAGTTATTACAGAAAGCCTGCTTGTCCGCTCGGTCGTATATGAGGTTGGCCAGGACAAGCGGCCAATGAGGATATTTGCTCTCCCGTGTCGCGAAAAGAAGCGAACAAAGATCTATATTTAGATTTCCACGTCGAAAGACATAAAGGTAAAAGAAGGAAGACGATAAAGGAACGAAATTAATGAGAAGGTTTTAATCTTTATATAAATAGATCTTTATATTTATATCGTCGGTTGTAGAAAGGAAAAAATTATTGATGAATCTTTTCAGAGAATAAAAAGTCATTTATTTAGAATAAATTATTTGAGATATAAATTTTCTTGGATCTGTAATATGTGTGACAGTATAATTAACATTTTTGTCATAATCTGTATACATTTTCTCTGTGATAACTGTAAACATTTTAAAATATTGGCCGCTGCGACACGCTCGTGAACATAATATAAATCATCAGGATTTACCGTTAAACCCGGCCATTCCCGAAAATTTTCATCGGGCTCGCGCGATTCCCACGGAGATGTCAAAATTGAGAAATTTGTTTTGTCGCGCGGCGAAGGGCGATGAAAGGGTTCATCGCGCGGATATTTGTCTTTGCCCGAAGGGAACGAAGAAATGGCAGACGTGGAAAAAGCGTGTTTACCTTGCGAGAATCGAGCGAGTATACATTCGCATACTTGCGCGCCTGGCTCGCTCATGAACGAGAAAACTTTTGCCGAGGAAGACCGCTTCGAACCGTGGTTTTTAACCCGTGAGAAATTCACGACGGCTTCATAATGGGAACTGTAATAATTGTGGCCAGGGTGCCGCGAAAAAAATTGGTAAAAGCCATTATCGTCAATCTCCCTTAAATTAAAATAAAAATAATCGTGACGTCGTCCAATTTCTCTTTATTATTAAAGGATGATAATTCGTGGTTTTCCGGAATAAAAGATCTACGCTACTGAATTTCTCTGCAAATGTACTGCCTACATTACAGTAATGAAACCACTGATTTGCCGTACAACATGGACAAAGTTTCATATATTAACTCTTTTCGTTTGCATACTCTCGCATTTTTCCTGCTGCTTTACCGAGCGTAATAAGTTAAGTGTTTTACGCACTTGTGCGCACAACAGATATAGAGGCATGCGATTGCATGCACGCAGTCCGCAGGATGCTTTCGAAAAATTTTCTCGAGGTTTTTCATCTGTGCTCCTCGCGGATTTTAATTTCTTGCTCCCACTCCCTCGGCTTAACTTGAATTTTATCGGCTTTTCCCGTTTTATGTGCGCACTCGACCGTCACTCGCCTATTTCAAGCTTTATATTTTTCAATTCCGCCGAGGCACTTTAACTCTCCCTTTCTCCTTGTCCCCGAGGAAACGGAGAAAGTATTTCTACGGGCGGGTTCATGAACTCGATTCACCGATGAACTTGCCGTTGTGCCGACCTCGAATTTGAAATTGAACGGACGCGTGAAATTCGGGTTGTCGATTCGCTTTCAGAATGTTATCATGATTGTCACTTGATTGATTGCCAACTGAGGATTTGAAAAAAGTATTAATTATGATATTTCATAGAGAATCCGCGAAATCAATTTATTTTTTTTTCTTTTCTTCTCAAATTCTTTGTTCGCGATCTCATTAATTTTAGATTGTCCTTTTAGAGTTTTAAAATATATGTAGTTTGTAATACACGTAGTTTGTAATAGTAGATTGTAGTTTGTAATACACGTAGTTTGTAATAGTAGATTGTAGTTTGTAATACACGTAGTTTGTAATAGTAGATTGTAGTTTGTAATAATGACTTTATGTGCATATTTAATTATATTTCAATATAGTTTCACATAAGTATAACCATTTTGCGAGACAAGGTCCAGTAAGAAAAATCTCCCGATAGACAATTCCAATTTTGCGAACAAGACGCGAAACTATTTCACCTTCACGCTTAAGAATTCAATCTCGTTCAACCTAGGGGTCAAGCGGCACCTCTTTATCCTTATCGGAGAAGTCTTCCTCCAGACAACATACTGCTTTCCTCGAATTATATATTCTGGGCGTGGCGCAAAGTCCCCGTTTTTCGGGGAGCAAAGAAGGCTATTACGAATGCGAGCAGCACATAACAACGAGAGTGCACTCTCTGCAAAGAGCGCGGGCAACTGCAAATTCTCGAAAGAAAGCTCAGAGGAAAAAGAGACAAAGGGAGAATGAAAGAAAGAAAACCACGACGAAAAATTAAAGAAAACGACGAGACGCGCCGCGAGCTTTAACTTGCGACTGCCCTCGCCATCTCCCTCTTTTTTACCCTTTCGCGCTCTCTTATTGAATCTCACGGCTTCAATCTCTTTGGTTTTATCCCATTGCCCCGAGCTTTACCCCGGAGACTTTCTCCTCGCNGTTATATGGTATATACATATACATATATATAATGATTTTACTTTTTGCTCACCACTTCCTCTCGCACGTGCAATATTCAATTTTTTTCGCCCAAAAAATGTAAATATATTTCTAACTGTAGAAATTAAATCAAACTTGTCGTACCGAAATGCCTTTAATAAATGCTTGAAATCCAAACCGTTTGTAAACGACTTGGGTGTGATTCTCCTTCTTACGAATTAAGCGAGAGAACGATAACTCTCCGAATATTCGCAACATGAAAAATATTTTCCGAAAGATCTTTCTCTCCGTATTGTATTCTGGTAAATGCGATTACGCTCGCAAGCTGGGCTTTCGTTCGCTCTGCTCTTCGTCATCGGTCTTCCCGCCCAACGCGAATATACAGCCCTTCTCGCGAAGTCTCTTCAAGTTCCATGAGAGCAGTGTCTTTTCCGCGATGCAACTGCGAGGCAGAGGAATAAAAGGGGATGAACACCTACCATTTGCCTTAGAGAAACTCTCCCTCGACGATGCGGCCGCTAGCTCATTGTTTCGCGTCGAAACGTTCTACTTGTTTCAACCTCCACCTCTCTACATCACCAAACCTTTACCCTTCTATAGCCTTTCCATAGCGTAGGCCGTCACTTTTGTTCTCGCAGAGCGAGAATCGATGTTACTGTCTATCTTTTCTATTCGAACGATGGAAATCGATCGGGCTATCGTCCTCTTGAATATTCCTGAAGAGTTTATTCTTTCCTGATATTACTGAAGCTATCGCATACTGCAAAAAATCATAATCAAGCGCGAGACGCGGTCTCATCAAAATCAATATCGTCATATTTATTTTACTTTATTTTACAATAGGCTATTTGATATTCGCGAGTTTTGCATTTCTTTGATTAATCCATAGTTTATTCGAACGGTTATAGAAGATATTTAATAGAAATAATTAAAAATGCAAATTTAACAAACAATAAAATGATAATTTATTTTCTCTTTTTTAAGTCAATTATTTGAAAAATAATTTACATACAGATATGATCTTACATATGATTTTATCTGTAATTATTTTTTCTGAAGCTAAGTTTAGTTTAAATTTTTTCTTTTTAATTTTAAATTTTTGTTAAAAAATTAAATTAAAAGATCTCTTTGCTCAGGTAACTAAACACTGCCGAGAGACGGACAGCTCGAGTGAAATTTTTGAAATTCGCAATATTTTATCGCGTGTTTGGAGCTAGTTACCATGCAAAGTTGCTAAGTTGCACAGTGGAAGTTCTCTCTTTTTTCCCTCCCTTTTCGCGTGAAATGCGGCGGATTATCACATTTGCTGTGATGCGCCTTCCAAGTACGAATTCTTGCCGCGTACTTTCCGACGATGTCGGAAGGCAGAACGAATACTCGATTAATATTACGATTCACGTTACGGGAATGCTGCCTGCCGTTTCCGCAACTGCACTTAGCCGTTGCTTTCGCGTTTTTCGCAAATGCGCTGCTTGCGCGCTTCGGCCGCAATTCTCTCACGTCTCGAATGCGGAACGGCCAATTCCGCGCGAAGAAAGCTTCAGTCGCAGTAATGTAATTCCTTATAAAAGTGAGGCAAAAATCGAGGGAAAAGGAAGCAGTGGAGAAAGATAACAGAAAGGAACAGATATAAATATAAAAAAGTGATCACGGAGGAAAGCAAATAAAACGGACAATAAAACACAGGAAAAAGAAGTAAAACGTAAGGATAGAGAAAAAGATTACAAAAATGGAAAAATATCAATTTTATTCCAAATCTTATGTTGATTGTAGACATATTGATTAATTGTAGTATTAAATATTAAATGTAATAATTAATTATCGACATTTGTTTTTATCTACATTCATCTATTTTTACATAGCACTTGCGCATTGCCGCAATCTCTATTAATAATTCGTTAACTGTTCCTGTTACTAATTATCCCCCTATTAATATTAGAGTGCGCGGAGACGTGAAAGGCATAATAACACATTATCTATCTAAGTGATAAGGTATGAAGGGAGCCTTTCTCGTCCCTCCGTTATAGTACTTCGCGGAAGAGAGGGAAGTTCTAAACGCTAGTTAGAACTTACGCTACTGACTTGGGCCAATTTTCGAGTACCGAGAGTAATCGGGATGTGCAACGCGAGCGTCTTCTCCCGGTTTCTCGTTGTCGGCATATACTATGCCCGAGAAAATCCAGGCTTTCGCTTACCGTTCTCCCCGGAGGAGGAGCGCCGGGACTTTGCATAATGCGTATCCACACGCGAGCGCCAGATACGTCGGAGGAATAACGCGGCGAATAGACAGCGTGAAATGCGCATTACATATGCATAAATATATTCGCCGACGAGTCCGCCGAACTTCCGCGCCGTTAACTCGCCGCCGACCGAAATTTAGTTACATCGGTTGCACCTGCTGAGCGCAGCATCTCGAGTCGCGCGTCGTCTTGCGGGCAAAAGCCGAGCTTTCCGAAAGTGCATCTCCCTCTCTTTCGTCCCTCATCTCACACGCATCATCGTCATACACGCGTCACAGATCCGTAGCAGTTTTTCCCGTTATACCGAATTGTAACGCGACGCGAACGCAATGGAAAGTCCCTGCGCTCGTGTTTCATTTAACATAATTCAAACTCGAATGTACATAACATCTGTAATATTAACCGCACTTCCCGTGTAAACCGATACCACATGCATAATCCGTATGCGAAGTTTGTTCCAAAAACGTTTGCAGTTTATGACGGACAATTAATCCGCCATATATCCGCGCGTGTGTTTATACGCTGGACAAAATTATCAATTTGCCGAAGTTCGCGAAAAATAATTCTCTCGCTGTTAGAGTTTGACATGTATAATATTTTATGATATTTGACATCAGGAAAATATATATAATTAACAATAAAATTGTCAATTCGCTGAGCTTCGTTAAAAGTAGTTTTCCCAACATTATTTTTATACATGTCAGACTTTAGCAAATATATAAACGTCCAAGTTATTTTCAATTTATTTCAATTGGAGTTTCGTGTATTTGGCTCTTTCTTTTATTTGTTCGCGCTAGTTGAGAATTATTTGATGTTATTTGACGCGTTCGATGATAAAACGCGAGAGCATGTCTAGAGAGTGTGCCATTAATGCCGTCATTAACGCGATTGATTTCAGACTGGAGTGCGTGGTGAACGCTCTTTGTCGCGGCCTGAGTCACGCCTCCGGCAGTCTGTCGCGTCTGGTGCTCGACATGAATCTGTCCGGCGAGCAAGTGTCCCGAGTCTGCGAGGCACTTCGCGACTGCATTCAAGTGCAGGCGTTGCACTTGCCCCATTTAGGCTGCGGATGCGAGGGCCTGGCATCGGTCGCCGAGTTGCTGAAGGAACGGCCACTGCTGGCACTCAACCTGGCTGGCAGCTGGGGCGCCAAGAACGAGGATCCGTCCAGCTCTGGCATCAGTATGGGTAAAACCTTGCCATTATTGCCTTCGATTTGCCGACGCGATTCCGCAGATGCTTTAAACGAAAAATAAATATCGAACTTAGACTTGTGATTACTTTCGAGTAAATGAATAATAACTAAGCACACCCCCGACTTATTTAAAAAATTATGAATTATTTATATTAAAAATTTATATTAAAATTTTATCGAGACAGTAACTTTATCAATGATTAATAGTTTGTTTCTTAATTCGCTGAAAATTTACGCTGAAAATTTACTATTTAGAACTTAATTAATAAATAATTGCTTTTTATTCTTTGCTTTTATTTCAAAATTTTTACAAAAAAGATGAAATGAAAATTGTTTGATAAATATTTAGCCTTGTACTTATTTTGTTATTTTTAATGAATAATAACTATAGGCGTTCTTTATGCCATTTTCGATTTGCAGTAATTTTATTTTTGAAAGATAAAAATAAAAATTGAAATAGAAGTTGAAATTGCAAGTAGAGAGCCATTTTAGCGGCCATACTTTTAATTAAAAAATTTAACTCTTGGGACATGATTTACATTACATACATACATATATATATATATANAATATATATATATGTATATTGAAAGCATGCGTGCATATTTCGCGGTGAATCGCGTCGACAAAATTGCGAGCTTTGCCGACCGACGCAAAGCGTGAACATATAGTGCCTATCGTCATTTGACGTCCACGAATTTTCCGCAATATCAACTGCATTCCATATCTTGTTCCCACTTAGACGAATTTTTTTCTTTACAATTGAATCGTTTCGTTTATGGATTGAAACATTCTTTACTTTATGCTACATTGAGATTATTGAGTGTCCTCTCTTAAAAATCTATAATCTACAATATATTTAAAAAAGTTGCAAGAATGATTTAAGACGAGAATACTACGACTTCTTTTAAAGTCTACTAAATATTACGAGTTAAAAAATATAATATATATGTTTCGAGTTAATAAATATAATATGTATCATGTGATATAACGCATGAGTAAAATTAAAAAATTTTTATTTAGATCGAAATTTTTTTACTTACGTTCTCATTATTTAATATAAATTAGAAAAATTTTATATAAAATTAATAATATTTTTTTCTGCATCTTTGTTTCCCAAGTTCGAGCAATGTTCTTTTCGAAGAATGTGCTAATAGAAAATTAGCGAACTCTCTGTAGATTTATGAGATAGTAACTTTGCGGTTCTGTCAGGGTTGTGTCCCATAATGGTTGAATTGTCAACCGTCTGACCGCGGCAACTTACGGAAGAGTGACAACGGTGACATGTCGCTGAGAAAACTACGTCGACACAGTCGACATCGATCCGACCGCGGCAAAAGTAACATTGTTGCGGATGTACGTTCACCATTAACCCGACTCCGGAATTAGAAACTTACGAAACGGAAGCGCGCCGACAAATCCGTACGACCGAAAGTTGCAGCGACATTAAAACGAACTTTGGCCTTTCCGAAACTTTGAATCGCGCCATTTGCTCGCGGATGCACAGATTGGAATGCGAGGATTTGATTTATTCGCCATAATAGCCCATGGTATTGCAACAATCGAAATAATCAATAGTCAATGCTCAGGCAGGAACAAAATTAATACAGTGAAACAGAAAATTAGCGTTATATTATAAAAATATTTGATGATATTTTTCAGATTTATTTAATAAAATTTAGTTTATCTTGCTTGAAAAAATATTTATTTTTGTAAATTAATTTATAACTGTTACATTATATGAATTTTTTAAAATGATATATGATTAATTTAATAAATGAAGCAAAATAAATTCACCATGAAAAATCGAGTGATTTATTTCTGTTTTTTTTACTTATTAAAATTAAAATCAACGAAATCACGTAGAATTTTATTACCGTAAAAATTTTTGGAAAATGAAAAGGATAATAATGAATTATATAATTCCCAAAAGTGAGGATATAGGAGTTGGAAAGCCAATTACAAAACGAAAATAAACTTTAATTTTAAATTTTTATATATATGTATATATATACATGTATAAAGCATGTTTAATATTACAGTTCACCAATTCCTTTAAAGTGAAATAATATAGTTATTCAAATTTTCATTAAAACAAAAGATTAAATAATTTGCATATAAAATTTGCTTTAATAATCAATTTGTCAATATCATAAGTTATAAAAGTCGATAATCGATGACAAATTGGTATGCATATAAGCGTAATTATCGGTTTGAACACGCGAACTTTATGCGATACCGTTGACCAATTTTGATGGCTTGTAATTCGAAAATTATCGCAATCTCGACTATAATTTCTAACTCTAATTTATCTCCAGAATACTTTAGTAAAATTATTAAATGTGGGACAGCTCGCAGCTATAAATATCTGTGATTGCACACGTAGATAAAATTCCCTTTCTCGCGTCATTCGCAGCTTCGAAAAAGGCGCAATTATAAGCACAGTACACACTTCGGGGGAAGCCAATCCGTTTACTACAAGACTGAGCAAAAATCGTTCGACTCGTCGAATGAAGTAAGAGCAGCTCGTCGCATCCTCTCTTCTCGCGAAATTGCCAATCGATCGGACTTAGAGTGACTACCTCTCGGCAGGAAGCTCGCGATTTTTGCACTGTAGTATGAGATTACTTGCAGATTCCCGAAGGAATCACTTTCCATCGTGTTCACCTTCCTGGTCATCTTTTTCTTAGCTAGAAGGCCCTCGTACAATAAATAGAAAGTTCCACGCTGTATAATCGGAGATTGCATTTCGCGGTAAATGAATAAAAAAACAATTTCTACTATTCCCTTAGGTGCTATATTTTTATATAGATTTTTATATAGCGAAACAAAATTAGTGTGATTAAAAAAAGATCGATAAAACTCGCGTTTTATTAAACAAACGTCTGGTTAAAATAATAAAACGATATGCTCTAAATTTTGTTAAATAATTTTGTTAAAATACTAAGGTATCAAATTACATATATTTCGTTAATTTCGTTTATATTTGTTTGAATTCGTTCGTAATCAAATTTGTTTCAATTTTTCTCTGCAATTAAAAGAAAATCAATTAACAAGGCAATTTAATGGCGTTTCTATTTGGGCGATTTATATAGTTCAATTGAGACCTTATCTGCCGTAGGCGGAATAATACGTCGTTTAAAATCACAACCTCGCAGCAGTGTTAATCTCAAAGTTTTTCTAATGGCGCCACGTTCCGGTCGCGCAAATGGCTCCAAACGAAACTAAGCGCCATTACAACTTTCGAGCTGTATATAAGGTCTGCGCAATTAACGATTATTATGTTAGCTTGGAATTGAGAGTGCGCCCGAGTTTGCTTATCAACTCCGTTAAAACACGTGGACCGCATGTATCCATTAAGGATACGCGTAATATTTTGTATTTACTGATTTTATAATTACTTTATAATTATCATAAACGCGCTCAAAATTTTACGGATTAATTATTCAAATTTTTTTTGGTTAGGTTTTCTTTTCTCGCTACAAAAATTCGATGTTGATAGTAGCAGTCTTAGTACGCGGTGAAAAATTTTATTTTTATTTCCCACTAGAAATTAGTGTTTGCAGCGAAATATTAGGGTATATAATATTAGGAAATATTAGGATAAAAGTCGCTTAAAAGTTGTAAGTTCCTTTTAATAAAAGCCACAGATCTTCCTCGATTTCTCTGAAATCTGACTGAAAGAGGATTATGGTATAATCTCTCGAATTTCTCATTCCTGAATTTAGGATTCCTGAAATGTCTGCGGTTTGCTCCATCGGCCCCCGCTCGTTCTCAAAAGAGAGTAACGTTACGCCCGACGGATCACGTTTAGTCAGGCATCTAATCGTTCTGCCTTCCCTTCCCCCGTGATCTTAGTCACGAAATCGCTTTGCATCGTCGTTCGCTGCAATGCGCGTTTTCCCGATCGTCGAGTTCAGTTTCTCGCCGGCTAACGGCATCCAATCACGCTAAAACGCCTCGGATAACATTGAATAGTCCCGAGGCCATTGTTGTAAGCAATACGCGTAACAGCAACATCGTAAATTTACCTGATTGCTTTAAAGAAACTACTGGTCAAAATTAAAGTCATGATTACGAGAACTGTGGAACGGAAAAATTGTAAAGGATTATATATTAAAATCGAAGAGTTTCATATAAACACAATATTTAATAGCACTACTTTTATAAAATCATATCTCATAATCTAAGTGTATTATATTCATTCATGTTATATATGTATATAAAAGAAATATTAAATTTTAATTTGAAAAAAAATTTGAGAATAATAGTAGGAGAAAAATAGTAGGATGAAAATTTATAATTTTTATAATCACTTTCTCTGCTTCTTATTTCTTATCAATTTCAATATTATAAGTATATAATGACAATTTTACGTTTAATGTACATAAGAAAAAAGCGGATTTCTCGAAGCAGTAATAAAGCAGCGATCGAAATTATTTCTCGCTTATACTATCAAAGCATTTGCGCCGTGTTAAGGAATATGAAATGTAAATTGGACGTCGAGAGAAGCATAAGCTATCGGCATCACGAAATTGCTTTTCTCATCAAAAAGATTGGACGTCACTTCCTTGTTACCGATCGCCCTAAGTAGGTCACCGCCGCCGCCAATCGGACTCTATTATAATTAGTTTGGTACGACACGAGCGGATAAACGCGATGCGAGTCACGCTGATCGATCGAGGGACAAAAACTTTTCATGCTTCTATACCATAATCGAGTAAGTTTAGTACAACGTAGCGAGAAATTTCTACCTCTCTCCGCATGAAGGAGACAATAATTAATACCGAATTATACATTTGCGAGTCTCTCGGATAAGGAGAATAAATGGGTTTGCATTAAACTTTCTTTCTCATTATCCGAAAACATTGAAAGACAACAAATTTTAATGAACCTAATAAAACTTTAGAGATTTCTATCACTTCTTTTCTTTGCACAAAAGAAGTAATAATTAAAGTAATTATTATTAAATATTCTCCCTCCTAAATAGTAAATATACTAACATAATTAATTTTATGATAAATTTTATTCCATATTATTGCAATATTTTCTACAAATTAATTTATTTGTTAATCAATTAATTCTCCCTTATCTCTCTCTCTCTCTCTCTCCGTAAAATTATTTATAATTTGATTAATTTAAAGAGACAAAATCGTTTCAAATCCATTAATAAAACTTGATTGTTAATATATAATATGTAATTGTGAATTACATATTATATATTAAAATTAAAATTAGATTATTTTGGAATAAATAAATATTGATCTTTAAGTTTCATTAATTTCAATTATAATTTTTGTCTATAGTCTATTCTTGAGAAAGTGAGAAGAGTGTGGAAGGTATTTAAAATAAAAAGCTAGAAGCTCTTTATTTTCTGCATTAAACGCCCAAATAAATTGATATTAAAGAGCTTTATAACGCCAGCGGAAAATAAATCAAATCGATGTTTAAATGTATATCAAACATTTTTCACATACCAAACTTTTACACAGAGAAGTTCTTTTACCGCGAAAAACATCTTTTATTTCTACGCCTTGCGCGTTATTATTTATCGTCGAGATATTACAAATATTAGATATAATAACAAATAATATTTCAAAAACAGTATCATTTATGTCGACAAGTTCAATTCTATTAAATTATAGGAGAAGCATGTGAAATACTCATTCATGCTTACATAAATACATATAACAAATTAAATTAAATAAATTATAAATGTATAAAATAAAATTATGTATATTTATGGCGTAATATTTCACGACTACTTTAATACGATATATTTCGGCATCATAATATGTCAATCTAATTAACGTTATCATAATCACTTCACGGGTGTCACAAACATCGATGATTTATTAATGAAATCGCGAGTCCGCTACTTCGCCGGGTTAATCATCGTCCAAATGATCGCGTGACGTAACGCGATTTTACGTTCCAGTTACGACATAACTTCCTATTGCGCGAAACTCCGACAGTGCCCCGGCGGTGTCCATCAATTTAATACACGACAACGCCGACGACGACGACGACGAGAGAAAGAACGACACATTTGCATCGCGCGTGTCTAAGCACATGCTCGAGTAAATGTATGGTAGTTCGTGTGAAGTTCGTGAACAAAAGTTAACACTTATTATAATAGCTCAACTTGGAAATTCTCCGGAAACTATGCACGAGAGAGAAGGAGAAGGAAAGAAGAGATACTGTCTGCTTGTCGCAAGCGAGAACTAAAATCCTTGAAGTTGGCTGGTGGACACGACTTTCTCGTCATCGAGTAGACGGAATATAATTAATTCGGGGGAAATTGGAAGGTTAAGCATACGTTTTGTACTGTACGCGTAAAGAGACGAACGGAAACTTTGAATGAGTCGGAAATGATACGGTACATTGAAATCTAATCGACTGAATCGTTTCCTTCTTATCGTTTTTATCGGATCAGATTTGCGAAAAATGTTTATCATAAGAAACTACTGAAATTACCGTAATTTTCTTTCGCTTTAGTATATTGTTGCTGAAATTAATAAATGTTGAAAAGAAATTAGGATAATATTTTTGTCGAGGGTCGAGGGTCTGCAGCATATTTATGTTTTTACTGATTGTCAGACGTTGCAGCTACGAAAAAGCGAAAGTTTAAGCATCCAAGGGCTTGAGTTTTTTTTTAAGGATCCAAGAGTGTCAAGTTTCTAAAGGATTCGAGGATCCAAGGATCATTGAGTTCAAAAACTCTATGAACTAGGGATCGTTTCAAATTACGCTACAAATTAAGAGTATAAAAATTCAAAAATTAAACAGAAGGAAAAAAGTTTGATGAAGGAATTTTAACTCAACTTCGATCCGGAATGTGTTGTGACTCTTGTCGAAATTAAGCATCGAAATCAGGCAACGCGTCGCGACGAGCGTCTCGAATTAATATTCACCATGAATCTCGCGTGCTAGTTTCCTCGAATTTTCCCGTACATCTAATTTCCCCCGACCGATATACACGTCCCAGATGAGATCACGTCCAAAAAGGAGTTTAAGCGCTCAAACCCGTACCGTGGAATCCGCATTTGAGCTTGCCTGAACAGTGTATCCCTTGTTGAACATCCGGAGCAATGTTAAAGTTATCGGCATCGTCGTAGCTACGGCGGGCAAAATAGGAGAGAAAGAGTTGGTTTAAGTAACTTGATTTTAAACATGTCAGATACATTTACAGAGGGAAAAGGATTTTATTTTTTTGTTACATTATTGGAATTCTAAAATTTTGCTAACTAGCAATTTACCAATTTCCTTGACATTTATGAAATCACGCTTTCTGTCGCTTTCGCTTTTGTTTGCATATTTTGTATCACAACAGAATATGTCATAATTTTTGTGACATATATCTTTAATTTTCTTTTAGAAATAGAAATATGTATGGTTAATAATATTATAATATAAGACGTGTAAATTATTTGAAATTAAAGGAAGGGTATTTTAATATGTATTTTAATATGTCTGGGGTTTTTTACGCCACTGCTAGCTATATTCGGCTGCAATTCTAGACGAATGCGATGGCAGAGCGCTCTCGAAATAGCGATAAACATTCCCTAATTAAATTAGTAATTACGAAACGCTCGTTTGCAATGCGCCGGACGCGATGGCACAATTATCGTACGTGGTGGTGTACTCCCACTCGGATAACTCGTCCTACGTGGCCTGCCGTTGATTGATCGCGTTACACAGCGGGCCCGATTACAGAACAACGCGTTACCGCGCGGTTACGAGTTTAACGTTGATAAAATTCGCTCTGTAACCAAAATCTGTGCCCCGATTCGAGAAATCGACACCGGCAAGCGAGAAGAATCGGTACCACTTTACATAACCGAAAAACGTAGAACTTTATGGGATTTGATATCCAAATTCGCCCTTTTCATTCATTTTTTTTTTTTTACTTTTTCGTCAAATATTTGCAGTAGTATTATGTCCTATTGTTTAAAAATATAGATTACGTTTTTTCTTCTCATTTTGATATTATGATAATATATGAAATTTTTGTTTCTAAAATAATTATAAAGTAAATTTCTAATTATTAAAAATAACTACTTAATCTTTTATTTCTTGAAACATCATTTAGATATATTTTATATATATTATATATAAAAAACAATTAAAAACAGTAAAAACAGTAAATATATTTGAACGAAAAAGAACAAAAATGAAGATACGCGTAAAACTGACTCTTTCATTTTACATAAGGAAACTGAGGGAAGCGGCGATACTGCGCGCTCACGGAATTACTAAATTTCATTCGTGACCGAGAAGTTGCGGCTATAAAGAAGCTTCTAAACAAATTTACTCGTGGCGGCAACCACCGCTTATGTTCCGTATACCGCTCCGGTAAAGGTTACTATCGATAAGACAAGTGGAAATTGTGTGGGGCATCTACCTCATAAAAAGTTATGTATCGTCATCACGTTGCTCGCTCGTACGAGAGGAACAAATCACCCTCTATAAACCCCGTCTTTCGCTTTTTCAATTTCGCGCTATCCTTCCTCGTCTTCCGTTTCCTTTCGCGTCATAAAGGTTTTTCGCGTAGACTTATTTAACGTTTCCTTTAAACCAGTCGCTCGAGAAGAAGATTGTTGTCGCGCTGCGTGCAATTTAATATTGGATTCCGAGTATTTCTACGATATATATCGAACAATGTGAAGATATTTTTTTACTTTTTGCGTTACGGATCTCTTTTACAGTAATAATTTAGGTAATAATATAATTTAATTCTCTCGAGGTATATCCTATTTATCTTCTTTTATTTCTCTCTTTTTTTCCTCGTTTGACTCGCTTTAAATTTTAAGATTGTTAAATTTTAATGACATTCTGACGTGTTAATTTCACAGGTTCAGGTTCAGGTTCCGGTTCCGGCAGCAGTGGTTGCGCCTCCAGCACCCTCGGTACTCTACCGCTGAATCGCTGCTACTCCTCCTTACCCAGAGGCGCGCTAACGGCTTACGGCAGCTTGACACGACCCGCCACTCTTCCCCGACTTCCCCTGGGCTTAGGTTTGGGCCCAGCGTCCAATACCAGCAATGGACCTCTGCCTCAAAACGATCGGGATCGAGACAGCAACGGAAGCAGCAAGAGAAACAGCGACAGCGTGCTCTGCCATCGACTGCCTTTGTTACATCCTCTGCCCACGTGCGACGTCACCAGTCATCAGGGCACCGGCTTCCACGAGATATTCAACGCTATCAGGTAATTCGTTTTGATATGCATGATTTCTCCATTTTATTGTAAATCGTTATATATTAATTACATTGAGCGAAATGGAAATGACAAAAACATTTGGATTAAATTAAATTCTTTAAAAAGATTTTTAAAAAATAAATATTATATATATATTGAAATCTTTTTAACGTTTTTTATCATAATACTCGCTAAATATTATGATTTTGCTGTCGTTTTAGTAAATTCTCGCCATGAAATACTCTTTGTATTTATTCGTTGGCGCTCTTATATTTACTACCTTAGATGATTTATTTGATATTATTTATTAGAATACGCGGATACAATCACGCGCGCTACTAATCATCCGGGAAGATTCAATCTGCAACCACCGTGAAATGTCGATGTCGCATAAATCCCGATCGATCTTCGTCTATCATGCGCACCAATAGTTCAGCATGAAAATCCAATAATTTCACGTAGAATGACATTAAACGCGGTAACGTTAATAATTATGCGCGACATTTCGTTATCGACTTAATCACATTTGCCATTACCATTATAATTACCATCACAACTGAATGTTTTACGCTCGAGATAGACCGTAAAACGAATGACGAGTACGGTCGAGTGACGTCCAGTCTTGACGCATATAGATATTTTTACGCATAAATGAATATAAGCGCCGTTCCTGCAGTGTACGCGTTCCGATACAATAATCTGACTGAATAAAATATTCAGCGAGTCACGTGCTGATGCAACATTACAGTTGAAATAAGTGAAATAATCGCGTCTCTCGCGCAAATTCTTGCACAGAAATTTTCGAAAAAGTTCATCGATTGATAATTTCAATAAAAATTCAGATAGTTTTTAATGAAATTTCGGAAGGAAATTTGCCGGGAAAGAAGAAGGGAAGACAAACTTTTGTAGTAAGAACGACGTTTCTTTAAAGAAGAAAGATTTTAGGGAGAAAAATGATCTCCTTGCAATTTAGTTCGCGTCTCTCGTCTCAAGCTCTCCTGCGTACAAAGAAGCGGGCGTATATTACGTTCGCGGCCTTGAAGCAAATCCCGCAAATGATCGAACAACTTGTCCCTCCTGATTACCTCCACGACGCAGAGAAACTTCTCGAGAACGGGAATGTGCGACCTAGGATCCCCCAAGTTCCTCGGGTCTCCTTCTTCTTGAACGACTGGTAAATGAGTTATGGAAATTAAAGGGAACGAGTGGGAATATTTCGTTGAAATTATGCGAACTTCGTGGACGGCGGTGACGAAAACTTCGGTCAGGAGCTGCTGGATCTTCTCGATTACGTCAACAGCCTTCTCTCCGGCGCGCCGCAAACTCGTTGAAATCGCGCAACTCCTATCGTCATTCTCGGCCCGACAACGAAGAAACGGGTTGCATTCGTCGGCACTCTGGTCGACCATTAGATATCGTCCCGAGAGTTTTAGTTCTTCCCGGACGAGTGGAACTCGGAAAGTTCGGTGAGCCGGGCGCTTATCCGGACGGGAAGCCCGATATTTCGCGTAATTACCGTCAGAGCTTGCCCGAAGCTGTACGAGATTCGCGCAAATAATTTGCGGAATTATTCGGGAATAAGCCTCAAATATCGTCTCTTTTATAAAATTTAGATACGCGTAATATTCTGAAATTTATATTTATTGCCTCATTACCTCGAAATACGTTTTAACTAACTTGATATTTAATTTTTGATAATTAAACCCCCTATTCATTTTCATGTCATTGTTCAATGTTGACCATATTAAGTAAACTTTCGATTCAACTTAATTAAGGATTTAAATTATGAGGTTTGCCAATTTTTTTTACCAAGGTATTAGCAATAGATATTAACAATGGTTAATCTGTATTCTCATTTCAAGTATTGTAATAAGATTTAATTTAATTAAGAATTTAAATTATGAGATTTTGTCAATTTTTTATCAAGCTATTAGCAATAGGGAGAATAGTTAACCTGTATTCTCATTTCAAGTATTATAATGAGACTTGGATAGCAAGACGATTGCAGCTGGAATAAGATATTAATTTATTCCCGCGTACCTTGCAGATCTTACATCGCTGTATGTCTGTGGACCATTAATAATATTTAAAACACAACGTGCGTCTCATGATTTATTGTTCGTGTAATCGCCGGAGTGTCGCGCGATACGGTGGTTCAGCCGGTGGCGGCGGGAGGAAGGAAGTCGATCCATTTCTCGCAGATGCGAACCGACACGGGTGCTCCCAACTGTATTCTAAAGATCTCGGAAAGATTTCTTAAGACCGCGACGGGAATAAAAGTTTCGCCGGCACTTGCCCCATCGACCGTTCGTCTTTTTCACGCCTGCAAATCGGCGCAGCAAGTCGAATCGCTCGGTACGTGCGTGTTCGATTACGAACGTGATAAATATAGTTGCGCTCCGCCCTACGTTAATTGCCCGTTCTCGCTTGATCGCCGAAAGTGCTCTCGATAAGTGCGAGTTCCATTGGGATAATCGTAACATTGAGCGATGAACATGGAATCCTAACTTTTTCCCGACAATTAATACAGATTGTCAAATCAACCAGAAGAATAGCGACCATTAATTTCGTTGTTGGAAAAAATGTCTGTCGCGATTATTCCAATGCCACGTTTATCACGATTGAACTGAAAATAATATCATCGATCACGGAACGCGGAGTGATGAAAGAAACGAGATTCAAAAGTTATTTTAATCACCTTTAACCCATTGAGAACCGCATAACGTGTTGGAATTCGTGATAGGTAAATTTGCAGACAAAGAATTGGATTTTCTACGATGAATAGTTTTCAAAAATAATTTAATTTTTTCATCCATAAAAAACTCATTCTTTACAGACATACATTAATTTAATAAACTTGAAAATAATATAACTCGACTTTGATCATTTTTACGAATGACGAAAATAAATATTGCACTCTTCGACGTTCGGAAAATAAATACTACTTCAATTAAGCTCATTTGATGGTTGAGCGTCTCCCATCTAATCGTTAAAAAGAAATTGAAAACTTTTATTCGTTTGTTTCTGGCGAAGCGAACAAATTAAACGCGCAAAGCACATGATAAATGCGGCATCGATAGGAATCGCAGAGGGCAAGCTGTGGGTTAATGGAACCGCGTCTTGCGTATTATCGCAGATTATCGCCGCATAATATCGCGCGAGAAAATTACGTTGTTGCCCGTTACGTTCCGTTGCCGCTGAATAGAGCGCGGCGAGCAATTTCGCGAGGATTTGTATTCGTTATCGACGTTAAATGCAGAACGGTGCACGGCGTAAAAGCAACCCCCCGAGAATCTAATTTGCAGTTACCCTTATGTCATAAATCGAGCGTGCGCGAACCGAAACGTCAGCTACGTGACGTCGACGTGTTTTTCGGACGCGCGACGTGTTTCCGCCGAATTCCGAGTGATACGGTAAATTTCGCGAACCACAGCGACTCCGTCGAAACGTACATGTGTATGTGTGTGTTTGTAACAGGTGTAGGCAAACGTGGTATACATATCGGCGAAGGTGATGTTTTTAATTAAAAGTCGCGCGGATACCGGCAAATTGGAGACCTCGGCGGAAAAATATTCCCGAGCTTATTCCATGGGGCTCGAGCAGCACGCTTTTCCGCACCTTTCCGCGCGCTTTCCGATGTGTATCCGCGTCGCACGAATGTATTCCATTAAATTTCTCGTGCCGGTCTTTATCGCGTTGCTGCCGTCGTCGACTTTCGCTTCAACCTGAACTAACGGGCGCGCGGAAAAATAACGTCAAAATTTCAGAAACGCGAGAAACGCGCTCGAGTTGTATGTCGAAGAAATATTACTTTGAGCATCGATTGAGTCTTTCGTACGACTGTCTAAGAGCGATAAGCGCGTGTCTAAAAGCTGCTGAAAATACCCAGCTGCGCAAAGTTACTTTATTACGTCTGACTCGGATCAGACTTCGTCTCTAAACGAGAACGCTCAACGATTCACTAAATTAAAAAAAAAAAAAAAGAACTTTATAATCTCAGCGAATTTTTCGCAAGGCAAAAATATATGAATATATAAAAGTTTTCACTATATTTAGTTTCTGTTGAATTTTTCCATTGAGAACATGTTGACGTTTCGCGTTTCGTAAAAATTTTATTATATCATTTTTACTTATGTAAGTGATATTTTTTCACGTATCCGTGTAAATGTTATACAAACAAGTATTTTTCACAACGTTTTTCATTATTCATTTATTACGTTCGGAATGTAATTCCCCCGTTTCAGAAATGAGTGTAAAAAATGAAACGTTATAAAGCGGATTTGCGTTCTGTGAAAAATCACTGAGCTCCGGTTACCCGGTTCTCGTAAGAAGAGTCTATTAGCAACCGTTAACGCCGGTTGGTTTGAAGCCAGCAAAAAAACAGCGTCTGCTTCGTTATATTTCGCGGCTAAAAGAGATCGATGTATGTACCGTGCGGGTGCGTCTAAATGACGTTTATCGGCGTTTCCCTTCGCGGAAAAGAGAGCCGGGACAAAAGGGCGACTAATCGATCTAGCTTTCTGCCCGCGTGTTCCGTCATCCTTCATAAACGTGCTGTCCAAGATTTTCCATAAGCGTCAAAATATACACGTCCCAGCTGGGGCGGCGGTGGATCGTCCGTCATAATCGATTCCCATCGTCGAGATAACGACGGGCTATTTCGCTCCCGAAATTTCGCAAGTCACGCCGAATCGCGGCGATCCCTCATCGAGGCCGTAGCCGCGTTAAACGCGCGATCGAGACTTATCGATCATTCCGCCCGCAAGCCTCTGATATACGAGATATCACACAGTTTCTCTCTTTCTCTCCCTTCTTGTAGAATTTTATTCCGAATCATTCGAAATAACATGTTCAACGTCTGTCGAGCGTTTCATTCGCTTCAAGTTCGGAAAGATATTTCCGTGAAAAATGGTCTTTCCGAATGTCACGTCGTAATCAACGATTTTAGTTGAGAAGAAACTCTTCGAAATTCGCGAGTTCTATACATTGAAAAAATGTATTTAACGTAAAAGAATATTATAGATTGGTTTTTGAAAATTTTCAGGATTAACCGAGTTTCTTGTAAATGTAAATTATTATAGATATATATATATATATTTTTTATGAATATATCGCTCCATATTTTTCCCAAGAAAAGACGAGTCATTGCGTCATCACGTAGCTCTCTCGCGTCATGAAACGTCTATATCGAGCGTAATATTCATCGAATAGGAATGGTTACATCTGCCGGTTTAGGGGTTGACGCATAAACGGAGAAACAGTACTTCAAGGGTTGGTAGTAGCCGACTGCGCTCTCTCGGAGCTCTATAACTTCCTCGTCATTCACGTGAATTTCTATGCACGTCGAAATCGCGCTCGTAAGTGGGCTCGTAAAGAGTTGAATGCTTTTTACTTTTTTTTTTTATTTCGTCGTTAATGCTAGAAAACAAATGATTCGGTCTTAGTCGTGAGAAAAAATGTATAATTTTATTGTATATCTCCAAATACATACGTGTGTAAAGAGATTTTGATATAGTAAGATGATAAGAAGAATAATTGCGAATAGATAAAAAAAAATGTTTTCTTATCATAATTAATTTTCATGGCATATTTATTAAAAAAGCAACAAAGTTTCAGAGATTACAAGAATTTAATTGATTGCAAGAGGACTAAAAAAAAAAGAATAAGAATCACATTTAAGAAAATTGATCGACGTTTCGTATATACATGCATTTTCGGTTAAGAGTCAACAATTTGTTTGACGTTAAATCGAGGCCGTCGTTTGCTTTGAAATATCAAATATTCACACACACATACAAGAACGGGAAAATAAATCGCTCTCAGCTAACATAAATTCAACCTTGTCGGATTCGACGATGAGCAACGGTGGATCAAATTTAAGATAAATTTATCGTCGGTCCAAAAATTCCATAATAAACGACACCGCGATTTTTCTCACCCTTGTTTTTCGCGGATCATTTTCGGCGCGGGGTATCGCGACCAAACATCAGCATGGACTCCGGCATAAGTACCGGCGTATTCGCGGGGCGTTTTCGAGGGCACTCAACGAACGAAGATACATCGCTTCGATGGGAAACGACGGGGATATTTCGCCGACTCGCCGGCGAAGTTCGCCCCGGCTAACGCGAGTTCGCGAATTCCCTGGGCCGGAGAGGCGGCGATTTTTCATCGTTTCAAGTTTCGCCGACGTTTTTCATCGCCGTCGGACGATCTTCTCTCACTACACTTTCGTCGAGCTCCCGACGAGCTTCCTAAATCACGCGCGCAACACAGCTCGCGATAAGAGACACGGCTTCCAGGATTAGAGAGGCCAGTCAGGTAGTCGCGATAAAAAAGTTCCGTCAGAACTATATCTATTGTCCATGGCAATCCCGATGGGTTACCAACATAAGTTTTCTATATATTGTACCTAATTTCTTCTTTTTAAGCGAAGAAAAATTGCGCTCAGCAATGCAATAGGTTTCATAAAAGTGTTTTATATGAAAATAATTGACCGAGCGAGAATAAAACTAAGAATATTTCGGCTTGCACAAATAAAATCTTCTATCTACGGTTTCCATTTCAGTGCGTCTGATAAGAAAATTGTGAAAGCCGCTCTCCGGAAACGCGGACTTTTATCCAAATTAGCGTCGTTACTTTTGCGTGGGAGCGCGTCGAGGAAAGATTTCAATTTTCCACTTGGGTTTGAAAAGGCAGTTGGCACACCTCCGCAAGCCGGTCCAGCACGTTTTATTAGCGTTTCTTGAGACGATGAAGCGGATTTAGTTCTTACTCGCCCGCCACTTTCTTTGGCTAATCCGATAACAGCCGCAAATAAACTGCGGTGAAATGTAAGCGGTAACGTTTACATCTTAAAGTGATGTCACCGGATTTTCCAATACCGCAAAGATTATGTTAATAGATAATTTATAGCGTCCTCTTTTTAAATTGTACGGGATCAGCTCTTTTAAGATTTTAAATGAGATGAAACTAAACAAGAATTTATCCATTTATCGATATGAATCGAAGCATACGTTTCGAAAATTAAATTTGTGAATTTGTTTGTTTTATTATTAGACTAACGCAAGTGTGCAAATTATTTTCACATTTAATGTAACGTTATTCATATACGTATATTATATCATATGATAATATCATATGTTATAATGTATAATTTATTAGAACTTTCTTTCATATAACGCACGTGTGCAATATATGCCTACGTATTATTGATTGTTATACATATAATGTAGCAATTGGAGTAATACCAACTTAGCAAGGAGCCCGGTATATCAGCTACCGAGCACGGATTTCTCCGGATAAACGGAGTTCCACTGTACCTAACAAGCTCTGCGCGAGATCGCCGAAGATCCCGGAGGTGCAACTCGCGGGAACTCGTCGAAAGGGCAGGATGAAGCGAAGTTGAAAGCGGGAGGGTATATAACGCAGTTAAGCACTCGGTATTTTTCTTTCGCGACGCAACTTTGCGCGCCGCGGAAACTCACCGGTCGTTCGCCAGGAAGGGAATATGAGGTTTATATCGCGCGATTTTCCCCGTAGAATTTATTTATTATATGATGTAGAGATAAAAATACGCATATTAATCGCGCTTGAAATATGTTTGTTCCAGCAAGATATTTGGTGAATTTCACATCGCCATATTTTTAAATATATTATCAAAATAAGCTGTAGTACATAAATATAAGATGTTTTTTTCTTCCAACGATACGATAACCGCTCCAAAAGTTCTCGGCGGAAACTTTCGCCAAATTGACATATTTATCTTATCAACGCCATCGTGGAAAAAAAGAAGGAGAACCCAAGTTACGACGTGGTTTTAACACCGAAGTTTCAACGTCAAATTCTTACTCACTTTTACAATGTCTCGCGCGTCAAATTGTAATGTTATTTCGCCAGCGAATAAATATCTCGCAATTGTTGCGAAATGTTTGTTCTCGCCGTGAACCCACGGCGAACAAAGGACATCGCTCTTTATAACAGCGTAAAGTCGAGTGACTTCGAATACGGCGGCAATAAAAGGCGACGCGATAAAGCCGAGGTGGCGAGGTTGGAGTTTAACTCCCGGTAAAAATGCGCCGCGTTCTATTTTCCTTTAAATCGTGCGGATTTCGTGGCTCCGGGCGCGGCGTAGTGCGCGTCCCGCGTGGAAATCCACGCGCCGGTAAAACTATCGAAACTTTAGCGCAATATCACCGCGGCCGTTTGACTTACGATCGCGACTCTATTGCGACCCGGGGGCTTATCCCGGCGCGATGTCCCCTCCGGTCGTGGTGAACGCGCGTTCTGTCCGCGCGCGATGCGGAAATCTCGTCGCGCCGCGCCGCGACACGTCGCGCAATTCCAACACGATTTGCGGATAAGTCGGAAGGTAAATGTAAATAAATGTCGATCGTATAGACACTGAATAAATGATGCTCGTTAATACTTAATAAAACTGTCACTTGGCGCATTGCTGCGCCACAATATATGAACTCATTAATTATTAATATATGTATATACGCGAAATATTTATCGAGTAATTATTAATAAAGTCAATGCGTTCAGCACGCCCAATTTATCCCATGAATTCTACGTACACAAATTCTACGCCTTTGAAATGCAATGATACAGAATTATGTATATAAAAGTGTCATTTATTATTGTGCAATACGTAATTCGCTTTATTACATAAATGTGAATAAGTTTAAAGTCTTTAATTCGAAGCGTGCATTTTTATTTATTTTTGTGAATTGTTCTTTGTCTTTCCGATGCGACGTATTTAAAGAATCGATTGCATTTCTGGTCGCTAAAGTGACGTTGAAAATTAAACACAGGCAGACGCAATAATACTCGCAAGCTCCGAGACGTATCGTTCGCGCTTTATTTCGAGGGAAATTTCGTGTTCCACACACCACGAATGATGGTGAAACGCCATTTGTTCTTTCCCACCGAAATACCCGAAACTTTCACGACAGAGGGTCGAAAAATTACAGAGCCGATCACGCACTGTTTTCGGAAGATTAACCATTTGGTTGTTTACACAGTTTTACCGTTTTCTAATACCGAGATACACACAGTTTTACATTCTCAAGATCCAACACTGTATACTTCTGTTTATTTCCATTGTTTTAAAAACATAGATTTATTAGGAATTTATTAGGAATTTTTCAAAACTTCATTTTCTATATTAATCTTATTAAAGAACTTATTCCTTTATTAACGTATATGTGTTAATATCTCGTTCTCTTTCTCTCTCTCGTTTCAAAAGAAATCAACAAGCTTACTTTACAATTTAATTATTAACTCAACACTTAACGTTTATTATTATTGTTACTCCTTGCCGACTCCATTTCTAATTCTGAAAAAGCTTACTCTGGAACTTAATTGTTAACTTAACACTTTAATTAACTTTAATTACCCATTGCGTAATTCTATTTCTAATTCTTGCGTCTTTGGAGAAAGAGGAAAAAATAAAAGCCGGTTAATTCTAGTTAATGCTTGCGATTTAAAAGGACACGCAGCAATATTTTATAAGGCGATCTGAAAGGGAACGATCGGCGAATTGAGAAGAATCTCGAGGATTATTTCCGCGACGGCAAGCAGTTTAAGTCGAAGCCGCGCGCAACTCCGAGAAATTCCGGTATCCTCGCCCGCGAAATCCGTAGCTTTATTACGCGAGCCTGACGCTGGCGGAATATTCTCCGCGCGCGTTCCCCGTTTCTCTCCTGGTGGAAACGTTTATTTTTGTTGGAAATTCAACGCGGACGCGCGTACGTTCTCGCCGTGGAGAGGATGCAGTATTTTTGTTCTCTGCTCGTATATATACAGGAAGGGGGAGAGAGAAAGAGAGATACACTGCATCGAGCGCGGTGCGACGGCTCTCGAGTGAATTTACCATGCCCGTGCGATACCGTTAAAGGCAACGCTATTAGACGTACGTACGTAGCAGCGACGGCAGCAGACGTATCGTGAAACGTATGTACGTATCGCGGCGGCAATAGCAGTCGGGGCCGTCAGTAAATATGGGCCGAAGTAGATACCATTAAATCCAGACGCGATACAGCGCGCCGGCCGGCTGCTGCTGCTCCTGCTGCTACTGTTGCTGCAGTTGGCCCGCACTTCGAACCGTTCGTCTTAAATTGCTCCCATTAAACGCACGTATGCGCGCGTAAATCCTCGCGGTGTCGGCCGCCGCCGCGATTCGATTATTCGCCCTATAATTCGGCTCGCCGCTCTGCCTTGCGCTGATATGCGTTACGCCGCCGCCACGTGTTTGTTCATTATGTTCCGTTGTCGTGACGTTGATCGATCTCCCACCGCAAGATTGCACGGAGCGTTTGGGAAAGTGACGTGTGGATGGTGCCATGATCACGTAAAGTGTTTCATTAAATTAATCTTAAATGAAAATCACGAGAGCAAGGTCAGATAATTAGGTCGTAATTTTTTTATGCGTAAAGTGGAATAATGTAATTATTAGTAATGTAACAAAAATGGATGCTTTTATAGAATTATTAATGAAACAAAAGTTATTTCTCTCTTTGATGAAGACTTAAAAAGCGTGAATATAATTCAAAGTAAGCACTTAATTTTTTAAACATTACAAGTCTAAATGATAAGAAAATATTAAAATATATATATATATATATATATTGCCGAATTTAAGGTTGATGTTATAATGTAATTGCACAGACTGCGCATGTACATTTTCCTCCGAATATAACTGAAATTTAATGAGAAGTTTAATTAAGAAACTAATTAGTCTACTTTAAAATTTGCTCAATGAAATTAAGATGCAGATAAATAAATAAGACTCAAACCTCAATTAATTTTAATAAGCGAAAGCGTTAATCTTAATTATAATTTGGTAAAATATTTAAATTTAAAACTTTCAATTTTTCCAATATCTTTGAGATGTCGTTATATTTTCTTAGACTACCCTTTAAGAAAAATCAATGTCGAGATGAAATCTGTTCCAAATTGCCTCGAAAGTTTTGCACGTAAAAAAAAGATACAAAACTTTTTCATGATTCCATTTTCATTTTGAATCGCATTTCATTCGAAGTTCCGTGTCATTGTTATGAGAATGAGCGTGTTTTTTGTTCTAAGATTGATAGACGATGATGAGAACCGAGACAGAAATTACCTTTAGGTGCTTTTACGTTTCTCTCTTTTACTTAACGGTAAAGTCCTGTTCGTGATTCGATTCGACAGACCTATCATCAATCTTAAATGATTACTGCCTCATCAGCTGATTCGATTAAATCTTTCTCCTCTCTCATCCAATTTGATATAAGCTCTCATTTCCTTTATCAAAGTGGAACTCAAATTATTTGATTTATCATGTCAAATTTCGCAATTAACAATCAAATTAAATTGTCGTATCAGAGTGTAGTGTGAAAGAAATATTAAATCGATTGATTTTTTAAATTTTTCTTTATTAATCTCAAAAAAGTTTCTTATATCTTATTTTAAAATTTTATTACATGAAAATACGAAAGCATCGAGTTTTCGAGGAAGACGTTTAATAATGTACAAAATAATTAAACATGATTCTAATGTATATACAATTAGCATTCTTTATGATTTACATCTTCTTTGTGTCTTAAATTTTCATTATAAATTTTTAAAACTTATTAAAACTAAATTAAACAAGCTAAACTTTGGTAACTTGTTCTTCTTATATAT
>JAJVSH010000050.1:1230303-1261334 GCA_021460005.1 Tetramorium alpestre
TATATATAAATTTTTATCTTCACGTTTCTGTCATAATTTAATTTAAAGATTTAAGAAGAAAATTTTTTTTATATTCTCATCCGTGATATAATCCGACTAATCGATAACGTTGTGCTTTGTGTTTCAGGGAGCCGAATTGTAAACTGAGATCTCTGAACGTATCCAAATGTCTTCTGGGCGGCTTGGATGCTGGCTGTTTAGGCGAGACCATAAGAAAGGCCCGTAATTTGGATGCCTTGAGGGCCGCTGGAGCATCAAGACCAGCCGACGTAATGCCCCTGGTGCTGGCCCTGACGGAAGCGCCCTGTCTCCAGCTGCTAGACTTGTCTAGTCCCCGACTGGCTCTGGATGATCATCCTTCGAGGCTGTTGTGCCACGCTCTGGCCAGGAACACGACTCTTAAGCTGCTCAGTCTGGAGGGATGGACTTTCCGGATAGAGGTGAGATATTTCATTGTTATTCATGCTTATTAGTTACGTTTTAATGCGTTTTATTTGCCATCGTAATGAAAAGAATATATAATAAACAAAAAAGCAACGAAAAAATGAAACTGCAAGGGGCTTAAAGCTTTCATTGTTTGAAGCATACTTCTTGAATTTTCAAACGATAGCTTCGTAAAAGTAAAAGCATCGATTTAAGATATATCAATAAAGTTAAAAATGTTTAATGAAATTTACTAATCATGCATGTTCGATACATTTAATTGACTTTGAAATGTTTAATTAAGAGAGTAGCAATATTTCCGAAATAATGTTGATCGAATTTTTTTAATGAGATGAGCTCTTTCAGTATTATTTTTCGTAATAAGCGGGAGAATCCGTTCGTTAACAATTAAATTTCCTGCGTTTTAAAAGGAAATTTCAACGTAAGATTCGTTATTATATCTCGCGAATAAACATCACATTTAGAGTAGGCGACGAAATGTCTAGCCTCTGTCGTAACGTCATCTATTTTCGTATTTTCGCGTGCTAAGAAGAGTAGAGCTCGCGAAGGCGAGATCGCGGGCGGCGAGATAAGGATAAATTAGAAGGAGCGGAAATTATTTGCTCTTCCGTGCGGGTGTACAATACAGAAAAGTGCGAGACGGTAATGTTCCGCTACACCTCCGCAGCCGCAGAAACTCACAATAGCAAGAAAATGGAGAAGGAACCAAACGTCCAACTAATAGTCTTGACAACAATATCTCATTACTCATTCATGCTATTAAAGACTTTCATCTCCAGAATTATACGTAAATTAATAATGCAAAAATCACTAATTGAGCGTCAATCTTTCCTAAGAAGATTGACACATGAGATAGAGAAATATTCAAATAAGAACATATAATATTTATAGTTTTAAAAAATAGCTCTAAATTTAGATATACAAAAGCAAAATCAGTAGAACATTTGTTTCAAAATTTCTAAGGCGCCATTATTTCAATCGGTGTCAGCAATGAATTATCGATCAAGATTAGTGTCAATGTGGCCGTAATTAATATTAATTAATTGCTATATTCGCTCGCTGAACTCGTCAGTCATTTCGCCACACGATGCAAAATTACATTTAAATTATCTACGCCGCATTGCATGTTGATATCATTCGGCCCATAACGAGGGTCCTCCGTTCTATCAGCAATAACTCGTGGCGATACTCTCGAACCATTAAACGATAATCGCCGACGATGAAAACAAGGAGCTCGCACGACGCTCCGACCCAGCTGGTGCATCCGGCGTCGCAATCTTCGCGTTCGATAAACGCCTCTTGCAAACGGTACACGCTCGCATTCTAACCCCTGTAGTAGTAGCGATAACAATTAATATTTACTAAAACCAGGCGAGAGGAGCAGTGGTTAAATAACGTCAGATTAACGCGAATATAGAACATCGATGTCATAACAACGTGGCGTTTAACCGTTTCGCCGCGAAATTTCCGCAACCCCTGACTCGCCCCATACTCTCTCTCGCAACGTAATATTCTGCCCTTCACGTAAATTTCATGAGAAACAATTTCGCCTTCTCTCTCTCTCTCTCTCTCTCTCTCTCTTACTCTTTCTCTCTCTCTTATTCTTTCAAACTGACGCTCTTTGATTTTAATAAGTTTAACAATCGTTTAATTTGAAACGCTTTTGGTCAGAAGTGTGCCTAAACTTTGCAAAAGACGAATTTTCTTCCACTGTAGTTACATCCAAATAAGTATCTCGGAATCTATAAAGGGATGCAGGAGGAATCGCTCTCATCGGAAAACTGCAATATCGTTTCGATACGAAGTTCTCTAGTTAGATTCACGAGTCAATATTGTTTCCATTTCGTTAAGCTTTGAGACGTCGGCT
The DNA here is from genome assembly GCA_021460005.1 of Tetramorium alpestre. Classification (NCBI taxonomy): domain Eukaryota; kingdom Metazoa; phylum Arthropoda; class Insecta; order Hymenoptera; family Formicidae; genus Tetramorium; species Tetramorium alpestre. Next base: position 1,232,615 of record JAJVSH010000050.1, read on the forward strand.
AAAGCCGGGCTGAAAAGAGAAGCGAAAGAAAGAGAGACAAATAGCTAGACAGAAACAGAGAGAGAGGGAGAGAGTACGCTCTAGAATTTATAGGGAGAGGTCGGTATTGCGGTATGCGTTTGGAATCTGCAAGACTGCACCCTCGGGGTGTACCGGTGAGCTTTCGAAGAAGTTATCGAACGCTTCGAGAGATCAACGGAAGAAATCAACGAGGGCGGCCTTTGGTCTGCCAACAGTAACTTTGTATCCCGTAGCAAAAGGGAATCGACTGGAGCTCTGCGGTTTTCTGCGTCGAGTGTCTGATCTGTCTGCTCTTTCGAACCCGGAAATTGCCGGGTAAAACATTTTTGTAGCTTTTAACCTGATAAACTAACTTTTTTAAACCACACTGTCGTGAGATCAAAGTAGTATAGCATGTAATAACCGTGAACAACTTTTTGAGTTACGTTGTAGACGTTTCTCGCACATGTGTCGAAATACTCTGAACTGTAATTTACGCAAGTTGCATTTTACTGATTAATAAACATTAATATTTTATAACTTAATATACAATTTCTAGAAAAAAAATTATAATATTAAAGTTATGAAATGAAATACCGCAAAATAAGACAAATGCAAATTAGAATTCTTCAAATATAAAATTTTTATTTACATTTTTCTTTTATATTTTATAACTTAAGATTATATTTAGAACTTTAAGATAATTGCGTGGGGAATAAACAATCGATGAAAATATATTTCTCTTTCATCTAATAAAAGAACTTACTGTCTAAATAATTCAAGGGGAAACATATTTCTTCCACGCGATGGATTAAATTTGAAGAACTTAGTAACAACATTTATCGCGCAGGACCTCGCAGGACAGCGCATATTTATCGCTATTTATTTACCCGGCGAATATTGTTTACAAGCCGCGAGTTCCTGCCGAGCTCCTGGCCGCAATTAAAGACTTTCAAAGTACATGCTAACGAGCGCGGTCGCTTCCGTCCGTCGCGCGACGTAACAACCTTGTGCGTTTAATCGCTCGACATTTAATCACATTCATAACGGCGAAATTTTGAAGCGCGCACTCTGTACCTTACAGAGCGGCTGAGGATACTGAAAATGCAGGAGAGCCCATTTTCAATTTTAACTTGAGACATATTTCGCTGCATACGCGCGATTTGTGAAACAAATTACAATATTACAATATCTTCTTTATCGCGATATTAAATATCGAATGTTAATTACTTTTTCATCAAGATAAAAAGTCACTTTTAAAGGCGCGAAATTCTATTAACATAATGCTATATGAAATTACGGAAGTTTCTTAAAATCTCACGCGAATATTAAAAGCATTGAATTTCTCTAAATATAGACTACAATTTTAATTAAGAAGGAAGAGTAATTAATAAAGAGATTATTGTATTATCATTATTTTTCTCTCATTTATGGAGACAATATCACGCCTCAAATTTGAATACGAGCCACTTGGTCTCATATTATATACGGTAGCCTTTTTAGTCTGCTATTCGCCCTTATTCGCCCCTTCTGTCGCTTTCTCCGGAATTGCTGGCGACGAGCCATTATCTCGTCAAGATACGGGTTGCGAGCGACAGAGACGATCTTGCTTGTAAACGACTTGAAATTAGGACCGAAGGAGGGAACGAAGAAGGAACGAAAGAAGAGGGACGCAGCCGCGAATAATCCCAACAGTCGCATACCCTGCGAGTGGATAATTAATTATCGGCGATTCCAGTTCGCGCTAAGAGAAGCGTGGAATAAGGGTGACGGCGCGGTGGGGGCGCGCACGAGCGCAAGGGGTGGCCTCCGGGATAGCTCGAGTATTGTTTAGACGCTCACTAATTACGGAACAGTCAGCCCGGGAACTCGACCCGCCGGGCGGAAGCGGTATACTGGAGATACCTTCAATTTATTTTGCTCTTACGCGGCCCGGACCCCATTGTCTTAGCTCGTTTATTAACGGCGACGCCACTCCGCGGTCTGTTCGCGAGGGTGGATCTTTAAGAGCGTGTTTTTCACTGCGGGACACGGGACTTGAAAAGGCATTCGCGCACCCGTTTCCTATGGTTTCAGATAAATGCGTAGTTTATAAATCTCATCTAACCTTTCGTTTTAATTTGAATCTTGCTGTGACATTCTTTTTATTCTGCTTAAAGACTTTTAATTTGGCACATAATTATTTACTGTTTTGATATCTTAATTTTAATTTCATACTTCTCGGTAACCGATATTCCAGAAATATTCTCTCGGAAATAACTATATGTTATAATAGCGAGAAAAGAACTGTAGCTTATATCGACAATATATAATATATATACGGGATTTATTCTGAAGCTCTTTCCTTCGAGGGGAGACACGAGATATGGACACCCCACCTGCTACGCGAAGGGATTATTCAAATCCGAGCGTAGGACTCAATTCTCCCGCGAGAATCTTTCGAGCCTTCCTGGAAATCTTCGTGGTAGTTTATTATGCTGTCGATGGGCGGAATTTTTTTCGTTTATCCGATAACGACAGGATCATCGAAAATGATGATCTAATCCTCTACTGACACGTGATTTTCGCAAAATTGCTAGTTAATCATGGCTTTGTGTCCCTCTTTCAAAACAGTAGTATGCCTTCTCATGTATTATGATAAAGAATTTTTACGTTTATCAAGCTAGAATACCTAGGCTAGAATACATAGGCACAATCATAAAACTGTGCGGAGAATTTAGTGCTCTTTATGTGTTAATTTAATCTATGCTCTAGTCCTGATTTTATTGCTCTAGTCGTTTTGCGAGAAATTATTTTTATCCTAGCTTTTAAAAAAGTTGAAATATTCATTTAGAAAAAAGAGTAATTAAAAAAGACACTTGTACTACAATTTAAAATTATGTACTTTTAATATTCTAGTTTAAATTTTGGTGCACTACCCCTTACAACTATTTTCGGACTATGGAAGAATAAGAAAAATAAGAAATTCTGTGAACTAGTTAGCTTTGAATTAAATATCAAAATCTTTTATTTATCATTCTTTATCGTTCATGAAATTCGGATAAACTTTATTTGTTCGGAATATTAATTAGAGATTTAATTACCAAAATATTTAACATAAAAAATAAAAATCTTTATGTTTGTCGAGAAGTTACAGCGTCGAGATTAAAGTCGCGACAATACTATACAGTTATTCAAATGCAGTGTTGCATTCAACTTCCTGTTCTAATTTATCGGTCGCATTATTCGTTGCAGCTCGCGTTTGCGACCTAATTATTATTACGCGCGACTATTTTATATGCAGCGCGAGATAAAGCCGGATTTTAATAAGCGAATACGGCTCTTCGCACTTCATAATTACGCCGGTTCTTACTCCGCGGATCATCGCCTCCGGGATTAGACATTATTCAAGTGCGCCATTTCATTTTCTGTCGTAAATGTATTGCTCGCATTGTTCATAGCACTTCATTAGTTTGCTACTTTGTTCGCACCGACCCGATTTCTGCCCCCCGTTCCTTATCAGATGGAGCGGAAACTTTAACAAGAAAACGTGTCGCGCTTCTTGCCATATTTTTTTTCTCCTTCGCTGCGAACTGACCGTTACGTTTAATTTAAAACTTGGAAAAACCGACGAAGCGAACTTAAAATTACATTGTGATGAAAAGAAGATACGGAATTAATAGCTACGGCAAAAATAGCAGGATCGTAAGTTTTTTTTCGATACGAAGAGATAATTCAACAACATGTTGCAACGATAGACAAAGGTCTTGCAAAGTAAGGTAGTAAAATAAATATCAAATTTAAAATATTAATATGTACGATTCATGTTGCGAATAATTCTTACAATAATACGGCGAGTCGCAAATGTACTCTACAAAAGAATTCTACAGAACATCTCTTACATTCTTCAATACGTAGACGCATTCTTTTCATTGTATCTCTTACAGGATGCTTTTAGACTTCTTTAAACTTTAATGCGCAGGTCTTTTCAATTCTGTCGAGTTGTTAAGATTTACAACGCTCTCGCGCAGCGAAAGCTTAACAAGAGGCTCGAGGCATTATTCGCTACATAATAATTCATACAACAGTTTACTGTCTAATAGCGTAAATGATTAATAAAAGAGAAGAGAGATATTAAAAGAGAGAGCTAGGAGAACGAGGCGATAAATCTCGAGGAGGAGAAAAAAAAGGATACGTGCGTTTCATTACTTCTCGCAAATACAAAACTCGCTCGCGGGATTTGCTCGAATGTACATATTCTGTTTTGGCGAGCATTTTTATTTTACACTCGCGTAAAAATTGCGAGGTGCGAAAAAACAGAAGAGGAGAGCAGCTGACGCGTGATAATCGTAAACTCGAATCGATTCGCCTTTATCTAAGTCGGGTTTTCCCTCCGATTTCTAACCGTCCCAGCTTATCTCGCATCTTACATTCTTTTTCTACCTCTCGTCAAATAGGATTTTGCTCTTTTCCCTCGGACTTATTTGCGAGCACGGTCGGTTTACTCCCTTTTTATTGCTGTTCCGTGCTGAAATCGTGAAATTGTGGATAGATAACAATCGATGCTCAAGTCAATGAGAAAGCAGCGCGAAGATAAATATTTGCCTCTTTAATATTCTAAAAATTTATAATTTAATAATAATAATTTATTATGTATGTACAAGATTTTTATACAAAATCGAAAAGAAAGAAAAAAATTGCATATGCAAATATGAAAATGGTAAAATGCCAGCAAGGCTATTTCAATGCCTACGAGATGGAAAAATAAAAAGAAAAATGCATTAAATATTAAATGTTTGAACTAAAATACATATATAAAAATGTTCGTACAAATATAAATCTAAGTAAGAACATATAAAAAAAAATTTATAAATCGTTACATTATAACAGTGATAATAATAAGGTACATGCATATTTATATTGAAAACTCCAAGAAAATAAAATAAAATTTTTTCAAATTTACATGTAGATAAAATTAATTTTTTAATGTTGAAGCTTTTAATTATCACCAGATAACAATTGCATTATTCTGTGTTGTTAGCAAATGGTTTTTTTAATTTAATTTAATATATTTAACGACTGTATCCTTTTATGCTTTAGCTATTATTTTTTCTCGTTTTTCTTCACCTTCCTCAAAATCTTTTCGAATAAAATTCGTCTCGAATCGACATTACTTTGTCGTCACATACGTTAATTAACATGTTAATTATCGCATAATTTAATGCTGAAACAAGTAATGAAAGAGTTGCTGGAAACTGAATTAAAGCGTCATATTGATGAAAAATATAAATTCTCGGCTGAAATAAAAGCGGAAGCGACGAAGTCGAAATGGAAACGGATGTGAAAACATTCGACGAATGACATTCGAGCGAGACGGTAAAACGCGACGATGAATGGAGTGTCGAAGCGGCAAATGGGATTCAGCGGTATCAAATACGACGAGTAGCGCATATCCATTTCTAAAAATGTCCTCGCATGCGTGTAAAACATGTATCTATTATATCTTCTTATTTACTTGACACGCGATGGAAGAATAAGTTGACTTCGGAACCGATATTAGATACAGTTCTCGCAAACTGCAAACGTTGAATCACATTTACGAGAGAAATCAATTTTGTAATATATACATATAGCACGTTGAAAAAACATCTCTCTCAGGCAAATTTTGATGATGTATGAGATTAACAGCGCGAAAGAAGAAAGTTCTATAGATGCATATCAAAAAATTTTAGAGTTGCTGCGATCGTTAACGCGGTAATACTCTGTCACGGAGAGCGATTTTCCGGAAACAATATAAAACACAATAAAAAAGTAGACAACGAAAGGCGACTAGCGATGGCGACGCCTTTCTTTTATTACCGATGATATTCAGTATGCGGTGAGGATGAAATCGCTGAAGAAGAATGCGGCATTAGTGGGTTTTTGTTATGAAAACTCCTTACAGATTATGCATCGCATTGCATACTGCGGCGCGATATAAATATCATCGATTTCCGATTTTCTCCGCGATTCTCGAATACCACTTCGACTCCGGATCATTTAATTTATGCTGCACAGGATTACGACTGCGATATGAACTCAGTGTCTTTTAATATCTCTACTTGCAACACTTGCAAAATCAATAAAATTATAGTACATATCGATATAAATATTTGTCAAGTATATGATTGATTTGTCAAGTATGATGAAGAAAATATTTTATAATATATTTTACATGAAAGTGTATACAGTGACCCTTATCAAAATCGTACTATTATTACGAATTTCCTTTGAATATTCGTAATTTGAATATTCGAAGATGTCTATCACAATTAAAGTCTAACACAATTAAAATAATCCGCATTTATAATAGTTGTAATAGATAAGAAAATTAAAATGTTTTATGTAGTACGAGGTAATATAATATTATAAATAATTCTTAAAAGAAACATTAAATTCGAGCCATAATGTTTGACGCGATGACGAATCGTTGCTTTATGCTGTATTTTATCCTTTAAGTCTTGACGATTATCCATATTTACATTTACTGATTGCTGCTGTTTATACTTCGAAATGAAATAAATCGCACGTGATTACGTAAATCTGATACCTCCTAAGTGGTTCTTGTCGTAAAAATGCGGAATAAAAAGGCCATAAAGCACGACAGTAAAAATACTACATTGAATTAGACGCACTATCATTTTCTCGTTATCTGGAATCACTTCAGCCAGCTTATTTAAATTTACTGTTGATCCTCTGGATGTTGTTAATCCTGAATTGTACATGTCTCTAAAAATGTTCATAAATTGGATTTACATGTATAACATATAGATAAGATGTGAAGGATGAATATAATGATTAAAAATTAATTACTCACTCTTTTTACTCACAAATGGAAATCTCATCTACATTGTGGTTTTAATATATCAGTATGGAATATGTGTCAAAAAAGAAGGAAGATTTTTAAATCTAAAAAATTAATTTACTCCACAAGATAAATATATCATTTGCGAAATGCAATTATAATCTTTCTCAATTTTTTAATTATAATAGAATGTGAAGTTTTTATAGTATTATGAGAGATATTATGACGCATTCATGTAGTTATTATTCACACGTGAATAATTTATTCAGCATAATGTTCGCGAATTTTAGCCAATTTACTGGGAGGAAAAAACAAAATCGCTACTTTAGCATGTAACACGGATTTTCATTCGCCAGCACCGCATAAATCCGGTAACGAGCAATGCGATCGGAGGACAGTAAACGGCGAATAAAGGCCAGGACGTTCGCATCGACTTATTTAAATCCAATGCCGACCCGAAAGAGAATAGTAAGCAGGGTCGCCGTTATACGGGGAGCCCCCATCTTCAGTCGCTATAAAATACATTTCTGGGACGAGAGACACGGGCTTTTCCCATTCCTCGGCTCCCACGGCGTGTCGTCGGTAATATTGCTTGCAATAAATTACGCGGTCTTCTCTCCCAGCTTCATCCCCGGCCTCTCCCCCTTCTCTTTCTCTTTCCTCTCCGTCTCCTTTCTCCGTCGCGGAATCTGCCGCGTCCTGAATATCCTTCGGGACGATCCCGAACGGGACTCCCGGACGACATATCGCCGAAAATTTTCGCCGGAGAATGTCGAGTCAGCTGACATATCTGCCCCTATTCGCCTTCGGACGTTGAGAAATCGCACGTTGGAATTTTAACTCTCGTGCACGCTCCTTTCCGAAATACCTAAGCCTAATTGCATTTTTGTATACGCCATCATATTTGCAAGGAACCCTCTTTTATTTCCATTGTATGAGGAATAGAAGGGAAGGGTATCTTTTGGCCTTGATATAATGTTCTCTACGTATGTACTGATACATTAATATTTTGACGATCCTTGGAGAGAGAAAGGAGATCAGGACATCATTCTTGAAATGCATCTTACTGTTCTTTCGTAAGCACTATAAATTATGGATATTTGACTGTACATATAGTTATCTGAATATCTAACACTTATTCCCAGTTTTTTAACGTTTACCTCGAAAATATCCACACCTCGCTCTTTCGTAATAACACTTGATCATTTCTGTCTCCAGATCCGTGATTTTTTTGTCATTATATTTTAAGTGCTTTCACAACACTCTCGAGGCCCTTCCGAGCGAAATTTACTCACAGAAAAGATATCGTCTTTTGAAATCATCCTCATAAAGAATGGCTATCTGGGAGCCGGACGTTATCTCGGGATTAAAAGTCTTTGTCTCGAATCACTGACCAGTCCATCGTACACTTATAACCGTTCACGTTCCGTTTTAAGTACTCGTTCGCCCTTAACCGCCACGACCCGCCCTTAACGCGTATAAGCCGGGAGGGTGGAAATAGAACGCGCGCGGCGGCGGCGGTCCGGACGCTTAATTCGCGGAATATCGCGGATAAATTGTATAACCGGAAAATCTCCCCAGCTGTTTGCTGATACCGCATAAAGGGTCGGATTTAATATTACGAGCGGGGGATGCGATTATAAACAATGCAACCCGCCGAGACTTTCAGTAACCACCTTCATACCACTCGCCACTTCTATTGCTATTCTACACGTCACAAACGTGCCCCTGGCTGGCGATTATCATCCCAAAGAAGCCGTCAGGAACAGAGTTATGAACCGCTCTGGTCCTGGGCGCGAAATCGCCAGGCTCTTTGAGAAAACAGAGGATATTAAAAACTAAAATGTTTGAAACTGTCTAGCAGCAAATGTATTTATTTTAAATTTATCGTGTTTTTCATTTCTTAACGTTTTGTTATTAATTTTATCATTTTATTATATGTATGTAATTGCAATTTAGATACGCGCGCTCAGCGTATTGTTACACGAGCGAACTTTCTTTAGTAGCAAAATGAATATTCCTCATTTTGGGATCAATTTGCTCGATGCCATGAAAAAATATACTGTCCTGTCGCTCACATTGTCTAAAATGTTAAGGGACCGAACTCGCGAAATATCAGGCGAGAAACGAGGTTTAATACTTCGTCGCCGTATATTAAGTTGCGGTGGCATGGACAATGCCGGGGGTCGGCGACCCATGAACGCGAGTATCCTGATAAAATTTAACGGCTGCACCGCGGCAACGTTCTACATGAATCTCTCTTTTCTCCGACGTCTTGCTTCCCTCCACGTAGTAATAGACACACACATACGTACGCAGTTGACACGCGGCGTTTGCGTCTGACGCTGGTCTATAGAAAACGCAAACAAAGAAATTGATTATTTTAGCGCGACGTGAAGGGGTACGGGAAATGCGCAGCCGACGAAACCTCTTCGCCGTAACTTATAGCTTTCGCGATGAATTCGTAGCCGAGGCTATTCTCATGGAAAATGAAACGCGATGTCTGGCTGTAATTTAACATGGAAAATTAAGGTGTTTTCAGAAGACGAACTTGAAGGAATATATAGCAAAATCCTATTCTTTAATTAGCTTCTTATTTTTTAATAAGCGTGAAAAGAAAATTATAGTTCAAATAAAAGTTTTCATTAGAAAGAAATCCGTTCTAATTTGATGAAATGATTACAATAATATGCAGTTGTATTACTTTGTATATGATATAAAATAGTAAAATAAATATAATAATATTCTAAAATATTATAATAAGAAATAAAATATTCACAGATATTTAAAATAATTTCTTTTAATATTTTCGTGCGTATTACATTACTACAGTTTCATAAAATGATGATAATAATTAAAATAATTGAATATTAAATGAATAAATAATAAGAAAACACGGAATAGTCGAAATAATATTAATTATTACTTGACGAAATAATAATTGAACTTTTCACGGAATTGGGAAAACAAATACATCCCTCGTCAATAACAAATTTGTCATGCGACGAACGGAGAAACTGTGATATTTAACGAATAATACGTCATCGTTTGCGGTTCATTGAAAAGAGAATCGCAAAATCTCGCGAGGCTGTAAAATAATTCATAACCGATGGAGATAAAAGAGAGAGTTATACGGCGCCCGTGCCACGCACCGCAATTAGCGGGAATCAATTTGCGTCGGAAACTATTAAACATCGCTTCCTTCCGTCCTAATTTTCCGGCATTATTCGCTACTCCCGGTCTCAAAGACATGCCAGCTACTGTGCCGCATAAAATTCCGACGGTGTGAATAACATAAATTACAGAGTCGACACGTATCGCCGATAATCAACAAGCCGACAAGTATACATGTGCGATACGTTGTAATTAACGAATGTAATTCTCAGTTTGCAGAAACGATTCCATTTTGCCCGACGAATTATGTGAATGAAATGCGTTCTCATCTCTCTAATCGAAATTAATTCTCTCAATATTTCCAGCTGCTTTTCGAGAATAACGAATATTAAATGTCTTTGATAACGCGAAGGTTATAAACACTGCAACATTTAATAAGAAATTTAAGTTAATTAAACAATTTTTGATTTTATCACATCGAATCTCTCCTCTCTTTCTAAAAATTTTAAATGCTTCTAATACTTCAGGAATTTTTCATTCATTGTTATGTGCTTTTAGGAAGCAAAAGTATCCATAATCGAGCGAAACGCAACTTCATTTTGACATTTTTAACATACATGTTATATGAATTGGAGACTTAATAATTCAGTGAATTGAGTTAACTCTTCGCGAGGGAGTTTGGCAAACCGATATGCGCGCTTCTCGTTTCCATAATTTTCCGTAATACGCAATTATTAATGATACTGCCCAACTTCTCGGTATATACGGACGCATCGTACAACTCGGATTTGGATAGCTCATTTACGTCGTAAGCCAATCGATGATAAACTCGATTTTCCGATCAAGCGATGAAGTTTGTTCGTAATCGGATCGAAACGAATGTTCGTGTAGATCGATTCGCATATTAAACGCGAGTGTTATCATAACGTTCCACATTACATTTAAATTTGCACGTTCATTCATGTGAAAAATGTTACATATTATTCTAATAGGTAAAAAATCAATCCTTGCCGAGAAAGGATATTTCTTCATACGTATATTTCACAATTGATAATGATAACAGGTAACGTTAAATAATTTTAGTTATTTTAGCTTCTCGATATAAAGCTTTTCTGTCGTGTTTTAACGCAACAATATTAATTTTCAAAAATACGTGTTTTTTAAAAATACTTTTTTAAACATTTTTAAAAAGAGGATATGCAGCACACGTTTCAAATAATTTGTTAGGTATTATTAAATTTTTACATTTAAGAATATTTACAATAATGCATTGAGCGTAATACTTTTATTAATTTATTAAAGTATAGTTTTTTATATTATATTTAGCACATATATACAATAAACTTATTAATCTTTAATTTTATTAATAATGTATTTATCTATTTATTATACGTTATCTATAGAATTTTATGTTTAATTCCAACTTTAAAGAAAAGTAGATATTTCGTAACTAAAAAGATTAAAAAAGTTTAATTTATTTAGAGAAAGACTTATGTAAAAAAAGCTTAATTTAACTAAAGAAAGATTTGTCTATTTATATCATTATGTTCGACTTATTATTCATTCGGGGTGGTTTTTCAGTTCGTTCACAACGCCATACAAGGTGGAATGGCGTAAAGCTTTCGCATTCATGTTTCTATTCGGGAAACGAAAAAGCTTCCAGGGGAGAAAACAGTGAGAGATTTTTCGTGTCGTGGCGTTACGAAAAACACCGCTGTTTCACGCTCATTCCGTGTTAAATTTTCGTTTTTTTCTTTGCTGATACTTGCTGTAATTTGTTTTCTCCTTAATGAGTTTTTATCGCTATAATTAATAATACTAAATAAATTAATTGAGGTAAAATTATTTTTATCATATTTCTTAAAAGAAATCATCTTCAGAGTTCAGTCGTTTATAAATATTCTTGGAGAACATTTTTCCAGCTTGATTTTTAAAGACTAACAGATATCCTATGAATAAAATTAATTAGTGTATATGAGGGCAAAGTAATATTTTTAAAAGTTACAGTGCGCGATATATGTCAAAAGCAAATGAGTTTTATGACAAAATGTCTTCTTTGTGAAAAATGATACATACAATATATCTCGCACAATGCGAGTTATTTCGTCCATGACACGATATCTTTCTTCAATATATGTTTTTATGCGTTCAAATGAGATAACAAATTCATTGTGACGCACGTACATTTTACTTATCATTCATCTGGACATTTTCAAATTACACATTGGACATCATAAATACATTTGAATTCTAACAAAAAGATAAAGTATACAAATCCGTCAATAATAATAAAAAAGGTAATACATATAAATGTTCATATAAATCGTTTATTTTGTTGGAAAACATTTTTAAATTTCACGAGCTTTTTTACACTGCTCATAAATAAACGCTATTTATCTCAACCTCCAGTTGAGATTCGAGAACCGAGAGTTCGCGACTGATAACTCGTAGCCGAGAGTTAAGATATAATAGCTAGGAATAGAGAATTTCAAGTTCAGAGTTGGGAATTGGGGCTTCAGAGTTTATACGTACACGTAAGCTCGCAAACGTTATTCGATATCATATTTTGATGCGATTATTAAATCCTGATGATATTATACCGTACTTCTCTCTAGCGCGGTTTTATCACCGGCTGAATCCCAATCAGATTCCCGTTTCCAATGGCGAATGAAACCTCTCGCTGACGAATAGCACGATCGGATTCGCGTTCATAGCGAAATAACATCAAACACAGGTAGTTCTCGACGGTGTAGTTGACGGTTCACGGGTTTCGTTTCCGAATGTTCTCCAAAAAAAAAACCAGATTCGAGGCACGTAGATATGCGCGCGTGTTTCATCCGCGTTTGATCTCGACGACTGCGGCGCCGAATTCAGCGCGATTTTTATTCATCCCGTTCTTCCAGCCGCACGCGAATTCCGCGCTGATGACACCGGGCCGGGATCTCTCTCGCGAGCTGAGCCTGGAGAACGCGGTCCCCAGGAAGCGGCGCTCGTCAACGAGCGCTTGTCAGGAAGCGATAAATATCGTCGCTCGTAAATATTACGTTTAGCAACAATAAATCTCGCGTTACTTCGAAATCTCGATGCATGAAGTAAATCTCGAAGGACGCTGCACTTCGGTCCTCATTTCACGCATTCATTGCATTGTATGTACATTTAAAGTCTGACATCTGAATATTTTCGAAAGCATATAAATCTCTTTAGAAAGCAAATAAATAAATTTTCTCTTTAATAATATGATTGAAATGTGAACATTAAAGTTGCGCATATATTTCAGTAAATTAAATTTGAAGTTATTTTGATCTAGTTAAACATGAGTACTGTTGTTTAAATATTTTTCTAAAGTCGAAGGCCCTATCGGAAATTAAATTAATAGATAAACATCTCGATACTTTATCTTTTTAATATGAAACAGTTTTAAATGGAAGAAAGGTGAGAAGATAATCTAACTGGGTCACCGATAACGAGTATCAGCCCAAAGATGAACTTGTTAGGTCTCTTATCCGGTTTAGAAACTTTATTGAGTGAGGAAGACACACGATATATTATAAAGTATAATATCGTCTTGGGAGATGTACACGTACTCTCTTGCATGCGGAAATTCAGAGTTCCGTGCATATCGCATGATCAAAACTATGGTGGACAAACTATGAAAATATATACAAGGTATTTCCTAGCTCTCGAGATAGCCAAAGTTTCAACGATGTGCCCTGAATTCTGAGTCAAACATTTCAGACAGAGTATTACGGTGTTATATTATCTTGTAGTAATCGTAAGAGAGAGTCAAAGAGCGAGTCATCTTAGAAATTATTTCATAAATTCATATAAATTATAGAAATACATCACGAAATAGATCGTAAACATGTTACTGATCGTAAACATGTCGTCATGCGCGCTATACTTGCAATATAATACAATGCAATAATCTGTCAAACCGCGGTAAACATCTCGAGAGTCACTTAGTTTCGGCCTTTTTTTNCTCCTTCCTTCCTTCCTTCTCATTCAGGCCAGTTGGGTCAAGCCAGATAAATGGACTGTCGGGGACATCCTTCCGAGAATGGAATCCACCCTCGATTCTGTTTGTCCAGCGGAACACGGAATAATCGTCACGAGCGTACTTGAATCAAATCGAAAAGCGGTGACATTGATGTTATTTTATATTAACATATATTTTTTTATATTGTGCTTCAATCGCATTTTACTCCATAAAAAGAAATCAGCGTGGCGATAGTTTATCGATACGTTATCGATATCATCCCTAATTTTTCAGTTAGGAACGTTTAATGTGAGTCAGATATTTATATTTAACTTTTCAACGCGTTTTTAAATCTTTCTCTATAGAATTAAAAGATAGTAAATAAAAAGGTATGCGAATTTTTTAAATAAAATCGTTCCTAAGAGAATTTCACGAGGAACGTTGGAATTTAAAAACTTGAACTATTGAAAATTCTTGAATGTATGTCTCAGGCGAAGCACGCAAATTATTTTTACACAAAATATATAGATAACATTAATTTTGTTTTTCAAGCTTTTATACAGTTCTATGATTGTTAAAGAATTAATACAAAAACTTGGAATTCAAATGTTTATATAATAAAATAATATATATAATCTTTAAATAATGCATAAAACAGCATTAATACAGCAACAAAACAGACGAGAAGCTTTGTTTAATCCTCGAAAAATTATATTTTATAACAATTACTATCAAAAGATTTATCATGTACATATAGAAATTATATACTCGTTATATAATACAATATTATACGTTATCGATCACAATTGACGGAATAATTGGAAAACAGCGTCACGTATCCGTTTCGGAAAAAATTTGCCGTCAACGTCTCCTTAAGATTGATTTATGCCGCTCGAGATTCGCATAAATTTCGCATGAAGTTTGAAAGTAAAGCTAACTTATTAATGAACGCACATCCAACGTACGGCGCGTAAACTAAGCGGAGAGGCAGCTTCCGCCTACACAGTTTTCCATGGAGAACTGTTCTCTTCGCGCCGCTCCCATGAGACGCATCCGCCGCTCCCTGTGCGCGCGACGACGTTCTCTGCATAATGAAATGGTATCGTGCCCCCATACTCGACCTTCCCGCCCCTCCCGAAAGATCGAACGCGCCTCCGGCTTCTGGACCTTTTATTTAATTCCTTGCGATATAAATCAAATTCGATGATACGTTGAACGCGCCATTTAAAACGTACACTGACAAGGGGAGGTCGCAGCTGACTACCCACCGATTTGGATCTGCTTTCACGTGGTGAATCTATATGGTAAGTACATACGTCATGTAAAAGCGTTTTGTCCAATGCGCCTTAGAAATAGTATTTTTTTATATTTGAAATTTCGGCGATTTGGCCGCGATCGATAGTGTAGTTTATGAGACCAAAAGTTAGCCACATTATCGATCAGCGCCATGTGGCGTAGCGAGCTGGCGCAAGGACTAGTAATAGCAAGGACGCCGGATCGAGACCACTAGTGTCAAACTTTTTTTTATTTTTAATATATATGTATAATGTCTTATTTATGATTTTCGGATATATTTAGGTACGCATACATATTCTTTAATATATTTATTTACATAAAATAATAGGAATTATAAAGTCAGTTATAAAGTAATAGAAATACTTATAAATAAAATATTTTTACGAACAAAGATTAGATGAAATAAAATAGATACATGTCTCGTAAAGACGGTTATTCTAACGCTAGCAGAAAATTTTGAAAAACATAAGTGTAAAATGTTATCCGGATATATACAATAAATCTTGTAAGTCAATATGAACTATAAAAAATAGAGTGTTAATTAATATACGCTAATTATTACGCTAAATTTTTATACTAATTAACAATTATAAATGAAGTTAATATTTCAAAGATAATATATGCTTGTACTGCGCGTTAGAATAAACCGGCTTTATGAAACATGTATCTATTTTATTTCATCTAATCTTTGTCCGTAAAAATATTTTATTTGTAAGTATTTCTATTACTTTATAACTGACTTTATAATTCTTATTATTTTATGTAAATAAATATATTAAAGTAAAAAAACATTAAAAATACGTATGCGTACCTAAATATATCTGAAAATCGTAAATAAGACATTACACATATTATTAAAAAAAAAAGTTTAACACTAGTGGTCTCGATCCGGCGTCCTCGCTATTACTAGTCCTTGCGCCAGCTCGCTACGCCACATGGCACTGATCGATAATGTGGCTAACTTTTGGTCTCATAAACTACACTATCGATCGCGGCCAAATCGCCGAAATTTCAAATATAAAAAAATATTATTTCTAAGGCGCATTGGACAAAACGCTTTTACATGACGTATGTACTTACCATATAGATTCACCACGTGAAAGCAGATCCAAATCGGTGGGTAGTCAGCTGCGACCTCCCCTTGTGAGAGAAAAATACAGTTACTTTTGGCTTCAATCATTTAATTTTCGAATATTTCTAACGATAAATATGATTAATTTAACTATATGCATCATTATGTTAATCATAATTATCGTTGGAAAAATTATAAAATTGTGGTTGAGGCCAAAAGTAACTATATTTTTCTCTCAGTATACATATGTACAAGAGGGAAAGGAAATCTTGCTCGATAAATTTGGTGAGCTCATCCTCGGGAGCAATCTCGATTAACGCGCGAGAGATGACTTCGACGGTCGCACCTTGTTAACCCCGTGTTTTCCCCGGCGATTCACGGGTGCGCCCGTATAATTCACGTCGCGCGGTTCCTCTTCCCTTTCCGGTCTTATTGCCGGAATAACGTAATATCACCAACGTGTAGTCGGCGAGATCGTCGTCGCGACGACGACGAGGCGCGAGCGCGCTAAGACGCCTCCCCATCCGACTTAACGACATTCTCGTGGCGGATTAGATCGGGCGGAGATGGTAGTCAGGGCGTGGTGCGGGACGGGATACACGGCGCTCCGTGTCGAATGGGATGGGATTAGCCGGAGATCCGGCGAACCTGAAGCGCCGGATGCTGCGCGCTTAGCGAGATCCTGAACGTGTTCCGCGAGATTTTCACGGGTCCGCATCGTTTACGTGCGATTTAGTGGAAGCGTTTACCCACTTTGCGCTTTTAGCATAATGCAACATCGTCGAATATTGGGATGCAAAGCGCGGTGGTTGAGGGCCGCGCAGATTGCAGCCAGCGCGCGGATATCTTAGGCGGCGTCGACTTGATGGCTGCGTCAAGCCCCGCGTTTATTTAGCGGCAGGAAGAGAGATTTCTATTCAAATGAATTAATAATATGCCGGAGAAAGAAGGGAATTTATATTTTACGGCGATTATATTGATTAAATAGAACGTCTTGTTCTAAAAAGGACGTCATCATATTTTAATAAGTCGCGTCGCACATTTAATTAAAACTGGAACCCTTTGATCTTATGACGCATCGATCGAATATTATTAATTTTTAATATTCTCTCTTGTTAAAGACAAAAAAGAATTGCTACTAATTAATTATATATTAATATTTTCTAACATACATTACGTCGTACATATCCTCTCTTAGAAAATGAGCAACAAGTATGTCATGATATTGAAGATACAGAAATAAAAATTTTTTACAATTACGTTTATAATCATTCTAGAACGTACTAATTGGATTTGTTATTTTCCACAGGAATCCGACAGTCTGGCAGTGTTTTCCGAGTTGCTGAGATACACAAGCGTGCGTGAATTGAGTCTGTGTAATGCGCGCTTGCATTTAGCGGTGCATGAGGGTCCTTTGGCGAGATTGGGACGTCGCGATGACGCTGGTGCCGAGCTCTTGCGAGCCGCACCACCTCCGGCCTGTCCCGCGATCGTCTTCCTGAGGCTAGCCGGATTTCAGGTGAGTGAACACTCTCCATTCGAATACCGTTTCGCAAAAAACTGGGGTTTTATTTTATCAAATAAACGTTTATCCTCAATTTTTTCTCGAAAGCACGAATGCGACAAAAGCCGGATAATCTTTTATTATCGCCTTAATTCTTGGCTGAAATATTAATTGTTTCTTTCAATTTGAAGAAATCAATATTTTTTGTTAATATTTTTGTGCCTTTAATTTCACAAAAGTCATCGTAGAGAGATCGTAGTTTCCATATTAAACAATCAAGCTGTAATAAATGGCTCCGAGTCGCTTTATACAATATCACGTGAAATGGAGTATGAAATAATTAGCGGAGGATCCTTGAAATGGTTTAACTCGCTTACGAACTTGATCCCATAATGTAACAATGTTGCAATGACATATGCTATTATCCCTCGGACTAACGTATGAAGCTTTGACCATTTGCTGATGCAGTTACACGTCTTCGAATGCACCGTGCATATCCGGGCGCCCGTGCTATTACGGGAAGATAACATACGTATACGGCATCGCGATTCCAGTAGACGCAGATGTAGCTGTCTACTGACTGTCTCTCCCTGAATGTACACGGCTGTGTAGCTAGCTCGTGTTCCCGGGATCTGGGCTGGAACCATTAGACACACACCCCGCGCTCCATCCGCAGAACAGTCCGTGATGCGAGTCCCTTCTCTCGCGGAGATGATTCGTCTCGTTTGAAAAATGGATCTCCGTTACGGTCCGTGAAACACGCCACGAAGAAAATCGGTCAGCCCGCTGGAACACCGAGTATCGCGTCCTCCTCGCCTAATATCGTTCCCTCTTTCCTTCACTCTCCCCGGATACGTCTGATCTCGATCAGGAAATTGCGAACGTGCTCGCGCTCATGTAACATCTCCTATTGTTTCATTGAAAGCCTGATTCCGGGCGAGAAACTTTGATTGAAGAATCCTATGCATCCAGAAATTTTGTGAAAAGGCAGAAAAATACCAGAGATTAATTATCACTTAATCTGTGTATACAGAATATCCTAGAATTTACGCACATGTATAATTCTCGGTAGCAGAAAGAAGTGAAAAATTGGTTTTCCTCTGGTTGAATTGCATTCGAGTAATAGTTTTTAAATGAAAGCAATTTAAAGCTAACGAATGAGCGTTCTAATAAGTTACGTATGAATCGACGTACGCTGAATGTGCGCTATTTTACTATTTCTCTAAAGATTTTTTATATAACATATCTTCTTTTTTTTATATAACTACTACGCAGGTTATTTAAATATCACTGTTTAAAATACAATTTATTTATTAACAGAAAAGTTGATGTTATGACGCAACGGCTGAAAATAGATTAAATAACATGTGAATGGTGATTTAATTTGCACAAAAAAGTTTTGCAATTTATACGCATATGTAGTTTTACATTTTATGTATATGTGTACAAATGAAAAATTTTAAAACATTGAATGCATCCTCTTTAAGTCCACTTTCAAATTTCCAAACATCTTTAAAATATTGGAATACAATATTTTGGATTTAATCTGCTTTTCTAATTTATTTATTTTTAATATATATCAGAAAATTTTCCTTATATAATATAATGTTGATATTTTTTATAAATGAGATTATTGAATTTTATGGTAATATAAAAGCAACCCTTTTCAATAATAGATATGATCCTATATTCAAGATACCTATATTCAAGAATAATTTTTAGTTATTTCTCAGTAATAAAGCCATTCATGTTTATAAAAAATATGATGATACTAAAGTAACTATCTCTTATATCGCGAACGCCAATTCCGTGCCCGAAAGGTTCGTCAGATCTCGTGTCCTGCCTTATCTATAAGTCATATATTTTCTATTACATGCGCAATTACTGTCGACCGCACCACGACGGCGATAAATAAAGGACAGTCCGGACCGACATTCGTCTTCCCCGCATTAAACCGACTCCCAATTCCACCCCTCCTCCCTTCACCTCCATACAGGATATCTCTAAAATAAATTACCAAACTTTGCAGCCACATTTCTCCTAATTTCTTTGCCAATTTGCAATTCGAATTTTCCTTAACAAAGACACAGCTTTGCTTATCTTAAGTTTTTAATTAAGAATATTTTAATTAATTCTAAAGTTGAAGATACAACAACGATCTAATACGTCTTTTTTTTTAAGACACACGAAAATTAAGATAATTTATATAAATTTTTTCGATTTGGAAATTGATCTTCTGAAATTCTTAAATGAATAGAAAAGTTGTATTAAAATCTTTAATAAGCTCTTGTTATTAAAAAATATTTTTTAAAATTTAGTTTTCGTCTGTTTTTCGATTACTTGTCACTTGAAGACTAAAAAAAATCTATAAAAAATTTATGGAAATGAGAAATTATTTGCCAAGTCTGTGAGATTCTGCATGTCTCTTTTGTTTTATTTCTCAATTTGTAAACGAGCGAAACGAACTGCGCCCGATAAGATCTGCTGACGGAATTATTTCTGATTGCAGGTGACAGTGAACGATCGCTTGGCGCTGCGCGGACCGTTGTTGCTGCCATTCCTGGCGGGTTTCACCTCGCTGAGCGAGCTCGACCTGTCGCTGGATAAATCGACAATCGGAGGTAGCAGCGGCTCGCTGCTCTTCATCGACGACAAGATCCTGCAGCAGTTCTTCAGCTGCCTGGCGGCACACTTCCGCAGTCTGCAATCGCTCCGAATCAACTTCTGGCGGATCACCTTAGAGGACAGCGACCGTACGATGCGACAGATCTCCAAGCATCTCAAGCTGTGCGGTTTGAGCTTCCTCAGGGCAAACGGCCTAATCGTTACCGACAGCGCCAAGCGCGTCCAAATGGAACACGTGTTCGTGCAGACGATTCTCACACACTTGCAATGTCTGACTTGGCTATGCCTGGACGGCGTCGAGTTGACCGAGACACAGGCCACCAGCGTGGGCAAATGCGTGCGGGATCGTTACCCCGGCACCACCCTGGAGATCAGTGCCAAGGACGTGCACGTGAGATCGGTCAAGGCTCTGGTGACCGCGGCCGAGGAGGGCGGCAGGACGGAGGTGGTTTATACCGGTGGCTCCAGCTGCCGTCTGAAGATCACGAAGCTTCAAAAGGGCGGCCGGGGCAAGAAGAAATGAAGGGGTCGCAGGCGATAATTTGAAGGAAGTTATCCTGGAACGCAGTTTACCGAGAGATAAAGGGGAACGAGGAGAATCGATCGAATTGAGAAAAGATCAATTGGTCTCTTCGTGGACACGATTAGGAGAGTTCTGGGAGATTGAGGGAAAGAACGCACCGAAAGAAAAGATTAAATCAACGGAACATACTGGAGAAGAGATGTGAAGGAGCGAGCGGAGAAGCCCGGAAAATCGGAAAAGGGATTAGATAAGACGAAGATGTAATGTAGATTTTCTAGGAGCGACGGATATTGAAGAGAGAGCATGTCGAACGAGCACCGACTTCGGCCGCGTGAAGCGCGTATAGAATGAGGAAGAAGATGAAGATGTAGGGGAAGTATGAAAAAGGGTAATGCGGGTTAACTTTGCGGATTTTCGTCTTACTGTGATTTCGTTTCCTGCGCGTCAGGCGCGCTCACCTACATATAGACTCTATAGATTATAGCGATTTATTAGATCTCGAGAACGATTCGAGGGTAATGGGAGGTGCACTACGCTTTCACTCATCTAACGCGTTCAAGAAACTAACGCAAGCAATCAATAGTGGTCTAGGAAGTCACGTTCGCTGCTTTAGCAAGATTTTTAACGGCATCATTTTTCGTCGGAATCGCGTCGCACGAATAAAAATGATACCAAAGCAAAAATGTCTGTTTAAAAGTATAAAATTTAGTTTTTTATTTTGAAGCATTTGTTTTAAAAAAGTACTTGCTTGCGAGTGTTATCGTCAGCATGGATGGATGTTAAAAATCTTGTAAATACTTACAATATACAATTTGTCTTATTTTTCATATCTTTTTCTACGTATATTTTCTACAATCTTTTATAAAATTTCTTTACTTTTATAGGCACAATAAGTTGAATTATCTTCACTTGTATATCTCGAAGTACTTGTTTCAACAAGTAGAAGCAAGATCGCGTTTACTTCATTTTATTTATGCAACTATAGTTATAGCCAATAAATTTTGTAAATCTCATTATTATTAAAGGAAATCGATACTATTGGGTATTCGATTCCATGTAGAGGTATATTCTTTTCGACATTTCTTCGACGGGGAAGAGTGAAAATAAGAGGGAAATGCGGAAACATTTATCGCGCGAGAGAACAAGAATGTTTAGCGGAAGAAAAAAAGAGGCTGTTGCGATTACATAAGTATCGTTCGTTGTTGTTAGCTGGAGATGTAAGATACGATTCAGAGTAATATATTATTAGCGATATAGATCACATCACGATCATCACGATATTATTAAATGTTACAATCGACCGTCATTCGCGATCGGCGAGATGCGGGCCGAAATGCCTGTGGCTTTACCGAGACGGTGGCGCGTTGTTGAGGATTTGGAGAAATTTTATAGAATAAATTTTAAATGGTAGGCACACGAAAAAAATACATACATACATGTGTACGTGCGTTTCCGCGGCGGTGTGAAAGGAAAGAAAGTCTTGAATATTCGTAATTCTTACGATAGAAGATACATATAGACAGGCACCCGACGCAGGCTATTGTTGTATAAAGTAATTAATTATTGTAATTAAGACGACTGCCAAATCGTAATACTTGAGAATCCGTGCTCTTCACACATCGCAGTTAACGTTAAACTCAATGTTGGAGGTTTTTGCCTAATAAAAAAAGAGAAGAAAAACCACCTCGAACGTCATCGTGGACCGATAGTCGCCCGATCACGTTTAACGCTAACTACGGGCTACGAGAGTTCTGGTATCGTTTTTCGATGTCGCGCACGTTTTAGGAAGGATCGTTCCTGTTCGAACGCGCGACGAAAAAATCCAATAAACCACATTTTAAACAAGCTGAGAACAATTTTACGCAGCGTGATCTCGATCGATCAATCGCGATCCATGTTAGTACGCCAACGATAACTGCCATGCAACTGGAACCATTAATGAAAATGAAATGATCTGCGAAACGCGGGAGAATCTTTGCTGATCTTTAAGTTTCGTCTCGTATACATATAGAGTGCCGATCAAAAATCTACAAACTTAAAAACGTATCTTATAAAAAAGTAACACTTTATGAGGTGAAATGTAAATATTCAAATATGCACATAATAATATGAGAAAAATTTTCTTCATTTTATAAAATCCAATTATGATTTTATTAAAACTAAAATTAAGTTTCGTCTTTTGAATTTAATGAATAAAAAAAGTTAATAAAAGGTTTAAAAAAACTTGCATTTTTTAATATTTAATATTTTAAAAATGCATTATATACTTTTTCGTAAAACGAGAATTCAATTTTTAAATTTAAAAGTAAAAGTTTTGAGAAAATAAGTTTTATTTTCAATTATTTAATTTTTCCGAGAAAAATTAAAGCCTAAATATAAAAAAAAATTATTTTTATTTTAACATGTAGGATAATTCTTAATTTATATACTATATCAATACTTCAGGGAATGAATCTGCACAGTCAAGACAAAAAATTTTAATGTGCATATAAAATTATTAGATATTTTAAAATAACATTATAAATGCTATATAATACTATATAATTGCAATATGTATACCTACATATGCATTACAATTATATTATTCTATTTCAAATAATATTTTAAAATATCTAATAATAACTATATATTTGTTTTGGATCCTAAATTCATCCCCGAAAATATTATAATTATAATTAGAAATCTCTGCTTGATCTCAGACTTTTGACCGGCACTGCAGAGAAGAGATGATCTCATTAAAAGTTTTCTATCTCTCTCTTTTCATGGCGTTTTTCCGAGACCTACAGTACCATCCCGCGTAATCTTTTCTTGTCCGATTAGATACGTAAATGCTCCCGCTCGAGCGTGTGTACGACGAATTTTGTCATTTTTGATAGTTTGCTATGTATATAAGAGTCTCTTCGATTATACCGCGCGGCGCGATGGTGACCACCGCGCGGCTTGTTAAACATTTGTGAGCCCGTTTTACGAGAAAGCCAACACTCGGCAAGACTGAAACTGATGTTACATACATACACACATACACACACAAAAACACATACATATATACATACAGAGAAAGAACATTCGCAGAAATATATATACATACAAAATACATCGCTGGCCGAGCGATATATCCGCGGCGACTTGCGAGATAAGCGCCCAACGTACCCACATGTGGAATCAACTTGAGTAATTTTATTATAAATATTTATGTATTTATATGTGTACACATATCCTCTCCAAATAAATGTAATATGTGTTTGAAAACTTCACTTTAGTAATTGCAGATCGCGATTCGAACACTTGGCAAAACGTGGGCGAATTTGCAGGAAGACATCATACGACATTGAGTTATCGGTTACGACTTATTTCACATTGTTACTAAGATTGCCATTAAGATAAAAAAAAGATATTATTAAGGCGACATGTAAAAATTAAGAAGTATGACTTGCGCAGAACTTAAGAATTGGGCAACTGTCTTATTAGTAGCTAATAACATAGGCCGCTAATATCAATATTGAAAACGACCTTCATTTATCATAAATTATGAAAAATTAACAATGATTATTCGTATAGGCAAGCTGCAAATTGTTAAAAGACGGAAAGTCTGTATTGCAAGTACATATCTTTATTACTTACATATTTCTTTTTTATAATAATCATACGCAATCCGCGCATTCATAAATCTATACAATGAGAAGAATTAGGAAAACGTAACAAGATTCGCATATGATCATGTTTCCTTTTCTGCTGTATAGCAGATACTCTCACCGATGCTCGATTTGTCTAAGCAAAAGATATTAATTATCGCGTCTGACATGCACAAGCATGATAAATAACAATATATTTTTTCGTAATCAAATAATCGAAAGTTCCATTGTGATAGCCTATTATTCACAACACAATTAATAAGGTTTTTGGCCTGCGTCATCACACTTAGAATCAATGCCTTGACATTTCTATGTATATAAATTAATATATATTATTATATATATGTATATATATTAATATATATATTACATATGGAATGTAAAAGACGTTGCGAATGTATCGACTTTATCTCGCAGAAATGCGATAAAATTGTTACTGAATGTGTTTAGCCGCTTATTATGTAATCATGAAGTTAAAATTTAGGAAATCTTATATTTAATGAGTTCTCGATATTCACAAGAATCCGAAAAGTTCACATTGCGTTCATCAGGAAGAAAGTGTCTGCACAGTAAATCAAGGAGGAAATATTTTCCAGAGAGAGAAAATATTTAAAAATCATCTTGTCTAGATCTCCTGGATTCTGGTAAAACCTTCGGTCTTTCACGTCATTAACTTGCAATATTCGTTTATTTGGCTACAGTCGGCATTAGCCTAATAACGTAATTATAAATTATATACAAATAATATTACACAAATTCGTCCAACAGATTGTGCATACATAACCGGTACGGTTACTCAACAAATGTTCCCCGCATGCTAAGTTATGTTTCTGAGTTTAAAGTATTACAATAACGAGGAAGGTAATACTTAGCATGGACGGAAAAATACAAATAGCAACCTCTCTTTTAGATCATTTATATAAAAATGGTAGGTATAGTTTTCATGTAAATGTATTCTTTCATGTTATGAGTGTCGTTTACTGTTCGTTACTTTCCTTATTTCTTGCAGAGATATGACTAGCTCTCTATAGTTGTCCCCAGATTGTTATGGCCGCTTTCACTGTTTTTACACATGATTCCATTTCAAACTTATGACAATTGAATTTTATAGAAACGATAATTGTCTCAAACAGTTATTATAGATTCCAGCACTCTCTCTTTATTCTCGGAAGTCTTGTTAAAAAATATTCTTACAAACGCATCTTAAGGTATCATTGCAAAAATAAAAAATCTAAGCAATGCTACTCTTATATTGTTACATAGCTAAATTAAACCTGGATCTGAAATGCTTACTTGTAATAATGATGAATTACAAGTCGAGGCTCATACAAACAGAGATAAGCCTTTGCTCCGACAGAGGTAAAGTATTCGTATAAAAGATGAACAAATAGACACTTGTCCAGAGAAGAGAATGTAACTGACTGTTATTCTTAGCATCTAATATCAAGATGAGAAACGCATTTATCATACATCGTGTTTTAGAAATGGTTTAAGTTAATAATTTGATTCGGTTAGAAATCCCTAGGAATTTTTAATTCCTAATGTCAGCCCTATGCCAGCAGTTTCTCTCCTAAGGCATGCACGATCCTCAAACGATTTGTAATCCAAGATGATACTGATTACCATTCCAATGCGCACAATCACAGATTTTTGACGTAGCGAAGACATTCTGCGGCACTGCCGTGTTACTGCCTGTCATCTTGTGGCAGAGCCCGCAGACAGACACACTTCCGTTATACTCGTAACAGCACTCCGTGATGCACGTCATGCCTCTTGAAGATCACATAGGAGCGTAATCGAGCTGCACTGTGAGATGTCTAACACCCGCCGATTGGAAAATCTTTTGCGTCGTCATCACAACAGATTTGGGATCCACCTCTCTGGCCACCTCGAGTTTCAGGCATCCGACATACACGTCTGAGCACAAAGTCCAGAAATGCGGTTCCTGTACGCTATAGACGCCGGGTATCTGCGTCACCTTGTTGTAGCACTGCGATAGAACGTGATCCAGAGCGACCGGCTGTCTCTGCATAAGTATCTCCCACGACTCCTTCATCAACGAGATTACACTTAATACTATCAATACTGCTATGAGCATCGAGCAAATCGGATCGGCGATCATCCAGCCGAACATTTGCATCAGTATCGCCGATATAATCACCCCAACGGAGCCGAGGGTGTCGGCGAGTATGTGCAGAAACACGCCCTTCATGATCTGCGAGTTCGTGCCACTGAAGGACGTCTCTACCTCGACGTGATGGTCATAGTGATGGTCGACGTGATTCAGTAGAGTGTAGTCATGATTCTGGGAATGAGAATGACCGTGGTGTCCCCTCCCGCTGTGACTATGACTGTGACCGTGGCTATGGCCATGCCCATGGCCGTGTTTAAATGCACATATTCCTACTAAATTCACTATCAGCCCGAGCACAGAGACCACGAAGAGCCGCTCGTGCTTGATCTCCGGCGGCTCGATGGCTCGTTCCACCGCCTCCGACATGATAAACAGAGCTATAAACAGCAGGAGCAGCCCGTTGACGAAGCCGCCCAGCACCTCGGCTCGAACGTATCCGTACGAGTATCTGTTGTTCGCCCTCCACTTGGTGATGACTGTCGCCGCGAGTCCGAACAGCAGGCCGGTGCAGTCGAAGAACATGTGGAAACTGTCGGAAATGAGGCCGAGACTGTTGGTCCATATCCCGTACAGCAGCTCGACGAAGGCGAAGGATAAATTGAGAATCAGAAACAGGAACAGATTGCGGGTGTTTTGGTCGGAGAAGATGAGACGCTTCCAACTCAGCAGCTTCTCCTTGATCCTGCTGCGGAAGTTGGAACGCGAGTCACGCGGGCCGTGCGATAGTGGCAGCATCTTGGAATCACGAGCTTATTATCCTGAATCCGTCCTACAAGGAGAAAGAGTCTGGTGTCTAGTGACGTGAATAAAAGAGTCACATATACAACGGTAAGCCAAGACATGCCGGAATATAATTGTACATTTTTCTCAGAAATCTACAATTTTACGTATATTTACAATTTTCGAGCTAAACAGCGGAGCAACCGTCCGTATTTCCGTTAACGTGTGTGACGCACCTACGTACATATGTTGCCAGATGACATCCCGTTCCGCCGAGGTAGCTGTTCAGAAATCACATAAACTCTTAAGGCCAGACGCACAGCTGCCGCCGCGGGATAACCGGAGACTCCGGAGTCCCTTCCAGAAGGCAAGTAGACGAGAAGACGAAGCGCGGAGTCCGGGGCGATTGATCGGAGCCAGTCGCGGCTCGCACGTACGGCATCCGCAGCTGTTTGACACGCGTCAGCCCCCCCCGCTATGTGGTGCAACACGTACACGTGCGTACGACGTGCATACATACGCGCGACACGTCCACGTCGGGAACGGCGCGGGAGCCCTAACCTAACCTAACTGGCGCCCCGTGCGACTCACCTGTCGCGCCGACGTCAATCCGCCGTCCCGTGCGGCATGCTGTCAGAGGTGCGCGGAGCCGAGTGATCGCGAGCGGCAGGAAGATGCACGGTGGAGAAGCGTGGCCATGCCGCGTGGTCCCAGTCGGTCGCTTGATCGGCGAGGGAAGTCAGAAAAGCGAAAGATGGCCGGGCTTGGGCGAAGGGAGGGGAACGCCCGGAATAAAATTCGTCGACCCGCGACTTTTGGCTCGTCGACCCGCCTACCCGCGACAACGACACGTCACGTCGCGAGATTTCGATTAACGTAGTATCATAAGAGCAGAGAGAAACCTGAGAGCGGCCTTTTTCGTGG
Source organism: Tetramorium alpestre (assembly GCA_021460005.1). Classification (NCBI taxonomy): domain Eukaryota; kingdom Metazoa; phylum Arthropoda; class Insecta; order Hymenoptera; family Formicidae; genus Tetramorium; species Tetramorium alpestre. Next base: position 1,260,958 of record JAJVSH010000050.1, read on the forward strand.
GATATTTGGCCTAGCATCCGCGCCAAATGTGGATGTAGAACTACGTAGCCACATCCACTTTCCGACACAGTGGATAAATCACTTTTTGGTGTATGTCCGTGCTACATCCACTTTTCGAAATTGTCGATCAATCGCGGTTTGCATGGTGCGTGTCCGTGCTACATCCACTTTCGAGTCGCGCTAAACGTGGATGTAGAACTACGTGGCCACGTGGTCACTGTCGATAAATCGCTTCCGTGCATGGTGTATCACGCGTGCTAAATCCACTTTTTGACCACGTCGATAAATCATTTTTTGGCGTTTTTATGCCATATCTCTACAATTTGTAAATGTTTCGTGAATTTTATTAATAATTTATTTTATTAATATATTATTAA